>CM042177.1:35143776-35218776 GCA_023376005.1 Doryteuthis pealeii | reverse complement strand
CGGTAAAGTAAGGAGCTGATGGTAGGTGTGGCGCTCACCTAAGATGCTAAAACAACTTCCTTGGTCTAGCGCTATTGAAAAGGGAATAGACTCCCTCCACTGACTGGCTGATACCGACTTTAGGCCGCCCCATCGACTTTATTTTTTAAGCTTATATCGTGTATTATGTGAGTAGGTATGTATAGGGTTAAATTGAACTTAACGGACCTAAATTCTACCATTATATCATCCCGCCGAAAGAAAAGAAAAATAACAAAAATCAGCAAATTAACCGAATTTAATGAATTTTTCAATGTTGATCCATCAATGAATAAAAGAAATAATGCACCAGTTATTTCATTTAAAAAAACTTTTACATTTTTTTCCGCGCAATTAATTTAAACCACATATCTTTGAGGCGTAACACAGATTCTCAAAGATACAGGGTTCAAAGTTAACTCACCTGAAAAAATGTAAACGTTTTAAAATAAAATAACTGGTGCATTATATCTTATTAACTCTTAACATCCTGTTGAGATTTTTCTAAGTCAAGATCATTCCTATAATGATATATAAAAAAATGGCTAAAAATGACCTTTGCATCTAAAGTTACCTATTATTTCCTTAAATCAAAGATTTCACATATGTTTAATATTAAATATTAATAAAGCTATTGTTTGGGGCTGATTAGTTAAAACGAATGTGACTTCCAGCCGGGTGGAATGAGGTGGTATAGGACTTTAAGAGTTAATATATCAACACTGAAAATTTCATTAAATTCGGTTAATTCTCTGATTTTTGGTATTTTTTTTTTATTTCAGCGGGGTGACATACGATGGTGGAATTTAGTCGCGTTAAGTTTGATTTAACTATATGTAGTGTGTATGTACTCTGTGTGTGTATGTATTATATATTTATATATAATTATTATTTACTGTAGAAGAAATCTAATGAATTATTGAAATGGAATTTTCTTTTCTTTACAGATGTTTCTTAATTGCTGTCGGTATTTCCCTATTTTGGGTTATTCTCCTCCGTTGGTTGGCAGCCGTTCTAATTTGGTCACCTTATTTACTTTCCTTGGACTCCTTGGATTTAGTAAGTTCAACAACAATAACACCTTGACTGTAATTTTGTGTGTATAGTCTGTGTATGTGCGTGTAATAATATATATTTATATATATATATATATATATAGGTTAGGAGGTTGATTTGAAGGCATCACAATGCAGTTTGGAATAAATAAAAATAATAATACGGTAACAATGGTGTTGTGTGTTGACCTGTATTTTTTATTATTTCTTGAATTTTCGAGGTATATACCTCTTTATCAAAGAATTGAACTGAAGCAGTACAGCTATGGCATTTCTTCCCAAATGAATTTTTTTTTTTTTTTTTTTTTTGAAATGACGTTATTTTTTAAATAACTGTATTCCGTGTGAGCGTGAATGCGTTTATTTTTATTTTTTTTGTACGTGTGCGTATGTTGTAATGCGCGTTGGTTGTGACGTTAAGACTGTATCCTAGCGCGGGATTTTGTAATTATTAATAAAATATAAAAGATAAATTGAATTAGATATAAATAAGTAAATAAACAAATAAATATGATAATATTATAATAATATTAATAATATTAAATGATTAAATTGATGTAAAATCCACAGGAAACGTCACAAAACACAAATACATTTTTCATTCGCACATACCCACGTACAAAATCCCGCTTTTTGATAAAGAGGTATTACCTTGAAAATTCAAGAAATAATAAAAAATACAGTCAACACACAACACCATTGTTACCGTATTATTATTTTTTAATTTATTCCAAACTGCATGTGATAGCCTTCTAAATCAACCTCCTAACAATACATAACACAATGCTTCAAGCAAATTATGAAAACTCTCTTATATATATAATATATATAAATATATATATATTATATATAAATTATATTACTAGCAAATATATGCACCCTCCGGGTGCAAGTATTTAAGTTTTAATGTAATAAAATATTGTATTAAATTAGAAAGGCTAATGAAACTAAATAAGAATACAGATAAAAAGATTTGAACACGAGGAGTATATAAAAGATTTGAAACAGAGGGAGTATAATAAAAATGGAACACACTGAAACTTACTCTTCATCACTCTCGTCTTTCATTGTTTTTTTTCGAATTTAAGTATTTAGCTAAAAGAGGAAGTGAAGAATAAAATGACAGTTATTTTTCTTGTTTATGGATTTCTTTAAGATTATTGAGAGATTTTTGCTTAGATTCGTTTAAATAAAACCAAACAGTTAGAAATCAATAATACTAAGCACATATTTATTATTCGATTTTTTATATTAATATGCAAATTAGCCTTCGTTCACATTGTAAAGCGTATTTGTTGTTTATAAATATATTGCATGTTTTAGTATGCAGAATATTAACAGTATTAATAAGTAAGAAACAATTTTATTAATAATTGAGGTTTAGATAAAAATAAAATCATGGAGAATGTGATGTAATAACTAAGAGAATTGTGACTTGAGTAGGAATATAGTTTCGGTTACAGACGGAAAAGCACACAATCTCCATTATAATAAGATATATATATATATTATATATATATATATAAAGGTAATTGGTAATTTTGCTTGAATGAGTGTAATTTCAGAAAATTTTCTGAAATTCAGCACTCTGATGAAAGCTTTGCTTTGAAATCGATTAGACATATAAAACATCTTTTTGTCTTTATTTTTACGCATTGTATTGCCTTCGAATTTTATTATTTTATTATATATATATATATATAATATATATATATAATAAAAGGGTTTTGTAATTGCTTGAAGCATTGTTGTATATATGGTTTGTTGGTTGGTTTTGAAGGCTGTCACAATGCGAGTGTAAAGAAAAAAGAGGTAACTATGATGTTTTTTTGTTAACCTGTCATTTTATTCCTTAATATTTCGGGATGCAAAATCCCATCATCAGAAGAATACTGGAACTGAAGTTGCCTATGAGCTGCTAATTCGTTCTGTCTTGGGTCTTCCAAATTCTGTGTGGATTTTCATCCTGAAATATTAAAAGAATAAAATGACAGGTTAACAAAAAACATCTAGTTACCTTCTTTTTCTTTTACACTCGCATTGTGACAGCCTTCAAAAACCAACACAACAAACCAATATAACACAATGCTCCAAGCAAATACAAAACCCTTTTATATATATTATATATATTTGTGAATAAAAAGGCCTTAAATACATGGGTATCGTGATTATGGACCATTTCCACTCATGGGTATCTGGCACATGGCCAAATTCATTTTATATCTATATACGTATAATATAAAATGAATTGGCCATGTGCCTGTCTAAATAAAAGATATGCGTGATCTGAAGAAGCTCTGTGGGCTCGAGATACCCAAGAGTGGAAATGGTCCATAACCACGATACCCATGGTATTTAAGGCCTTTTTATTCACAATAACTTTGCTCTGTTTACAATAATTAAACATTGAGCTCTCAACGGAACCTGAACTCTACAACAAACTACTGGTAGAGAATTAGGACCCGCCTAGAATCACCTTGTATCAAGGAACTTGGTACCACACCAAAGAAAGTATATATATATATATGAGGTAAAATAAGGAATGAAAGAACAAAACTCAGACAAAATGTGTAGTTTCAGCGAAATATACTACACGTTTTTGTCTGAGTTTTGTTCTTTCATTCCTTATTTTACCTCATATATTATATATATATATATATATATATATATACTTTCTTTGGTGTGGTACCAAGTTCCTTGATACAAGGTGATTCTAGGCTGGTCCTATTCTCTACCAGTAGTTTGTTGTAGAGTTCAGGTTCCGTTGAGAGCTCAATGTTTAATTATTGTAAACAGAGCAAAGTTATTTGTGAATAAAAAGGCCTTAAATACCATGGGTATTGTGGTTATGGACCATTTCCACTCGTGGGTATCTCGAGCCCACAGAGCTTCTTCAGATCACGCATATCTTTTATTTAGACCAGGCACATGGCCAAATTCATTTTATATTTATACGTATATAGATATAAAATGAATTTGGCCATGTGCCGATCACCATGAGTGGAAATGGTCCATAATCACGATACCCATGTATTTAAGGCCTTTTTATTCACAAATTATATATTATATATATAAAAGGGTTTTGTAATTTGCTTGAAGCATTGTGTATATATTGGTTTGAGGTTGATTTTGAAGGCTTGTCACAATGCGAGTGTAAAGAAAAAAGAAGGTAACTGTGGTGTTGTTTGTTAACCTGTCATTTTATTCCTTTAATATTTCGGGATGAAAAATCCACACAGAATTTGGAAGACCCAAGACAGAACGAATTTAGCAGCCGCTAAGGCAACTTCAGTTCCAGTATTCTTCTGATGATGGGTTTTTTCATCCCGAAATATATTAAAAGCATGAAAGAAAAATGAAATTAAGGATTCAAATAGACTAACATTCAATACAGTTGACATTTGTTTAGTTGAATATTTATTTGTTTTAATTAGAATTTAAAATGTTTGAATTTAAACCCTTTTACATTATGGATAGGCATAGCCTATCATTTTTAGTAGGTAGTGTAGAGTAATTTAGTTGAATATTTTGTTTGTTTTAATTAGAATTTAAAATGTTTGAATTTAAAACCCTTTTACATTATAGATTGGCATAGCCTATCATTTTTAGTAGGTAGTGTAGAGTAATTGACTTCATTTTAATTATTTTTCTTGTTTGTTTACAGTTACCTGCTACACCTTTAAAACGTACGTCGATTTGAAGAATACGAATGTCACTGCTGAATTGGTCTGGCGCCAGCGTTTGTTGGAAACTTTGAATATTACATTGGACTGAAGCAAACTTGGCTCATCTTGGGTAAGTCTTTGAGTTCTTAGGATAATGGCACCAATCTTATTTTGGTAAACACTAGACCTCTGCAATCAGTCCAAACTAGAATCAATTTTTTTTATTCAAACTACCAGTCAATCAGCAGGTCACATCAAGCCCTAGCACCTATATGATTGTCCCAACCTTATTGCCCTTATGGCAAACCCAACCCTTTTTTTATCATGTATGTGCTAGAAGGCAGTGGCTGAGGGTCTTAGTGTCCTGGTTATGACGTTAAACTCTATCTGATGGTCAAGTTCCATTCTGGAGCTCTGTGGNTAGTTTATGTATGTGAAAATATTCGCACACATAGAAGAATCGACCTTCATCAGAGTGAACATTTTTTGATTTTTTCATTCAAAATAAATGTTCACTCTGATGAAAGTCGAATCTTCTATGTGTGCGAAATATTTTCACTACATAAACTGACCGAAACACATGGTAATTGATATCGATTAATGTGATATTGATTAAATTCATTTTATCCATCTACATTTCTTTACTCATTTTTCTCATAATATATATATATATACATATATATGAAAAGTTTATTGGCAGTACTGAATTTAAAAAGGACACGTATAAGCATATGCATGTTGTTAAAGAATGTTTTTTTTCTTAAAAAGAAAAGTGAGGGTACCCTTATTAGATTTAAAATCTAAAATAAATTCATCTTTTTTCAGTCTATGCTCATCAGAGAAAATACATGATAAATGGTGTTATGTGGTTTTGTTTTGTTTTTGTTTTGTTTGCTTTTTATGTTTTTTTTTTTTTGTTGTTGTGGTAGACGATGAATAGTCAGTGAGAAAGAAAAAGGATTTTTTTTTCTCAATAGGACAAAGAATTCGTAAAACTAAGAAAATTACGAACCATGAGGGGGGGTTTTGAAAATTATGAGTCCCTCCGTTGGATAAGTTTAGCTTGAGGTGCCGAATAAGAGTAACTGATGAGACTGTTTCTGAACGCACAGGAAAGGTTGGGTGCGGGAAATAAAGAAAGACTCAAGGATCTGTAGTTGTAGCTCGCTGTTTGAACTGCAGAGGACCGAACATGGCTGGGTGGTAGGACCGAGCGCAAGTGGAGTTTCTTAATAAATGTTGTCCAATGGTGGACGGAGAATTTATGTCTGCTGCTGTGGGACAGTCCACATTGCCAGAGCGGATGTTGGAGGTATGTGCTGCTTGATTCGAGATTCCAGTCAACGGAGGGATCGCAATTTTCGGTTAAATAGAAAAATGTATTTATAAACAAAATTGTATTATCCATTAAGAATTGATTTATTTCAAAACTTTATCGGCATTAAATGACCCACTGTGTTGATATGCCGTAAAACAAAAACAAACCAAAAAACCAAATCGCAATTTTCGAACCCCCCTCATGGTTCATAATTTTCTGAGTTTTACGAATTCTTTGTCCTATTGAGAAAAAAAAATCCTTTTTTCGTTTTCTCACTGACTATTCCATCGTCTACAACAACAACAAAAAAAAAAACATAAAAAACAAACAGAAAAACAAAAAAACCACAATAACACATTTATCAATGTCCTTTTTTCTCTGATGAGCATTGACGAAAAAAGATGAATTTATTTTAGATTTTAAATCTAATAAGGGTACCCTCACTTTTCTTTTTTAAGAAAAAAAACATTCTTTAATCAACATGCATATGCTTATACGCGTCCTTTTTATTATATATATATAATATATTTATATATATGGAATTGGAAATGAATCCGACAATATGAGGAAGAATGAATAAAGAAAAGAAAAGAACAGAATGGATAATAAAATGAATTTAATCAATATCACTTACACATGTGTTTCGGTCAGTTCATCTGTGTGAAAATATTCGCACACAGAGAAGATTCGACCTTCAGCAATAAAATTTCACTCTGATGAAGGTCAAATCTTCTCTGTGTGCGGAATATTTTCACACAGATGAACTGACCGAAACACATGTGTAAGTGATATTGATTAAATTCATCTTTTATTATCCATTCTGTCTTTTCTTTCTTTATTCATTCTTCCTCATATATATATAATATATATATATATATTATATATATGAAAGTGAGAAAAATGGAAGTGAATCCGACAATTATGTTGAAAGATAAATGGAAAGAAAATATTGTAGCGGATAAAAATTTATTTATATGAAATGCCAACACGTGTTTTAACCAACAGTTTGTCCTTGTATACATGCTATCTAATTTAGTATTGTTTTAAATATAAAATAAAATAATTAAATTCTCTATTATTATCATTTTATTTTATTTATATTTAAAACAATACTAAATAAGAAAGGCATTTTTTACAAGGACAACTGTTGGTTAAACATGTGTTGGCATTTCAATAAATAAATTTTTATCCATACATTTTCTTTCATTTATCTTTCAACATAATTATATATATTATATATATATATATAGGAACATTTTTGTTACATTAGAAGCATCAGAAATATATAGAAAACACAAAAGCAGAATTTTAAAAGTTAAATATTGTTTTTGGTCTTTATTTCAATACAATGTTTCGGGTGGTCTCCACCCTTTTTCAACGCATTTTTCAACAAACTGACCGTGATTCACACAGAAAAAAAAATAAAGAGACAGAATCTAAGCAAGCAGCTAACAAGGTTAGATTGCGTCTACAAAAGCTTGAAAAAAAAAAAAAAAACGGTGGAGGCCACGCCGAAATATTGGATGCAATAAAAACCAAAAACAATACAACATTCATCCTTTAGAATTTTGTTCTCTTTATATTTCTTTTTAATGTTACCAAAACTTCCATAACAATACATATGTATATATATATATATATATATATATATATATATATATATATATATATATATATTTATTTATAAAGAAGCAGACTGGACTCAACATCAACTAACATTATATATATATATATTATATATATATATATATATATGAAAATGGAAAGGAATTGATCCGACAATATGAGGAAAAATGAGTAAAGAAAAGAAATGTAGATGGATAGAGAAATTTAATCGATATCACTTACACATGTGGTTTCGGTCAGTTTATGTGTGTGAAAATTTCGCACACATAGAAGAATAGCCATTTTGTGGCTATTTTGTAATATCTTGTTTTTTCTTTTCTTCTTTTCTTTAAAAACTCTAATGATTATGAAATTCATTGCATACAATGCTCAGGGTATTTATTTACTATCTGTCCAAAAGCGGTTTGGACATTTTGTCTATTAAATCTATATGAAATGTAACATCTATTATGGGACCAGCATCTGGCAACTGACCTGGTAAACGCTCATAAAGTCATTAATCATCTTACCAACAGCAACCGTGAGCACTTTTTGATCTCCATGTTTCTAACACACGCAGGCAGTGGACATGCTACAAAGTCAGAAAACAGCATAGCTCACATGACTGTCAGAAACATTTTTTCATGTTCAGAATTGCTGAGGCATGGAATAACAGTCTGCATCCATTGTACACTGCCACAAAATTGCTGAGTACCCCTTTATAACCATTACTCCCAGGTCCACTCTGACCCGGAGTGGTAGTACCTGTTAGGATCCCATCTAAACGTTAAATAGAACAAAATTTTGTTTAAAAAAATTAAGTACCCATCAAGAATGATTAAAACCAACATCTTCAGCATAAAATAAAACAACCTAATGTATTGGTGTTATAGATGACACACCCTATAAGACCAATGGAATGCGCCGACAGCTTACTATAAATAAACAGGGATAATTGTGGTTTAGGAGCAAGCCAATGCGAGTGCCAATAACTCTGTTCGTCGGACGTAATTTCCACATCTTTCTATTGTATTGTCTACTTTCTGTTAATACATTTTTCTACTTTTCGTTACCCGTTGTTTTGTTCTTATTTGACCCCTTAAAACCTCACAACAATTGGGTAATCTTGAACATTAGCTACTTAAATGAGAGTAACCTCCCCTTTGTTTTTTTCACTTTGAGGAAGCCGTGTGTTTTGTTTTGTAAAAACACGGATTTTTTGACAAATTGGGTATACCATGCATTGACATGCCGTAAAACCAATCATATTTTAAAAATAAAACATTTATAACAATTACTGCAGATCCACTCTGACCTGGAGTGGTAGTACTTGTTAGGGTCCCATCTATGGGTTGAATAAAACAAAATGAGTTTAGAAAAAGGATTGAGTTTAAAATGAAAACATTGTTTTTCAATCATAATTTCCATTATTTCCTTAAGCTGAAAAAACTTTCTAAAATCATCAGCAGTTTGTTTAAGGTTTTTTCTTTCGAATGAAAAAAAAATTTAAAGATAATATTGATTTTTATGCAAGTTTTATTGTATGGGGGGTAAATTTCACAGAAAATTGGTGGTACCAAGGATATTGTTATCATTTTTGTTACGCGCCAATTTTCAATTCTAAAATGAAATGTGGTGCTGATATTGACGTTTGTATATTGTCAGAATTTTGCAGGCAATATGATTAATACATGGGGAATATATTGTTTGTTTATTATTTTAAATATATCCAACCACCAACATAATCCTGATAATTTCTATCGAACTCTGACAGTTATTTTGCTCCTTATGGTGCTTATTCAATGGCTGAACGTAAAAGTGCCAAATCTTAACTGATGTTGTAACTTCGCTTGTGAGCAAAAACCAAACTCCATTTTTGGTACAAATAATGTTCAATATATGTAGAATAATAATTTAAAGGAAAAAGAAAATTATATTGTGATTTTTTCACTTATTTATCTTGCATTGAAAAAAAAAAGAAATCATTAATAAAGTGAAAAGGGTTAACTTTATGCCTATTTTGATAACATTTTTGGATTCCTCAGGCCTAAAAACTTTTAATAAACCAAGTTTTAGGAGTAGGGGAGCTATAGAACACATTTTATAGACAAAAATAGATTACAAAATGTCGCCATTCCCCCCCCCCAATTTTTTTCGAGTTTAAAATTGACATAACTCAGCGATTATTTTAAATTGGAAGCTCAAATTTGGGGGATTGTCTAATTTTAACCTAGTCTACACCTGTACAAAATTTAAGAAAAATTGAAGGGGGTGGATGACATGGAATTGCCCTATATAAAATGATTACCCAAACTAGTAAATTCAGCCCTTGTGCCCCCCCCCTATGCTTTTATTCACCCCCAGAGGTCTGTATGTACCACTGAGTTTTATGCTAGGTGTACAACATATGGTAAAAGTTTATATAATACCGCAATTGTTGTTCCATTATAAAGGGGTTTATAAATTCAGGTGAGGGTTGAGGAAATACAGGTCTCAATCAGATACCTGTGTAAGAATTCAAGTTTAATGTGAAACAAGGCCTTCAAAAAGCGTGTTCATCACGTCGGGTCGTCACCAGTTGTAAGATTCAATGTAAATATTTGAAGAACATACAACTCCAACAAGGGTTGAGGGACAAAACATTTTATATAATACAGCACATGAATAAACAAGATACATAAACAATGGAAGATAGAATAGTGTACATAAACATACATACATAAAAGTCACTGACAAGATAATATAAAAGTACACATAATATAAAGGTACAGACATGAGACTAAGAATAGTCCATGCTGTATAAATCACTAACAGTGACAAGTAGCCGGCGTTGAGGGCCGAAGCCCCAACGAGAAGGGAATGACAATTGTCTAACCCATGTGGTCTCGTAGCGAGGAAAGAGGTAGAAAAGAGGAAGAGAAGTTTGAAATAGCCGCTTAAATACCAGAGGTCCCCTAGTGGGAACAAACGACAACCGGCGGGCATATAACTCCTCAGGTAAATGGGAAAATAACCCCTACACCTGCAGAGAAATTGGAAGGTAAACAAAATGTCCCATACAAGTGTTAGATTACACTCTCACTTTCGAATGGAGAGATGACGTGTCTCATCTATGGGTTAAATAGAAGAAAAAAATTGCGTTTAAAAAAAAGGGGGGGGGTGAAATAAAATGACTGAAGATTTTTTTTTTAAATTTTGAATACCCATTAAAAATGAATAAAATAAAATGTCTTTGGCTTAAAATAACCATGCTAATAGCCTTTAAATGAAAATATCTAATGTTGTCATTTTTTTGAGAAAAGGAAGCATAATAACATATATTTTATCCTTCTTTCCATCATTGTTTAAATAGTTTAAAAATAGTTTACCAAAGCTATTCCCAACCTGGGAGTCCTGATTAAGAATTTTTAAAGCTGAAATTTGTGATTTTATTTTATTTAATTTATTTATTTATTTTGTTTCCTTCTTTCAGGCATTGTTTCTGCTGTTCTGCTTGGAGTCTCCATTTTACTGTTAATCTTTGTCGCCAGGAGGTTGTGTGTCGCTATTGAACTCATCAAGGAAGCCAGCAGGTCAGTTCTTATGCATTTTTATAGTAAAAATCATTGTCCAATGCATTTTTATAGTAAAAAATCATTGTCCAATGCATTTTTATAGTAAAAATCATTGTCCAATGCATTTTTATAGTAAAAATCATTGTCCAATGCATTTTCATAGTAGAAATCATTGTCCAATGCATTTTTATAGTAAAAATCATTTCCAATGCATTTTTATAGTAAAAATCATTTTCAATGCATTTTTATGGTAAAAATCATTTCCAATGCATTTTTATAGTTAAAATCATTGTCCAATGCATTTTTATAGTTAAACTCATTGTCCAGTGCATTTTTATAGTAAAAATTAATTTCCTATTTATTTTCATAGTAAAAAATAAATTTTATAATAAAAAAAATAAGTTTTTTTTTTTGGGGGGGGGGTTAAATGACATATAAGTTAAATATGAAAATACAGTTAACGATTTTTTTAAATAAATAAAATAAGCTACAAAAAATAAGGCAACATATTTTCTTACATCATTTTTGGGATATGATGATGTCTTTTTAAAATGTACAGTGTTAGCAATTTAAAAAAAAAAAAAAAAAAGAACCCAAAAAACATAAAATCTTTTTTCGTGCTGTCGTCATGGCAACAGTGGTTTAGAAAATGGCTGCGGATCAGTCCTATTTTGTTTGGCCGTTTGGTTTTCTTCAAATTTTACCACCATCTTTGGGTTTTTGCCTAACAGTTCAAGGGAGGTAACTCTTATTTTTTTAATTTAAAAATAAATAAATTCGTAAATTCCTTCTTTTTTTTTCCCCTTTTTTTTTCGGTGCCGTTATAGTATGTTCCCTACATTTTTGATTCTGTTATAATATGTGGCCTACCCTGTTTGAATGTGTCCTACCTCAGTAACAGTATATTTGTAGATATAAGTAGTATGCAATTTATTGAAACTAATTTATTTTTATAACACAGTTTCGGTAGCTCTGTCGTAGCTACCGAAACTGTGTTATCACTCCTAGTCGACAGCTGACGAGGACAGGGTATCGCACGTGCTATCACACGTTGTATGACGAAAATTTAGATATAAGTAGTATGCAATTTATTGAAACTAATTTATTTTTCACATATATTCAATTTCAAGAAATGCAATTCAGTCTTAAGCTGTATATAGTAATTAAGAATAATTAAAAAAGAATTTATCCATAATTTACATGAATCAGAGATCCATTTAATTCTAAAATATTATAAAATTCTAAAATAGGGTTAGGGTTAGCAGTTATTATTATAACCTTATAATATGCTTTTTATGGTAGGCCACATGCTATAAGGGAGACATGATTTCATAGGCCACATTCAAAAGGTAAGCCACATAATATATTGGTACCTTTTTTTCTTTCTCCTTTTTTTCCCAACTATTCTTTAGTTATTAATTGTTTTTAACATTATCTTAAATTATGACACCTCCCCCCTGTTTTTTATTTCTTTTCAGAGCTGTTGGTGCTATGATGTTCACTTTTATTTGGCCATTTGTTCCATTCCTGCTACAACTGGGAATCTTCTTCTTTTGGCTAGCCAGTGCCATGTATCCTTCCATTTGCAAGAATCAACAGAATAATTATTTTCACAGAATCAGCTCATATTGTTATATACTGGTCTTTTCACAGTACCAATCCATATAACGTTATATACCTTTCTTTACTTCTTTGCTCTGGTTGTATCTTCTTCTGGACGGCTTTGCTATTCTGATTGTCTATCATCTATCTTGGTCTGGTCTAGCGTCTGGTGTTGACTTTCTTGGGGACGTCGGGTCTGGTTTCTGTTAGGGATCACTCCTTATCAGAAGCCCTGTGTCATTGTTAGTTTTTAGGTAATAAACACAAGACTTCGATTTACGTTGATGTTACTTTATTTGTAAATCCCCAAACCAGACATTCTGCGCAGATGAGGCTTACATGTTACGAGCTCGGCTTCTAACTTCTGACTTAAACTTACTATATCCTTAAACCAGAAGAGGGCCTTCTATGGGGGTTCCGGTTCTCACAATTTATCCCCAGAAAGCAAGGTCAGAGTGAGGTCAAGCGCTGTCACTCACTCTCAAAGCCATCAGCTGCATTAATCGCCATAATGATTTCTACACTACCTTAAAAATGTATTAGGGGTCCAATAATTATGTAACAATATGATAGGCTATAATAATCTCTTAACTAGACCAAGTATAGAGATGAACACAATATGGCTAGATTAGATTTTTTTTTTAAATAAATAAATAAATAAACCGCCCTGTTAGCTGGGAGGTTAGAATGCATCGACTGCACCTCTGCAAAGGGGTAAGACTCCCCCAATGGAGCCACCTGTGGGCCGTGGGTGGTGACCTATGATGCTTAAGGATAGAACCCAGGTGGCTGAGCAGTCCATGATTTGCAATATTCCACTTTAGGCTTTTTTGGGGCTAGACAAGTCGTCAGAGAGGCCCCCTCCGATTAATCAGCTGGCCACATCAAGCTCTAGCACCTATATGATTGCCCCAACCCTATTGCCCTTATGGCAACCCCCAATCCTTCTTATCATATGGATGCTAGAAGGCGGTGACTGAGGGTCTGCATGTCCTGGGAATGACGTTAAACTCTAACTGATGGTGAGGTTCCAGTTCTGGAGGTTTGGGGAATGTGGAGCCCTCCTTCATCACCATTGCTCCCTGGTCCACTCTGACCCGGAGTGGTAGTACCTGTTAGGATCCCATCTATGGGTTAAATAGAAAAACATGAGTTTATAAACAAAATTGTATTATGCATTAAGAATGAATTTATTTCACAACTTTGTCGGCATTAAATGACCCACCTAGGTTGATATGCCGTAAAACAAACCAAACCAAACCAAACTAGATATAAATTCTAACTTATTTTATTTGTAATATTAAAACTGTGAATTACGGAATATATTTTGGTAATTTAACTTAGATATTTTCCAAGTCATGTTTTTCTCACTCCTTTGTTGGCAAATTAATGTAGATATTTTAAACACTTCCCAACGGATTTTTATCAGCAAATCAATGTAAATATTTTAACCCCGCCACCATTAAAAATCGTGAGAAAGAGTTAAAATCAAGATTATACTTTTTACATATTGAAGTATTTCGCAATAGCTATTAAGTAAAGATATCAAACATTGTAATAATTAAATTATCATAAAATGTCTTTGGCATAAAATAACCCAACAAGTGTTGACATGCCGTAAAATCCAAAAAGATTGAATACACATCAAGATTGAATAAAACAAAACGTCTTCGGCATAAAATAACCCAACAAGGGATGATATGCTGTAAAATCCAAAAAGATTGAATTCACATCAAGATTGAATAAAACAAAACGTCTTCGGCATAAGATAACCCAACAAGGGTTGACATGCCATAAAATCCAACCAACCAACCCTGAATTGTATGTTTGACAGAAATTCATATACTTTTATGAAATCCAGGATCTTAAAACTCCACTTGGGGTGGTTCACTACTAAAATAGGCTCAGGCCTACTTAGTGATCTATTTCACTGGGCTCTTTAACCTTGGTTAGGCAACCAGTCTAGGAGAAGGAAAACTATGAATTCAACCTCTTAAAACTTCACTTGGGGTGGTCACTACTAAATAGGCTCAGGCCTACTTAGTGATCTATTTCACTGGCTCTTTAACCTTGGTTAGGCAACCAGTCTAGGAGAAGGAAAACTCTGAATTCAAGCCTCAAACTTCACTTGGGTGGTCACTACTAAATAGGCTCAGGCCTACTTAGTGATCTATTTCACTGGGCTCTTTAACCTTGGTTAGGCAACCAGTCTAGGAGAAGGAAAACTCTGAATTCAAACATGGTCACTACTAGAATAGACTCAGGCCTACTTAGTGATCTATTTCACTGGGTTCTTTAACCTTGGTTAGGCAACCAGTCTAGGAGAAGGAAAACTCTGAATTCAAACATGGTCACTACTAGAATAGATCAGGCCTACTTAGTGATCTATTTCACTGGGTTCTTTAACCTTGGTTAGGCAACCAGTCTAGGAGAAGGAAAACTCTGAATTCAAACATGGTCACTACTAGAATAGACTCAGGCCTACTTAGTGATCTATTTCACTGGGTTCTTTAACCTTGGTTAGGCAACCAGTCTAGGAGAAGGAAAACTCTGAATTCAAATATGGTCACTACTAGAATAGACTCAGGCCTACTTAGTGATCTATTTCAACCTTGGTTAGGCAACCAGTCTAGGAGAAGGAAACTTAGTGATCTATTTCAATAAAAAAAAAATGAATTAAAAAAAATATTTGGTGCGCGTTCGCTTGTTGTTGCTTATTCATTTACTTAAACCCAAAATATACTTGAAGGCCAGACTATGAAATCATTTCGTTTCTCTATACTTAGTTCAATATGTAAAAATCCAGGAGAATGTTTGCTTTCGCTTGTCTCCTTGACATATATCTTCAGTCATCTTGCCTCGATGGGAACACCTCAAGCTTTTAGTACTGTCGTTAGTGTTAGTAAAGATGGTAAAGACATTCTTAGCAGAATTCCCTGCAACGAAAGCACTGTAAGTTACTTTTCTTTTCTTTCTCTTTTTTTTTTTCTTTTTTTCGTTTTGTATTATTATTCTTGGTAATTTATGAGGAAGTGCGTCCCGGTCTCCTGCCTCAAAAATTGCTACCCGGTGACTATCAAAATAACAACCCCAGCTCGTCGTAATTCTTGTTTATTTATCGTAATTTGTCGTAATTCTTGTTTAGATATGAAGATGGATATATAGTTTTGAATAGACTGAGATAGATAGATAGATAAACAAACAAAATAATATAGATAGATATGAACAAATGGAGATAGATAGATATTTTCGACAAGTAAATGAATTTGGGGGGGGGTCGCTTCTTTTTTTGTCGTAATTCTTGTTCATTTAAACTAAAAACATTAAACAAACATGAATAAAAAAAATCTTAGTATTTAAAGTAATATAGATAAATATGAACAAATTGAGATAGATAGATATGAAGATGGATAGTTTTGAATAGACTGAGCTGGGTCGTTATTTTAATAGTCACCAGACAGCAACTCTTGAGGCAGGAGACCGGGACGCACTTCCTCATAAATTACCTTATTCTTTTTTTAGTATTAGATTGGAATACCTGAAACCATATAAAATTGTATGCAAATTATTAGTCCTAGCTAAAAAAACGCCCTCTGGTGGTGTGAAAATGAATTTTTGACACACTTTCTCATTAAAAAAATGTTAACAGATGTTTAAAATCTTATATTTTTTTAATAATAGGAATAAAAAAAATAGTTTTGCTGTCAAAATTGGAATAAATGTTTTCTTTCTAATAAAACCAAGTTTCTAACAGTTAAATTCAGATGAATTAATTTGTAATTAGTTTCTCATTAAAATTTCTTTATAAGTTTTTTAAGCAATTGAGGAAAACTTGGTGTTTATCCTAAGATAAATTTTGTCAATTAATCGGTACCATTATAGTATGTGGCCTACCTTTTGAATGTGGCCTATGAAATCATGTCTCTCTTATAGTATATTGCCTACCATAAAAAGCATATTATAAGGTTATAATAATAACTGCTAACCCTAACCCTATTTCAGAATTTTATAATATTTTAGAATTAAATAGATTCTGATTCATGTAAATTATGGATAAATTCTTTTTTAACTATTCTTAATTACTATATACAGCTTATGATTGAATTGCATTTCTTGAAATTGAATATATGTGAAAAATAATTAGTTTCAATAAATTGCCTACTACTTATATCTATCTCTTACTGAGGTAGGCACATTTAAACTGGGTAGGCCAAATATTTAAAGTTTTTCTTTTAGAGGATGTCAAAAGTATTCTGTTTTGATAATTGTATGTCATTAAACAAAATTTTACGACAGACAATAATCAAAACACTGTTTTTTTCTCACCTTTATAATAAAATATAAAATTTAATGTCAAAAGAGATTATGTGACTATTTCTTGTTTGTAAATAATTTTCTTGTAAAACTCTATACATTATAAAACCTGTAACCAGATACAGTTAAATACACAAACCTTTTCAAATTTAATGTCAAAAGAGATTATGTGACTATTTCTTGTTTGTAAATAATTTTCTTGTAAAACTCTATACATTATAAAACCTGTAACCAGATACAGTTAAATACACAAACCTTTTCAAATTTAATGTCAAAGGAGATTATGTGACTATTTCTTGTTTGTAAATAATTTTCTTGTAAACTCTATACATTATAAAACCTGTAACCAGATACAGTTAAATACACAAACCTTTTCAAATTTAATGTCAAAGAGATTATGTGACTATTTCTTGTTTGTAAATAATTTTCTTGTAAAACTCTATACATTATAAAACCTGTAACCAGATACAGTTAAATACACAAACCTTTTCAAATTTAATGTTAAAGGAGATTATGTGACTATTTCTTGTTTGTAAATAATTTTCTTGTAAAACTCTATACATTATAAAACCTGTAACCAGATACAGTTAAATACACAAACCTTTTCAAATTTAATGTCAAAGAGATTATGTGACTATTTCTTGTTTGTAAATAATTTTCTTGTAAAACTCTATACATTATAAAACCTGTAACCAGATACAGTTAAATACACAAACCTTTTCAAATTTAATGTCAAAAGAGATTATGTGACTATTTCTTGTTTGTAAATAATTTTCTTGTAAAACTCTATACATTATAAAACCTGTAACCAGATACAGTTAAATACACAAACCTTTTCAAATTTAATGTCAAAAGAGATTATGTGACTATTTCTTGTTTGTAAATAATTTTCTTGTAAAACTCTATACATTATAAAACCTGTAACCAGATACAGTTAAATACACAAACCTTTTCAAATTTAATGTCAAAGAGATTATGTGACTATTTCTTGTTTGTAAATAATTTTCTTGTAAAACTCTATACATTATAAAACCTGTAACCAGATACAGTTAAATACACAAACCTTTTCAAATTTAATGTCAAAGAGATTATGTGACTATTTCTTGTTTGTAAATTTTTCTTGTAAAACTCTATACATTATAAAACTGTAACCAGATACAGTTAAATACACAAACCTTTTCAAATTTAATGTCAAAGGAGATTATGTGACTATTTCTTGTTTGTAAATAATTTTCTTGTAAAACTCTATACATTATAAAACCTGTAACCAGATACAGTTAAATACACAAACCTTTTCAAATTTAATGTCAAAAGAGATTATGTGACTATTTCTTGTTTGTAAATAATTTTCTTGTAAAACTCTATACATTATAAAACCTGTAACCAGATACAGTTAAATACACAAACCTTTTCAAATTTAATGTTAAAGGAGATTATGTGACTATTTCTTGTTTGTAAATAATTTTCTTGTAAAACTCTATACATTATAAAACCTGTAACCAGATACAGTTAAATACACAAACCTTTTCAAATTTAATGTCAAAGAGATTATGTGACTATTTCTTGTTTGTAAATAATTTTCTTGTAAAACTCTATACATTATAAAACCTGTAACCAGATACAGTTAAATACACAAACCTTTTCAAATTTAATGTCAAAAGAGATTATGTGACTATTTCTTGTTTGTAAATAATTTTCTTGTAAAACTCTATACATTATAAAACCTGTAACCAGATACAGTTAAATACACAAACCTTTTCAAATTTAATGTCAAAAGAGATTATGTGACTATTTCTTGTTTGTAAATAATTTTCTTGTAAAACTCTATACATTATAAAACCTGTAACCAGATACAGTTAAATACACAAACCTTTTCAAATTTAATGTCAAAAGAGATTATGTGACTATTTCTTGTTTGTAAATAATTTCTTGTAAAACTCTATACATTATAAAACCTGTAACCAGATACAGTTAAATACACAAACCTTTTCAAATTTAATGTCAAAGAGATTATGTGACTATTTCTTGTTTGTAAATAATTTTCTTGTAAAACTCTATACATTATAAAACCTGTAACCAGATACAGTTAAATACACAAACCTTTTCAAATTTAATGTCAAAGAGATTATGTGACTATTTCTTGTTTGTAAATAATTTTCTTGTAAAACTCTATACATTATAAAACCTGTAACCAGATACAGTTAAATACACAAACCTTTTCAAATTTAATGTCAAAGAGATTATGTGACTATTTCTTGTTTGTAAATAATTTTCTTGTAAAACTCTATACATTATAAAACCTGTAACCAGATACAGTTAAATACACAAACCTTTTCAAATTTAATGTTAAAGGAGATTATGTGACTATTTTCTTGTTTGTAAATAATTTTCTTGTAAAACTCTATACATTATAAAACTGTAACCAGATACAGTTAAATACACAAACCTTTTCAAATTTAATGTCAAAAAGAGATTATGTGACTATTTCTTGTTTGTAAATATTTTCTTGTAAAACTCTATACATTATAAAACCTGTAACCAGATACAGTTAAATACACAAACCTTTTCAAATTTAATGTCAAAAGAGATTATGTGACTATTTCTTGTTTGTAAATAATTTTCTTGTAAAACTCTATACATTATAAAACCTGTAACCAGATACAGTTAAATACACAAACCTTTTCAAATTTAATGTCAAAGAGATTATGTGACTATTTCTTGTTTGTAAATAATTTTCTTGTAAAACTCTATACATTTAAAAACCTGTAACCAGATACAGTTAAATACACAAACCTTTTTCAAATTTAATGTCAAAGAGATTATGTGACTATTTTCTTGTTTGTAAATAATTTTCTTGTAAAACTCTATACATTATAAAACCTGTAACCAGATACAGTTTAAATACAAAACCTTTTCAAATTTAATGTCAAAAGGAGATTATGTGACTATTTCTTGTTTGTAAATAATTTTCTTGTAAACTCTATACATTATAAAACCTGTAACCAGATACAGTTAAATACACAAACCTTTTCAAATTTAATGTCAAAGGAGATTATGTGACTATTTCTTGTTTGTAAATAATTTTCTTGTAAAACTCTATACATTATAAAACCTGTAACCAGATACAGTTAAATACACAAACCTTTTCAAATTTAATGTCAAAGGAGATTATGTGACTATTTCTTGTTTGTAAATAATTTTCTTGTAAAACTCTATACGTTAGATAACTGTAAATATATATTAGAATAAAGCAAACTATATATAAATCAATAATACAAGGAATATGTTTATTAAAACTTTTTTTTCTTTCTTTCAGAGCGAATCAATGGAGAAATTCTGCGATTTTGTGCGCTATGGTGGAAACGAGTAAGTATGGTTTATATATATATATATATATATATATATATATCATAATAAAGCTGTATTATTCAACTTTTACTTCCTAAAGGCTTTTTTACTGTTTAGTTAAATGATACGAAAATTATACTAAATTATTCCTTACTTTTAGGATTGAATTATGTTTGAAAAAAATTCTGTTTTAATTGGTTCTAATTAGTCGTAATTTGCAATTAAGTCGCAAACCGACCAATCTCTTACTTTACTCTGTATCTCTCANGTCTACACTTTCTTTCCCTCTATGTATCTCTTGACTACCTCCTCGTTATATAATGTCAGTTTCTCTAGAGAGAGAGAGAGAGAGAGAGAGTGAGAGACAGGAGAATTTGAAATGTATTTCTTATGTTAAATTTCACAACCAGCAACCAGCGCTTAAATGAGGTCAAACATTCCCTTCTTAGAAAGCATATTGATAATGATTTTAAGGTTTCGTTGGCCATATTCATTTTAAAAAAATTTATACACTTTGCTAACTCCTTTTTTCCCTAATTTCAATTATCACCCAGAGCTGAATGGGTGACCCAATGGGTCACATTTTGTCTAGTATAGATATATATATATATATATATAACATATAATATATAAAGATAAATCTAATGAGTCAGACGAACCTACTAAAGTTTCGCTTAATGCTTTCAGGGCTAAGATCTGACTAAAGAGGATTAGGAGCAAACGCATTAAATAAGTATACTATATTTAGTATTTAATGCGTTTGCTCCTAGTCTCTTTAGTCAGATCTTAGCCCTGAAGAGCATTAAGCGAAACTTTTAGTAGGTTCGTCTGACTCATTAGATTTATCTTTATTATTTGCTCTACTTAGGTATTGAGCACTTTTACTTTATTAGCTTTAGTCTCCTGGCGGTTTTATATGAATATATATATCATTATATATATATATATATATGCATATAAATTGTTTTTTCTTTTGGCCAAAATATTGTACTAATAGATTATTTTTGGTTGGTACGATTATCTTGGTCTTTTTTTTTTCCAAAAATTTTTTCTTCCGGTTGATGTGTTTGGTAGTATATTTTTACAATCAAACTATTTGCTAGGGTTTTTTCTCACCCGAGGATTTACCAGCAAGTTTGGTATATTAAATTGTGCAATATATATATATATATATATATATATATTGTTGTGGTTGAATCTTTACTCTTCCTAAATAAGCGTATATCATATGGACTACTAACTGTGAAAGGCTAATTAGAAATTCTAACCTTTTATCTTTTTTTGTAATATAATATAACTGTAATTTATTGTGTACAGTGCTCAGGTGCACACTCATCAAAGTCTCATGTCAGGTACACAGATAATGTTGCCAGGAAATGAACAGTCACAGTGTAATATGGATGTATGTGTGCATGTGTATGTGGAGAGTGGCATCGGTAAGTGTTGGCGGATTACAGGAAGCATAGTTTGAAAGCCTCAGTGCTCGGCAGCCTACAACAGATGAGGCAGTTATTCATGTCTGGCATTTTGTTTTCTTTTTTCAGTTACACAACTTACCTGAGCTTTTTGTGCTGTTCATGACCTTCTGGACTATCAACTTTGTTGACGTCCCTCAACCAAATGGTCCTCAGTGGTGCCTTTGCCTCTTACACTGGGCATTCAACAAAACCAAATGACGTTCCCAGGTTCCCCATCGTCTATTCCTTCGGTTAGAACCGTTCGGTAAGTTAGATTCTTAAAAGAATTGACAAAGGACAGACACACACGCACACAACACACACACACACACATCACACACACACACACACAATATATATATATATTATATATATATATATGAGAGAGAGAGAGAGAGACTGGATCTCTCTGGTGATAGTAAAATATATAACAAATGTATGTATTTGATAGTTTAAACACCACCCCTGTACAGCAGCTGTCAAATGGCTGAGAGGTTAACAAATCGGGGGACAAAAAGTCAGTCGGTTTTACTTCCTGGTCAGAGGTAGTTGCTGTGTCTAACACACTGAAGAGATGTAAAACATTGAAATACGGTGTCTGTAGATGACTTTTTTATATTATATATATATATATATATATATATACATATATGTTGTGTTGTGTGTATTTATATATGTATTAAGTAATGCTAGATTGATGTTTTTGTCGTTTGAGGTGGTGGAGCGCCTTACATACCATCAGCTCCTAACTTTAATACATAGATCCCCTCTGCTAATATGCTGAGTTGATAAGGGCCTGTATCGAACTAGGAACCTTGATGAGGGCTGTATCGAACTAGGAACCTTGAAGAGGGCCTGTATCGAAACTGGAACCTTGAAGAGGGCCTGTATCGAACTAGAACCTTGATGAGGGCCTGGTTATCGAACTAGGAACCTGTTGAAGAGGGCCTGTATCGAACTAAGGAACCTTGAAGAGGGCCTGTATCGAACTAGGAACCTTGATAGAGGGCCTGTATCGAACTAGGAACCTTGATGAGGGCTGTATCGAACTAGAACCTTGATGAGGCCTGTATCGAACTAGGAACCTTGAAGAGGGCCTGTATCGAACTAGGAACCTTGAAGAGGGGCCTGTATCGAACTAGGGGAACCTTGATAGAGGGCCTGTATCGAACTAGGAACCTTGAAGAGGGCCTGTATCGAACTAGGAACCTTGAAGAGGGCCTGTATCGAACTAGGAACCTTGAAGAGGGCCTGTATCGAACTAGAACCTTGATGAGGGGCCTGATCGAACTAGGAACCTTTGAAGAAGGGCCTGTATCGAACTAGGAACCTTGATGAGGGACCTGTATCGAACTAGGAACCTTGATGAGGGCCTGTATCAAACTAGGAACCTTGAAGAGGCCTGTATCAAACTAGGAACCTTGAAGAGGGCCTGTATCGAACTAGGAACCAGATGCTCTACTGAGCTAAACCGCGCCCTATGTATGTGTATTAATAATAATCTTACATTGACCTCTCCTTCTCTTGACTGGTTAAAGAGCCCACTTTGCCCTACTATTTACCCATAGCTGAATAAAGAATAGTTAGATTCATACCTTTCCCAAAGGTATATGAGCGCTGTGTGCAATGCAAACAGCCTTTGTTTGGGATTGAACTCGTCTCGTCATGTCCATTCCTACAATGGTGACAATCTATATGTGTGTATGTCCATTCCTACAATCGTAATAATGTATATGTGTGTTATGTTTCTCTGTGTGTGTGCGTGTGTGTATATGTATATATATATATATCATTCATCATCATTCATTTGGCAATTCAGTCTCGAAAGACTATGATAAAAGTTTTTGTGTGCCCTGAGGTTGCAGCGCCTCTGTGACTATGAAGTCCTTTTTTTGAGAACATTCTCGACCACAGATTTTGCATTTGTAGGTTGTCCCTGTAGATGATGATGTCCGATGCTTTGTTGCCGTGCTTTCTTATGGACCTCTTAGCTTCATGATGTTTGATCAGGGTGAATTCTGACGTGTACAGGCTCTATGGAGATTCTTACGCCACCGAGGGCGGTCTTGAGCCAAATTTTCCCAGCTGGAAGGGACAATGCCAAAGCACCTGAGAATCATTTTTACAGACATCCTTGAATCGCAGTAGGGGGCGACCAATCTGTCTTTTACCAAGATGTTAGCTCTCCATACAGGATGTCTTCGGGATTCGTCCATCATCCATCCGACTACATGACCAACCATCGGAGACGACGTTGTCTCAGTAGAGAGTACAGGCTGGGAGTTGAGCTCTCTCTAGGACTGCGATTGTGTGTTATATATATATTAATATATATATATATATATATATATATATATAATCGCCATTACGCCCTCAAGCTGGAAGATCTGGCCTCCAACAGGCAGGGTTGGTGAAACACATGCCACACAGGAACTGAGCAGCTCATATCAAACTCAATACGACTGCAAAATAACATCTTTGTCATCATGCACCACAGAATGCAGATGGCAATTTCCTTGTAATGTGTGTGACTGCATCTGCAAGTCCACCAGATGATCCAGACCTGAGAACGAACTGGAGTGACATCATTGTTGTCTGCAATGGACTTCTAAAAGGAAAGGAATAATATATAATATATAATATATATATATTATCTCTCTGAGAGAGGAAGAAAAGAAGAAGAAAAAAGAGGAGAGAGGAAAAAAAAGAGAGAGAGAAGAGAGAGAGAGGAAAAAGAGAAGAAGAGAGAGAGAGAGAAAGAGAAAGAATGAGAAAAAGAGGAGAGTGAGAGAAAAGAGAAAGAGAGATGAGAAAGCGAGGAGGAGAAAGAGAAGGAAGGAGAGTGAGAGAGACGAGAGGAGAGAGAGAAGAGAGAGAAAGAGAGAGAGAAGAAAGAGAGAAAGAAAGAGACGGAGAGAGAGAGGGAGGAGAAAAAAGAGGAAAGAGAGGGAAAGGAGATGAAGAAGAGGAGAATGAGTGAGGGAAAGAGAAAGAAAGAGAGAGGGGAAAGCGAGAAGAAAAGAGAGAGAGAGGAGAGGAAAGAGAGAGAAAGAGAAAGAGGAGAAAGAGAAAGACGAGGTAAAAGAGAGAAAGAGAGAGAAAGAGAAAAGAGAGAGAGAGAGAGAAGAACAGAGAGAAAAAGAGAGGAAAGAGAGAGAAAGAGAAAGAAGAGAGAAAAGAGGGAAAGAGAGAAAGAGACAAGGAGAAGAGAAAAGAAGAGAAGAGAGAAGAGAGGAGAAAGAAAGAGATAGACGAGAGAGAGAGAGGAAGAGAGAGAAGAGAAAAAGAAAGCAGAGAGAGAGAGAGAGAAAGAGAGAGAGAAAAGAGAAGAGAGAAGAAGGGAGGAGAGAGAGAAAGAGAGAAAGAAAGAAGAGAAAGAGAAAGAAAGAGAGAGAGAAAGAGAGGAGAGAAAGCAGAAGGAAAGAGAGAAAAGAGAGAAGAGAAAGAGAAAGAGAGGAGAAAGAAGGAAAGAGAAAGAGAAAGAGAGAAGAAAAGATGAGAGAAGAGAAAGAGAGAGAAGAGAAAGAGAGAGGAGAGAGAGAAGAGAAAGAATAGAGAAATAGGAGATAAGAGAGAGAGAAGAGAGAGAGAAAAGAGAGAGAGAGAGAAAGAGAGAGGGAAAGAGAGAGAGAAAGAGAAAGAGAGGAGAGAGGAAAGAGGAGAGAGAAGAGAGAGAAAAGAGAAAGAGAGAGAAAGAGAGAAGAGAAGGAGAAAGAAGGAAAGAGAGAAAGATAAGAGAGAGAAGAGAGAAGAGTAAGAAGAGGAGAAGAGAAAGAGAGAAAAGAGAGAGAAAGAGAGAGAGAGAGAAGAGAAAGAGAGAAAGAGAGAGAGAGAAAAAAGAGAGAGAGAGAGAGAAGAAGAGAGAGAGAAAGAGAGAGAGAGAGAGAGAAGAGAGAGAGAGAGAAAGAAGAGAGAGAAAGAAAGAGAGAAAGAGAGAGAGAGAGAGAGAGATTTTTGTTTCTTGTTAAAGAGTTGTTGAACAAAGTATAACTGTATTGCGTATATGAGAAGTGTGAATCGTGGGTTTGTGTGAGAGAGCAATTATGTATACTAGCAACAGAAAACACCCGCTGGACGTCACAAAAATTAATTTTTGAAAGACATTGCCTTAGAGGGTGGGAGTTAAAAATGTCAGAGGGTTTGTATCATAAGTAAGACAAATCCTCATATTTATTCAAGGAGTAAAAAAAAAATAAAATAAAACAATTTGAAATGAAAACTGAACCCCGTCCCTCTCAAATAAAATGTTGCGTGCATGTAATAATCAAACAATTATTTTGAATATTTTCCACATCAATTTTCCACAAAATCGTAGGTATTTATTTATTTGTAAACTTTTTAGTTAACTTCTTGTTACTGTAAAAAAAAGAAAAGGACGAGAGTAAAAAACAATTTAAAAAATTGCTTACTCAAATTTTGGGTGTATATAGCATAAGAATATTGTGATGTGAGCTATGACGTAGTTTTTGTTACAGATAGAAATACAGACAATCTCCATTATTAATAGATAGATTATTATTACTATTATTGTGAGTTTTTCACACCAGCGTTAGCTGATGGTCTTATGGCAGAGTCTGAGTGACAACAAGTCTCCTCAGGTTTCCAGAACACTTCTGAGTATTCTAGCTGATTTCAGCAATGCTGTTGTCTGAATGGTCTCCATTCTTCTTCCAATCTTTTTTCCAAGCTTTTTGGGAGTCTTCCGAGTGCACCAACTACAACTGGTATCACTTTCATCCTCATATTCCACAGCTTTTTCAATTCTCTAGCAAGGTCCAGTTTTTCACAACAGCTCTATCTGAGGGATTTTCACTTAAATCTGAACGACAGCAAGTCTCCTTGGGGCATCAGGACTTTTCTGAGTAAGGTTTGTAAATAAGCTTAAAAAAGGCAACATTCCCCTATAATATGGATGGAGCACTCTCTGGGGTCATTTACATATATACGTGTGTATTTATCAGTTAAAATTCTCTTCGCAGTCAGTAGGTGCTGATGATAGCCGAGCGGTAAGGAGCTTGACTGATAATAAATCAATCAGGTTTCAATCCCGGCTGGAGGTAGCCTGCAAATGTCTAGCCATACTGAAGAGCCATGATACATCAAAATTTGGTTTGGTTTGTTTTGTTTTGTTTTACGGCATATCAACCTCGGTGGGTCATTTAATGCTGACGAAGTTGTGAAATAAATTCATTCTTAATGCATAATACAATTTTGTTTATCAACTCATGTTTTTCTATCTAACCCATAGATGGGACCCTAACAGGTACTACCACTCTGGGTCAGAGTGGACCAGGGAGCAATGGTGATGTAGGTGTGCTCCACATTCCCCAAACCTCCAAAACTGGAACCTCACCATCAGATAGAGTTTAACGTCATTCCCAGGACATGTAGACCCTCAGTCACCGCCTTCTAGCACCCATATGATAAGGGCAATAAGGTTGGGAAAATCATATAGGTGCTAGGGCTTGATGTGACCAGCTGATTGATAGGAGGGGGCCTCTCCGACCGCCCGTCTAGCCAAGTGGAGTATTGCAAGTCATGAACTGCTCATCCACCTGGGCTCTATCCTTAAGCATCACAGGTCACCACCCCCGGCCAACAGGTGGCCACATTGGAGGAGTCTTACCACACACTAGCATCAGGACAAGGGAGAAAATCGCCTCATTCGGGTGGACTACTTTACCGCATCCTCCATATTCACCAAATTTAGCGCCTCCAGATTATCATCTCTTTGGCCTCATCCGAAGGTGGAACATTGCTATTGAGAGAAATGGTGACTATGTGGAGAAGAAGGGATGTGATCCACAGAAGACCAGCTTCATTTTGATGTAGGATACATGTTCCCGTGTTGGTAATTATAACTGTCCTAAACAAAATTGCATTACTTTGCAAGTTACTTTCGTGTGTGCGTATATATATATATATATATATATATATATATATATATATATATAAAATAATTAATAATATTAAAGAAATGGATACAATAGAAACCTACTCGAGTTTCACCATAAGGATCTTCAGGGTTAAATCCAGTGAATTAATCGAGGTACCGATTAATTGCAGCCGATTACACGTGTGTTCATTGAATAAGATATTACGTTATAAGGGAACGCTTGTTTATTTGCTCTACTTTCTATTGAACACTTTGTATTTGTTATATTGCGGACTTAACCCCTGGATTTTGTGCACCTCCAGCAATCATGCCCATGGTCACCGGTAAGCCACCTTTTATCTATATAAATACATAATATAATATATATATATATATGTACACACATACACACTTCCAATAAGAAAGAAAAACTCTACAGACCATCATTTGGCTCTTATAAATTTATTTCAGCACATAAGAATTTTTATTAATCTATAAATAAATATAGATAAGAGATTTATTTCTAACGTTTTAAATCCCGGGCAAAACTGGGTAGCTCTTCTAGTACAACCTAAATAGTTTAAAAATATTAAACTCAACAGCTGTTAGTAAAAAGTTTAATGTATTCAAACACAGCAATTGTCAGACAGCCGTCTATCTTATTTGCGGGGTATAACATTTTGCAACAGTTTAGGTTATACTAGCTGAGCTACCTGTAACGTTCTAATAGCGATATATGGTCACAGTACCCAAAGCGATATATGTTGTATAGCAGGTCTTGTCAACATGCCTACAAATTCACGACACTAAAAGGTGTTCGGCACGTGGCGGTCATCTTGTTGATAAAAAGGTACAATGCAAGAAATATATCGTCACAAGCTGCTTAGCTTTTATTTCCAGGGCTCGTCTCGTGGGCTGTGTTCGGAAGAGGAGGAAAGGCAGAGAGAAAGAGAGAGAGGACACTGTTAAATTACTGTGATCCCACACTAGGGACCAGAGGCCCGTCCGTTCCCCTAGGCCTCAGAAAGCAAAAAGAGGCCGGTATTTTTCTTCGTCGTTCCACGTCACCACGTGACTTCCGGTTCCGGTCAACACCCAAAACTTCCGGTTGACATTCGGGGGGGGGGGGGTCGCGCCCCGGTCAAACTCACGACAACCGTTTTGTGCTCATCACTTTTTTTAAAGCCTTTACTCACTCTTATTTCTTCTTCCTCTCTTTTCTAAAAGTAGTTCTCGCAAAACTCAGGATATTCCCCATCTTGCTACATACCCAACATTGCCCGGGATTTGAATTTGAGTTTTGTTTAACGGCATATCAATCTCTGTGGGTCATTTAATGCCAAAAAGGTTATTTTGGATTTCAGTAGTGGTTCTATGGAGATATTTGCCTGAGATTTAAAAAGTTAAAAACAAATCTCTTATCTATATTCATATATAGATTAGTAAAAACTAGCAGGACCTGTGGATATACCACAGTATGATAATTTGATTATTACGTTGGATATGTTTACTTAAGAGCTATTGCTAAATAGTTCAATATGTAAAAAGTATAATAATCTTGATTTAACTAAATCTTTTTTTTTTGTATTATCTATAATAAAATAGGTATAAGATGTATTAGAAATTGCCACTTATATTTATGGACTTTACCAATAACATAAATTGCTAACTGAGACTTAATACCAGACTGTGAGACTACCTGTTCTGCGCTCTGCACCTTCAATGCACAATGTCTAGAACCCCAAATGTTGTAACACTCTGCGCTGGCCGTATTTGCACGAGTCAGAAACAGGGTCACAAAAATAAAAACAAACAACAACTACAAGTGTTTGTAAACAAGACGCGGATGGAAGAAGGGTGTGTGTGAGACTTCGCTGTCTATCCAACTGGCTGCTACTGGCTATCCCTACCGGCGACCTTAACACCTCAATGGCCAGAGTTCTAACTGCCTTAGTGCTCGAGTTTAGCTGTATTTATGTCAAATTCACCTTCCCCATCCATCTTCTCCAGACCACACAGATGGCCAGTACTTAAATTGAATCGCCGACTTCTAGTCGTCATTAACCCTTAAAATTAAAGCAATTAAATATTTTTTTCAGACTTAATGTCTTCAATACTTCGAACATTAATTTTTTTTCAAAAGAAATTTTCTCATAAAAAATCCTTTTTGCTTTTAGTACCTAGATGCTTAAGATATCATCATCAAGTGGTCCCATTTCACGGTGGTCGTATAACCCTCTCAAACCTCAAGGCCTAATCTTTTGTGTTTGTAGAAAGGACAACCACCCACCCCTTTTACTTATGCCTGGCTTTAACCTATTCTCTTTCATTCATTTATTTATTTATTTATTCTGGCCATGTTCGTCTTCAATCATAGTATCACAAGACGGACTATGACCAGAATCTCCGCTACAAGTATACACTTGTTCTACCTAGGATTTCAAGGACTCTAACTGGATTCCCGTCTACTGAGACTTAACCTTATATAAAATCGGCTTTGAAAAGCTGGCAGCAGACAAAAACCAGCGACACGCGCAGACCACATCACAGGCGGCCAACTTACATCCTCACCTACCTCTACCCAAATCTGACAGACAATCAACAAGCGAACAATTCCACATCGTTCAGCGATACCAAGAAAAATACGCCAACTATCATACACAAAATTCTGCCTACATCCCACCCCACTACCACATTACAGTAATCTTGACATTTTTACTGACTTTATTATTCATTTTACTACTATAACCAAAATCAAACTTTCTCTCTTAAATTCAATTTCAGCTTTTCGTTGTTCTCATGTTATTTTTTCCAATACAAATTTGAAACTTAAAATCTGTGTTTGTTTTTCCTTGCCACGCTTGCTACTAATCCTGTTTATTACAAGGACTCTAACTGGATTCCCTTCTACTGAGACTTAACCCTTTTTCCACCATTGGATTTACCAGTAGGAGACCCAAATGCCTAAAATGGCAACAAGAATCGTAACAGTTTGCGCTCCCCAATTTATTTTTTAGCCTACCTTGTAGCTTCATCGAGGGAGTGAGGTGTAATTTTGACGCCGTCGGCATTTTCCAGGGCAATGCTTGAGTTTCCACTCAACAGATGATCATGGAAGTTGGCTGAATTAAAAATGGCTGGGATACAGCGACGAGCCACTGGAAAAAAAAAAGAAAAAGAAAATGTGGTGTTAGTTCAATTTAGAAAAAAATGGTAACAAAAAAAAAAAAAAAAAAAAAAAAAAAAGGGTGTTATTTTTTAAGGATGTGGCTGGAATGGATTAATGGTATTTTAGTTTATTTTAATGGGGAAAATTGATTTGATATACAAGAAAATTAAGTTATGAGCCGAACAAATTCAAATCGTAAGTCAAGGTAGTACTGGGTGTGTGCATGCATATATATATATATATATATATATACACAATAAATGAAGAAAGAAATCTTTCAATTTGCTTCATTACAATAATTTATTTCAGCTGCATTACTACGGCATCTTCAGGTGTGAGCAAAGTCATGGATATTACTGACTCAGTAATATCCATGACATTAAAGTTAGATTCTAGCCCTTATGAGCTACTAAGTGAAACTATTAGGAGGTATATCTGACTCATTAGGAGTAACTATATATATATATATATATATATATATATATGTGTGTGTGTGTGTGTTTATATATATATATATATATCCCTTTCCGTTTAAATTGTTTCGTCTTGTTGCCAACATCTCAAAAATTCGCTACATTTGTTGACAAAAGATATACATGGAACATGACCGACATATATATGGCGCGAAATGCCCACGTTGGTGAATATTGTAACGTCTTTCGTTTTATGCAGTATTAAGGTTTTTTGTTTTGTAAACTCATTTTGACTTTCCTCTCCGACCCAAACAACTACGGGAGTGAATGAGCTCTGATGATGATTTTTGTAAAATCGAAATATTGATCAGTATCAGCTATGATTATATTATAAATTGTTTTCTTCTTTAATAGCATTGTGTGATGTTTTCATTCCACCTTTTCTTACTCATATATATATATGAATAAGATATAATGAAAAAACAAACGATGTTTACAACTGAAATAGGCTCATCAGAAGAGAAAGTGTGCAAACCGTTTCGGGGCCCAATTCTCTTTTTCTTTCTTTTTCTTTCTTTGTTTTTTCATTATATCTTATTCATACTGTCGGATTAATTTCCATTTTATTTTCACATATATATATATATATATTTATATGTGTGTGTGTGTGTGTGTGTTTATATATGTATATATATAAAATAAATAAATTATAGAAATTTCTACTTCTATAAACGAAATAGAAGTAGAAATTTCCGTCATTTATTTATTTTTGTTTGTTTTTTGTAGTAAAGTTTTCACTCAAAGATCTTCTTAAAATTCAACGAGTGAGGGGAAACATGAAATGATTGTTTGATTTCTAAAAAAAAAAAAAATTGTAAAGATTCGTGAATATTCAAATAATTGTAAATAAAAATTTATATGAAAATACAGAATCATTTTATTTATAAATAAAATGTAAATAAAATAAAATTCGTAACGAAAGAAAAAATTTCAGTAGAACCCTAAATTTACATGATTCAAAGTTGTTTTCTTTATTTAAAACTTTCAATTTTCTAAACTAAAAAATATTACGTTTTAAAAGTTGGTCCTGGTTGTACTGTACGCAAAGATTATTTTGTTTTCATCAAGATTTGTGGGCGTGTCTAAAGTTGATGTCATAGGCCGAACTCGAGCAAGTGGCGGTTGATCGTACCAAAAAAGTATTACCCCTAAAAACAGTAACACCCCCCCCAATACCTAGATTATTGACATGGTCATTTAGCCCCTCACCCCACCCAGACTAAAATAAATTCAACATTTGTCTTAGGAAAACTTTCACTTTTCAGAGCTTCAAAAAAATGTTTGATAAAAGCTTTTTTGAATTAACATTAATTTTATGTAATTAATTATTAAATGTTAGTATTACGTTACTGCGTATTATTACTATTATTATTATTATTATAATTGTTCATTTTCAGTCAAGGTTTTGCGTGTGCGCTATTCTATACAAATAAAAAAAAAAAGTACAAAACATTTTTGGATTTTCAGTAACTAATTTACACATGTGCTATTTTCGAGAAAAAAAAGATTTTAGCTAACTTCTTCAATTAAACTTCATCTGGGAATTTTACTTGAACTTTCTTATAAATAATGGTATTTGTGACGATAAAATTACAATTATGTCAATTCAATTGTGGTAATGTTTTTTATATCGAATTTCTGTGAACATTATTTGACTTACAATCAAAATATTCCTATTTCTCTGAATGTTTGAGATGAGGCTTGAAGATTAGTATTATCTGCGTTATTCGGACTATTGTCCCCATCTTCATTGTTATTTGTACATTTCGGCCGATATACCCTCCGGCCTTCTTCACGTATTTCTTGTCAGACTTGGGAACCTTCTCGGACTCGGGAACCTTCTTTTCGAAACTCGGGAACTTTCTTGTCGTATTCGAGAGCCATCACGGAACTTTGAACCTAACCCATTATTTATTCCACGGGGGTATCTGGTTCTCATTCCGCTAACCATAGCTGGGGTAGGAGTTGTGTTAATTAATTAATTATTTTTCTAACTGCTTTCACTCAGGATTGAACTCGGGTTCCAGAGATAACTGTCACTTAGAACTGTCTTAACCTAACTGCCTTATCAACTTGGCCATGTGTCCAATTCAAGAAGGTTCCCGAGTCCAACAAGAAATACCTGAAGAAGGCCGGAGGGTATATCGGCCGAAACGTTGTACAAATAACAATGAAGATGGGGACAATAGTCCGAATAACGCACATAATACCAAAATATTCTTTTAAAACAAATTTTAAGCCTTGCTAAAATATTTACTTTTCTTTTGTTTTTCTTTTTGTTTTTATTAAATCATTTTAATCGATTAAACACTGCTGAACATGATTATAAAGAAAATGTTAAAGTTAAATATTTGGAATTTTACGGAATTTTAAATCTTGTAAAACGGAATTTATTTTTCAAGCCTTTAACTCTTTAACAAATATCTCATCTTTAAAGTAGCCTGACGGTGATAAATTCTTGTCTTGTTCGTGTCACGTGAAAATAAATCAAAATATCGCTTCATCAGATGAAATCAACAAGTACCCAGCCAATCAGAATCATTTTTACCGTTTAATGAATATTCATGACTAATTTGGAAATCTTGGGTAGATTCGGTGAGCATTAAAAATAAAAACAAAAAAACACTGTCCTTGTTATTTTACTAGTTATATTTGTTAAGTGTAACAATAACATTAATTTTGTCTCAGATAATTCTAATTTTCCAGGACAAATTACAAATCTTTTCCTGGATTTTTGACAAAAAAACCCCATTTTTCCAGGTTTTCCAGTACTGGAAAATGAAATGTACATTTTCCAGGTTTTCCAGGACGTGTGGGAACCCTGATATATATATATAATATATATATATATATATATATAATATGATAAGATAAATATATAAAAGGTTTTACATATCTATTTATTAGGTGACAAAGGAACAATCACAACCATATTGATTTCATGCGATGCAATCACCAGGTGAAGATGTTTCAAATGTCCATTTGAAACATCTTCACCTGACGATTGTCTCGCATAAAACTAATATGGTCGTGAATGTTCCTTTGTCACCTAATAAATAGATATGTAAAACCTTTATATATTTATCTTATTATATTATATAACAGCTTTTTTTTAATTTTATATTGAGCCCTCTACCAATAATACTGCCTTTGGTACGCCATTCCAGCAAAAGCTGAAACAGTGACCATCCCACACTATATATATATATATAGTCTCGGTCTGTAATTTACGTTTCTGCGTTAAGAGTTATGTCCCTTAGACCAACTGTGTATTTTTTCTAAACGGGACTATTCTTGCATTTTCACCGCCCTTTTCCGGCTACTATTATTCAGCGGTAAATTCAAGGCCTTATCCACACGCGTTCAATTCCTTTTCTGTGTTCTTCCTTAAAGAGAACAGGTACGTCACTTGACTCTCAGTAACCTTCTTATTAAATTTTGTAATAGTCTTTTACCTTGTGTATCTGACTATATTATTTGACGTTTCGCTGAACCTTGTACACTAAGAAAGATTTTGTAATGTTCACTCCCTTGTCCTTCGATTACTTTCTCTCATAGACTCTGCCCCCCTCATTTGTACCTTAACTTCTAAGCCTATTTGGTGGTGTTTATCGTATGTCATTATTATTTCACTGTCTTTATCTATGAACTGCCTCAGTTTTTCTATTAACACCCATCCATTGCTTTCTTCAGACATTGTTGTGGCTTGTTGTATAAACCTGTTTTCTTTCCTATTTCAGTTTTTTACACTTTCTGGTGAAAGGAATAAAGAGATTACCTTATGCACGGTGTTTGTTATTCTATGCCAGAGGGAGTTAGACTACGTGAGACGAAAAGTCGTTCATACACTTTGGAAAAGATATGAGCGACGAAGTAGGAGTCACGAGATATATATATATATATATATATATATATATAGCCTACATGGACTGTCGATTCTTTATATATATATAACCCTCGTTGTGGATGCATGTTGTAATAAAAGAGAGAAAGAAATTTCGCCAAAACTACTAGTTTACCGAATATACTTACCAGAAATGGATTTGATGTAGTAAGCAGCACATTTTCCTGATTTTACCAAATCACTGATGCTTCCCTAGAATGACAGGTGAAAGAAATTAAAGAAATACCATGAAAAAAAAAAACAACAACAAAAAAAAAAAAACGGAATATAATCTTGTGACAATGGCTATAAAAGGTGAGCAACAACAACACGGTCAATCAGAAGTGGGTAACTTTTCATATCTAAAGGTCATGTTAAGATATTCACTGTCTACAAATAAAGCTGCACTCAATTCTTAACCCCCCCCCCAAAAAAAAATCTCAACTTTTAAACATTGGACATATTTAATTTGAACTACTTAAAAGTGTTGAATATTATATATTATATATATATATATATATATATATATATATATATATATATATATATATGCGTGTAGAAAGTTTGTAGAAAAAAAACAAGATGTTATTAGTTTTTCTAAAAACTTTCTACACATACTGTCAGATTCACTTCAATTTACTTTTATATATATATATATATATATATATATATTATATATCTTATTATAATGGAGATTGTGGGTTTTTCTGTCTGTAACCGAAACTATATTACTATACAAATCACAATTCCCTTTGTTATTTACATCATATTCTCCATGATTTTATTCTTATTTAAACCTCAATTATTAATAAAATTGTTTTACATCATTAAGACTGTTGACCATATCCACATATTAATAACATGCAATTGTATTTATATATACAACAAAATAGCGGTTTATAGTGTGAATGGGAAGGCTAATTTGCATATTGATCTTAAAAATTTGATTTTAATAAATATATGCTTAGTATTATTGATTTCTAATTGTTTGGTTTTATCTTACTGAATATTAGCAAATATCTCAGATATAAATCTTAAAAGAAATCCATTAACAAGAAGAAATAACTGTAGTTTTATTCTTTACTTTCTATTTTAACTAAATAGTTAAATTAGGAAAATTTACCAATGAAGGCGGGAGTAATGAAAATTGATGGAAGAGTTAGTTTCAAAGTTGTTCTATTTTTCAATCATACCCCCTCTGTTCCAAATCTTTTTATCTGCATTCTTATTCAGTTTCATTAGCCTTTCTAATTTAATATATTTTATTATATTAAAACTTAAATACTTGTACCCGGAGGGTGCATATATTTGCTAGTACATATAAAATACTAATAATATTATTATTAGAGGAAAAATAAAGGGTCTACCATTATTTCAATCAAATTGAAATTTCTTCAGGACCCTACCCTACGTTAACTACATCGATGTAATTCCTTAGTTAAATTAAATGCGACAGAAGTTAAAGCGGCAATTGGATACTATATATTTTATTTTTATTTACTTATTATAGTGTATAATACATTTAAGGAGCAATTTTTACCATCAGGTGCGTTGTCTTGACGATATGTGGCTAACTTGCTGCTCGGAAACCAATGGTAATAATTGCACCTTAAATGTATTGTACATTATAATGAATAATTAAATACAGCTCTTTACATAATTGAACACTTTATTTTCAATTCTACAATACTAGAAAAAACTATATATATATATATATATATATATATATATATATATATATATATGTGTGTGTGTGTGTGTGTGTGTGTGTGTGTTAGGACACCATGACCCTCAGCCACCACGTTTTAAAACACATATATGATAAAAAGTATTGTGGGTTTCCTATAAGGGCAATATGATTGTGACAATCATTTTTTTAACCTATAGATGGGACCCTAACAGGTACTACCAGGTCAGAGTTGGCCTGGTAGTAATGGTATTAAAGAGGTACTCAGAAATGGAACTTCACCACTAGATAGAGTTTAACGTCACACCCAGGATGCTAAGACACTCAGCTACTGCCTTCTAGCACATATATAATAAAACGGTTTGGTTTTTTTTTTTTACGGCATATCAACCTCGGTGGGTCATTTAATGCCAATAAAGTTTTGAAATAAATCAATTCTTAATGGATAATACAATTTTTTTTATAAATACATTTTTCTATTTAACCCATAGATGGGACCCTAACAGGTACTACCACTCTGGGTCAGAGTGGACCATGGAGCAATAATGATGAAGGGGTGCTCCACATTCCTTAGACTTCCAAAACTGGAACCTCACCATCAGATAGAGTTTAACGTCATTCCCAGGACATGTAGACCCTCATTCACCGCTGTCTAGCACCCATTTGATAAAACGGGGTTGGGGGTTGCCATAAGGGCAATAGGGTTTTAGGGTTTGACATGACCAGCTAATTGATAGGAGGAAGTCTCTCCGACTACCTGTCTAGCCCTAAAGTAGAGTGTTGCACGTCATGGACTGCTCAGTCACCAGAGTTCCATCCTTGAGCATCACTGGTTGCCACTAATGGCCAACAGGTGGCCCCATGGGTGGGTAGGTGGCAGTTTCTTACCCCTCTGCAGAGGTGCAGTCAGTGTATTCTAAAGCCCCAGTAGACAGGAGCCAGCAACTCCTGATAACCTTTGCTCTTTCCATGATAAAGCCAGATATCTAGGAATACTTACGGACATTCTGTCGACTCCATATTTGCAAACGAGTTTATTGCGTTCGCTTGCAAGTTTCTGGTTTTTCCGATTCCTTTCCTTGATAACAGATTCCGTGTAGACGTAGTTGGTTGACGGACATTCCTTCACGCACATCTGCAAGAGGGAAAAACAGAAAGAAAAAAAACTTTTAGCAAATGCATCACTCATTTCTGTTGGATCAAAAAAAACAAACAAACAAAAAAATATTTTTGTCTGAGGCAGGAATGTGAATATGTGTTTTTTACTAATTTGGGTGTGCTGAATTCAAATTTATAAACAGTTTTGCTCTATCACCTCTAGTTTTCTGTCTTTTAAATAGTCTCATTTTAGTATATACAGAGTATATACGTGCTTATTTCAACAATTGCAGCAGCTTATTACAGAAAAACAGGATAGATAAAGAACATTGACGGAATAAATATACTTGGATGACACAATGTACACAATTCATAGTACCGCAGACAGTTAGAAATGTGTTTTCTTAGATGATCTGCTGACTGCCAGTGCACTACTGGCCAGTGCACTACTGGCTGTTGATTGAGGCGTGTTGGATACGCTTAACTGCCAAAATCCGTCTTGATATATAGCTATATATATATAATGCAATGCTATCACTTACATTTATTGCATAATAACTAAAAAAGAAGACATAAGTCACACAATATTAGAAATTAACCCTGAATGCATATACGCGTTTATGTACAGTAGGTGTACAAAATGTACAGTATGCATATCTAAAAAACTAGAAGTGATGAGTAAAAATGTATGACGTGCAAAGCTGAAAACTCTCCCTCTCTCACACACATATGCACACATTTTCTCTCTCTCTCACACACACACATTTTCTCTCTCACACACACACACACACATTTTCTCTCTCACACACACACACACACACACACACATTTTCTCTCTCTCACACACACACGCACACATTTTCTCTCTCTCACACACACACATATATATATAATATATATATATGTATGTATATGTATATATATATATATATATATCCATCCATTTCTATTAATATCTATCAATCTCTCTCTCTCTCCATAAACCACAAGGTTCCTAGTTCGATACTGGCTCTCAGTAGTAGCACAGGGATCTGTGCGGTAAAGTAAGGAGCTGATGGTAGGTGTGGCACTCCACCTCAGACACAACAAAAAAATCACAATCTCCTTGGTCTAGCGCTAGTGAAAACGGGATAGACTCCTCACTGATTGGCTGATACCAACTTTAGGCCACCCGGGTGACTTTACTTTATATATATATATATATGTATATACATATATATTTATTTCTATTAATATCTATCTATCTAAATGGCATTTTAAGCCAAAAACTTGAAGGTCAGATTTTAATCTAATAGCAGCAAACTGTGTCGAAACAGAAGGAGGATACTGGAAACTAGATATTAACAGGAGACATGGCTCAGCAGCATATATATATATATATATATATATATATATCTTCTGGATGAAAAAAAAAAAAACAAACAAGGTAGGATTTTAAGCATTCATTCTCAAAAAATATTTTAAAAAAAAAAAAGATGAAATTACAGTTATTTCGTCCATTTCATTCATAACATAAAGAAGGGGGAAGGGAGGAGAAAGGAGAAAAGAGGAAGACAAAAAAAAGAGGAAGAAAAAAAAAAAGAGGAAGAAAAAAAAGAAGAAGAAGAAAAAAAGAGAAGAAAAAAGAAGGGAAGAAAAAAAAGAAAAAAGAAAAAGAAGAAAGAAAAGAGAAAAAGAGGAAAAAAGAAGAGGAAAAAAGGAAAAAAGAAAAGGAAAAAAGAAGAAGAGGAAAAAAAAAGAAGAGAAAGAAAAAGAGAGAAAGAAAAAAGAAGAGAAAGAAAAAGAAGAGGAAAAAAAAGAAGAGGAAAAAAAGAGAAAAAAAAAGAAGAAGAGAAAAAAAAGAAGAGAAAAAAAAAAAAAAAGAGAAAAAAAAGAAGAAGAGGAAAAAAAAAATCACCAAGCAAAAAAAAAAACTTAAGCACGTCCATTTCTGATTTTCATCTCTGAAGATAAAGTTTCTTTGAAATCGATAAGACAAAAAAAACATCTTTTTATTTTTATTTTTTATACACATTGTAACGGTTACGGTTAGAGACGTCACCTGTCAGCTTGACAGTTGAGGTTTCGAGTCACACACGGAGCAGTCTCCCATGTCTATAACCTTGCTGATGAGACCTAATAGGTCGAAATGTACATTCAGGGATTGACATTTTCTCAATTTGTTTAGCCTTACATTTGAACATATATGCCCGCCTAAATTCATTAATTATTAACTAATTAATTTTCAAAATTGGTATGACTTCAATTAAGCACATATCCTCAAAAAGAAAAAAAAAAAAAAAAAAAAATTATATATATATATATATATATATATTATAAAAAAGGAAGGTCCGCAAAATGTATTTTGTTCTCAGAAAATTTTTTTTAAAAATTCTTTTTGTTTTATATATGCAACACGTGTTTCAGATCTTCTGGTATCTTCTTCAGGCTTTGATTGATAATATGAAAATATTATATATATATATATATATATATATATATATATATATATATATGTGTGTGTGTGTGTGTGTGTGTGTGTGTGTGTGTGTGTGTGTGTGTGTGTGTGTATATAAAGCAGCAATAGAATGTTCTAATCAGATGGCATTTCTTTTTAAATGTTTAATACCAATTCCTCAACATTCAACCATTTCTTTCTTCCTAAAAAGCACTTGAATCTCAAAAGTCAAGGTTAGGGCACATCTTCCAATAACAACAGGATATTTTTCTAACAAACTGTCCCAACCCCAATTCTTAAAAAGCCAATTTCACCAGGGCAGCACAGTTTAACCTTGCTTAGTCTAGAACAACCCCCCCCCAACCTCCAGCTGAATTCCTTAGCAAGTCAAATTTGGATTTCTGAAAGAGGGAGAGAGAGAGAGAGAGAGAGAGAGAGAGAGGATTGGGCCATCCAGATGTAATTACAACACCCCCTACCCCCACCCCCTACTCAAAGACCCCCCCATCCCATCCCCACCAGATTAGGAGATCTGGTTCTCCTTAAGAGACTTGCCTATCTCTAGTAAAGGATACAAAATTGGGTGTAATTGTGTTAATGATGGATCTAGTGATGCTGTTAAGGCCGTCTTGGCTTTTACATAGTAGTTTAATCATATATATATATATATATATATATATATATATATATGTGTGTGTGTGTGTGTGTGTGTAATGTTGTAGTTTAGGGGTCTCCGTATGCTTCTCTCGGTATATATTTATATGTCTTTTTTATGTTGAAGTTGTGCGTTATTATGATGCATTTAAAACAATATCAAAAAAATAAATGAAGGAAATACGCTAATTTTGACAATTTAAAAAGAAATGCAGGCTGATATGACATTTGTCACAATACAAGAAAAAGATATATATATATATATATATATATATATATATATATGAGAAATAAATACACATGCGGTGTGTTTAGGATATAGCTTTTTTTAGCCAACAATTTTTGGGAGAATATGTGCTTAATTGAAGTCGTACCTAATTTTGAAAGATAATTAATTAATAAGTTATATATATATATATATATATATATATATATATATATATATATATAATCAATGGTAATCTTATGGTTTTACACTCATAACTTGAAGTTTCATGGTAATCCAATCATCAGATGAGTTCATTTAAGATCTCAACCATTGGACTCATCTGATGATTGGATTACCATGAAACTTCAAGTTATGAGTGTAAAACCATAATATTACCATTGATTATATATATATATATATATATATATATATATATATATATAGATATAGATATATATATAGTAGTGAGAGAGAGAGAGAGAGAGAGAGAGAGAGAAACATGCTAAATATATATTGAGTATTGAACTTGCTATTCAGTAGTAAAATTTAGAAAGACTATGTCTAACATCTGATAGGTATGCTAGTCTCTAAAAATAAAACAAAAAAGAGGGGGGGGGCAGGGATTCCATTAAAAAAAAAAAAAAAAAAATAATTCTATTCTAATACAAAGAATGTTTCTACTTGTTGGATTTTTCTCGGTTCAGGAGGCCCATAAAATAATTAACAGCTTAATTCCTGAGGGCCTTCCCCTCATAATGCAGCCCTAGCCTAAAAGGGGTAAAAGGCTGGGTTTATTGCCTGGGGACTGAGGTACCTTTGAAAAGGAATGTAGAGGGTATCTAAGCAATTTTTAAAACAATCCTGTGGGAGGCTTACTTCCTGCTGGGAACCCCATATCAAACTGGCCTTATGCCACACTCTGCCCAAGCAGGGAGTTGGATAAAAAGCTTCTTAGATTTGAGGCATAACTAATAAACAATAATAATAATAATAATAATAATAATAATAATAATAATAATAATAATCTGTTAATAATGGAGATTTGCTTCCGGGTTTTTGTCTGTAACAAAAACTACGTCACTGCTTATGTCACACTACCTGAAATCATCATAACATAGAATGGATTTCCTATAAGGGCAATATGATTGTGACAATCATATATTAAGTTCCATTCTCCAATGGTAGGTTTAATGTTTTGGAGTTTGTTATTAATGAGATAAAAGATATTATTATAAAGATATTGAAGAGAGTGAGTTTACCTGTGGGGTGGGGCATCCAAATTTGGCAACATCGTGTCCCATCTTTGAACAGGCAAGTAGATCAAAGAATATAAGTTTGGGTCGTTCCCTGTAGATAAAAAAATAAATAAATGAATAATAATAATAAAGAATACTTAAGAATAGTTATGACAAAATAGATTTTAAAAAATACGAATTCAAATAAAATAAAATGGGGTAAGTGGGCTTGTTGCATAAATCAGAAAGACTAATGAAATAAAATAAGAACGCATATAAAAAGATTACACTTATTTCTATTGATTTCTATATAAATGTAACGTGGCGGTATAATCACGATACCCAAAACGGATATATGCGTAACGTTCTAATATCGATATATATTGTATAGCGGGTCTTGTCAACATGCCTCCAAATTCACAACACTAAAAAGGTGTTCGGCACGTGGCGGTCATCTTGTCGATAAAAAAGTACAAACGCGAGAAATATATCGTCACAAGCTGCATAGCTTTTATTTCCAGGGCTCGTCTCATGCGTCTCGTGGGTTGTATCGGAGAGGAGGAAAGGCAGAGGGAAAGAGAGAGAGAACACTGCTAGATTACTGTGATCCCACAAGGGACCCAAAGTCCGGTCCGTACCCTACGACGTCCGAAAGCACAAAGAGGCGGGTATTTTTCTTCGTCGTTCCACATCACCACATAACTTCCGGTTCCGGTCAACACCCGAAACTTCCGGTTGACACTCAATTGTCCATTCGGGGAGGGGGGGGTTCACGCCCCGGTCAAAATCCCGACAACCGTTTTGTGCTCATCACTATTTTTTTTTAAAACCTTTACTATCTATTATTTCTTCTTCCTCTCTTTTCTAATATAGAAGTTCTCGCTCAGGATAATCCCCATCTTGCTACATAAACCATTAACTAAGAGTATTGTTGCATAATCTATGTGGTAGTATAGATTATTGACAAACATTTATAGAATAAGGGGCCATTGACCTTCAAATCAGAACGTAGACGGGTAGGTTTCCGTTGGAAAAATACCAGACCGTTGGTAAAAGGCGGTAATCTCGCACGTCACGTGATTTGACTTGTTAGGTAATCAGTTGCAACCTAAATGGCAAGCAGAACAGACGTGTTCTACTGAGGTTGTTCTATGCGTGTTACATAATTATTAGATTCCTAATACTTATGTACAGTAGTGTAGAAACCAAAATGGTAGTTCTCATTGGGGCTTCAGCCTTTAACATTGGCCACTCACTGCTAGTAAGTCTCTTATACGATATATGACTATCCTTTAGTCATGTATCCGCAACTACGTTTTTATGTACATTTAGGTATCTCTTTGATACCTAAATATCTTGTATTTTACCATTCATGAATGTGTCATTATCTCTACTCTTGTATATGTATTTATACTACTTTTGTATGTATGTTTATGTACACCTATGTATTATGTACCTGTTTATTCTGTGCTACCATCAAGAATAAATATTCATCCTTTGGAATACTTCTAAAAAAAAAAAAAAAAAAAAAAAAAAAAAAAAAAATGTGTTTAAAAAAATAAATAAAAAGAGTACCTACCAAGAATGAATAAAACAAAATGTCTTTGGCATAAAATGACCCAACAAGGGTTGACATGCCATAAAATCCAACTAACCAGCAAGTAATACAAATTATCAAGCTTCATCTTTGGAGCTCTGAGGAAATGTAGAGTACCCCTTCATTACCATTACTCCCAGGTCTGCTTTGACCCGGAGCGGCAGTACCTGTTAGGGTTACATGTATAGATTAAATAGAAAAAAATGTTGAAAAATGTTTTTAAAAATTAAGTACCCATCAAGAATTAATAAAACAATGTCTTCAACATAAAATAACCCAACAAGGGTTGACATGCCATAAAAATCTTGACGGATACTCAAATTCTTTTTAAAAACACATTTTTCTATAGAGTATCGGGCATAGAGTAAGCGCGACATGGACATTACCACAATCGACGGCACATCCAAAGCATGTTGCGGAGTTGGTGCTGTGACAATTCACACTGAAAAAAGGGATAGTGCTAAAATAGATGTTTTGGTAACGCGTGGAAAGCCGCTTGGTTACGACCTACTGCTTGGAATTGACGCGATACGAGCACTGGGTGGTGCTGAGATCACTTCCAATGGACGGGTTAAGCTCGGCAAAGGGTAAGAATTCTGTGTAGCTCTCTCAGTTGAAGAACCGGACTTCTGTGCTTCGTTTGACCATAAACAAAGGGTATGGACTGCACGATGGAAGTGGGCCATGAATGAAGCACAAGAACAGCTGCACAATGTAATACCAGAGTATTCGGTGCCTGATACCATCAAGACTGCGTACGAGGAGGAGTTAGAGATGTGGATGGAGAATGGGTGGTTAATACCGTATCCAGAGGAGCGGCTTGGACCCCCAAAGGGTTTGATCCCACTGATGGCTATTGTACAACCCAGCAAAAACAAGGTACGACTAGTGATGGATTACAACTAAACCAACGCGCTTGATAGGGGCAGCCGATTGATTGGACGGGGCCTCTCGGACCGCCCATTTAACCCAAGTAAGGGGCCAAAGTAGAGTATTCACTGTCATGGACTGCTCATCCAACAGGATACCGTCCTTAAGCATCATGTGTCACCAACCCACAGCCAACAGGTGGTCTGCAGAGGTGCAGTCGGTTTATTTTAAAACCGAAGCAGACAGGGTTGCAAAAATTCAGACAAAATGTAGTCAGTTTTTTTGTTTGTTTTAAGTGATTTGTTTGTTTTGTTTTACGGCATATCAACCTCGGTGGGTCATTTAATGCTGATAAAGTTTTGAAATAAATCAATTCTTAATGGATAATACAATTTTTTTTATAAATACATTTTTCTATTTAACCCATAGATGGGACCCTAACAGGTACTACCACTCCGGGTCAGAGTGGACCAGGGAGAGCAATGGTGATGAAGGGGTGCTTAAAAAAAATATCTGCATTATGTTCTGAGTTTGATAGGATTTGGATCCCCAAGGAGGATTAGATACAGTATATTTATTCACTCATATATGACAATGGGTATTGTGTCTGTTTTGTTTGTTTTGTTTTGTTTTACGGCATATCAACCTCAGTGGGTCATTTAATGCCGATAAAGTTTTGAAATAAATCAATTCTTAATGGATAATACAATTTTTTTATAAACTCATGTTTTTCTATTTAACCCATAGATGGGACCCTAATAGGTACTACCACTCCAGGTCAGAGTGGACCAGCGAGCAATGGTGATGAAGGGGTGCTCCACATTCCCCAAACCTCCAGAACTGGAACCTCACCATCAGATAGAGTTTAACGTCATTCCCAGGACATGTAGACCCGCAGCCACCGCCTTCTAGCACCCATATGATAAGTGGTTGGGGATTGCCATAAGGGCAATAGGGTTGGGGCAATCATATAGGTGCTAGGGCTTGACGTGACCAGCCGATTGATCGGAGGAAAATGTATTGAGTATGTGGTCATATCTACAATATGACCTATCTGTCTGTATAAAAAAAAAAATGAAAAAATAAAAAAAATGGAACCTCAGGATGACATTCTACCCAACAGACTTAGTCATTTTCTGACGTAAGGATTGTTCAGTTCTAGTGTGAAATATTAAAACCCGGCATGTTAAATGAATCAAACCAGGAAAAAAAAAAAAAAAAAAAAAAAAAAAAAAATTGGGGGAGAGGTGATAGCGGGAGGGGGGGGGTTAAAAAAAGAAAGAAAGGAGACGGGCGTGAGAAACGAGTGTCATCGTTTTTCAGAAACAGGCATTGAATAAGCAAAAGTGCCCGCCCGCCAGCCCGACGACCCCCCCCCCAACATTGACACCACCCCACCCCCAAATTAATGTGACAGGGTAATTGCGGCCGCTTCCTACGTTTATTTTCCAAGATGACATTTATTCATTCACAAGCGACGCACGACAGAAATCCAACTCCCTCGGGAGCCCACACTGCCGAAAACAGAGGCACAGGAACCAGAAATCCCCTTCCGACATCGGAATAGTAAAAATGAAATTTAATATAGAAATGGAAAAAAGACTATTGCTCGTCTGGTAAACGACATATGGGAGTACAAACATTTTATCGGTTTGAGCATATAAATATTCATTTTCATTTTATGGTCCGCTGAATGGCAACATATGATAAGTGAATGTTAATTTAAGCAGCATTGAGCTTGTTCAGTAATTAATTGGGTGACCACTCAAGCAACAGCAGGTTCTATAAGCAATGTGAGTCCTTTGTTTATCAAAATGACTTGATTTGGCATTAAATGACTCAAAAAGAGTTGATAAGCTGTAAAACCGAAATAAAGCAGCGATGAGCCTGTTCAGTACTCAATTGGGTGACCTCTTAAGCAACAGAAGGTTCTATAAGCAATCTGAGTCCTTTGTTTATCAAAATGACTTGATTCGGCATTAAATAACCCGAAAAGTGTTGATATGTCATAAAACAAGACAACCAATCAAAATTACCAACTAAGCATTGAATGTGCTTACGGTCAATCCACGTTAAAAGCATAACTGCTAGATTACCGTAGTTAAACAGTGGTAAGCCTTTTCAATACTTAACTGGGTAACCACTCAAGTAACAGCAGGTACTGTAAGCAACCCAAGTCCTTTGTTTATCAAAATGACTTGATTCGGCATCAAATGACTTGAAAAGGTTGATATGTCATTAAACAAAACAACCACACAACTTGCTAGATTACCAAAGTTAAGCAGTGATGAGCCTGTTCAATACTTAATTGGGTGACTCAGGGCTTGAAATTAACGCCGTCCCGTCGTCCTAGGGACGATAAAAATTACATCTGGGATGATTAATACGTCATCCGGGACAGTTTGCCGGGGATGGTAAATTTTTTTCCTAAAAGTTAGTACTACATTCCAATATTAGCCGTCCAGTGATTGCCCGAATGCTGACCTCCAAATGAGGCTACGGCACCGCAGGTCTATTCTGAAAGCCATGTAATGAATAATGATGGAGGGAGATAGTTTAAAAGGACCGAATTATGTACTACTAACCCTACTCAGGGTAACTTAAAGTAAAAAAGTTGGGTTTTTTTTAGCTCAAAACACAATAGGAAATGGATTTTTTGTCCAAATATCCAGAATTATCACTGCTTCAGCTTTTCTTAATGTTTTATTACATGTTATTATGCTACTGATGACTGACAAGTATAGATGAGGCTAATGAATTAAACAAAAATATTTTGATTTCGGGACGGTCCAAACCCTATTTGGGACGGTTGATAATTTTTGTTCGGGACGGTCATTAAAAAAGTTAGTGTCGGGGCCTGGGGTGACTACTCAAGTAACAGCAGTACTGAAAGCAACCCGAGTCCTTTGTTTATCAATAGAGACTTGATTCGGCATTAAATGACTTGACAAGGGTTGATATGCTGTAAAACAAACCAACACACACACACACACAGATATATTACAGTCAAGTCATGCTGAAAACACTGGTTCCAACTAGATTACCAAAGTTAAGCAGTGATGAGCCAGTTCAATACTTAATTGGGTGACCATTTAAGTAACAGCAGGTACTGTAATCAACCAGTCCTTTTCTTTTATCAAAATGACTTGATTCAGAGTTTATATGCTATAAAACATAACAACCAACACGAATGTTTTTTACTATTGCTTTCTTAGAAAAAGAGTATTGAAGTCAGTTAGTCTACTGTTGGTTTGAATAACAGCAACTGGCTAAGCACAACTGAAGCAGTGTCCAAGACAGTTGGTATTTATAGAAATCAAGAATGATCCATTCATGCATTTGGGTGATTCCATTCCTTGAGTTCTGATTGGCTGCTTGGTTTCTATGATATTGTGGAGTTTCATAAATACCCTGTCATTCTGCAGTAGAATTGCAACAAGACGGGTTTGTATTAAGTTACAACTCTTGTTGCCATGTCTTACCAATTCGACGTAATTGGAACTTAGTTTGATTATTCTTCATCTCCCCTTTCCTCCCTCCCCATTGCGTGGGCGTAGTGGCCTTTGAGGGGGAATTAGTTCCTTTCAACCTGGCCGATTACAGGGGAGCAATCTTGATAATGCACAGGGTATTTTTGACGGCATTGGCTTAGGGGTTGGAGTGACATTGGGTGAGGCTTGGTACCTAGTTGATGTTATCAAACCAACAGTAGACTAACTGACTTCAATATGGCACTGCGAACAGGATGGGATTGTATTAAGTCACAACTGCTTGTTGCTGTGTCTTACCAATTCGATGGTAATTGGAACTTAGCTTGATTATTCTTCAAAGAGAATGGTCAAATAATGGGGGATCAGTTGATTATTAGTTGAAGAATAAGTTCCAATTACCATCGAATTGGTAAGACAAGGTAGCAAGCCATTGTAACTTAAATACAAACTCGAGTGCTACAAAGTCCACTGCAAAATGACAAAGTATATATAAGACTCCACAATATCATTCAAATCAAGCAGTCAAGCAACCAATCAGAATTCAAAGAATGGAATCACCCAAATCACCCAGATTCATGAATGGATCATTCCTGATTCCTATTTATACCAGCTGTTTTGGACACTGCTTGAGTTGGACTTAGCTGTGTTATTAAAACCAACAGTAGACTAACTGACTTCAATGTTAGTTAGAATATAAAATGGAACCCCCCACTTCATGATCACATATTGTTTCTTAAGCACGGATTCTCGCATGATCCTCAAAGTTAAGCAGTGATGAGCCAGTTCAATACCTAATTGGGTGACTACTTAAGCAATGATTTGATTCAGCATTAAATAACCCGAAAAGTGTTGATATGCCATAAAACAACCAACAAAAAGTGAATAACAATACACAGATAATTATCATCAACTAATATTTCAACCCTGTTGATTTTAGAAGCTTAATCAGAATATAGTTTTAAAACAAAAGCGTGGTCGGCCACAAACAAATTATCAGTAATATGGAAATCCGATCTCACTGACAAGCTAAAGCGACATTTCTTCCAAGCGGTGGTTGTATCAGTGTTGCTGTACGGCTGCACCACTTGGACCCTAACGAGGCGCCTTGAGAATAAGCTGGACAGGAGCTGCACAAGAATGCTGCATGCAGTCCTGAACAAATCGTGGAAGCAGCACCCCACGAGGAAACAGCTATATGGCCACCTGCCCCCCATCTTACAAACCATTCAAGTAAGACGGACAAGGCATGCTGGGCACAGCTGGAGAAGCAAGGATGAGCTCATAAGTGACGTTCTCCTGTGGAACCCAACACAAGGACATGCTAGTGTGGGCTGCCCAGCAAGGACCTACATTGACCAGCTATGCAAAGATACTGGATGCTGCGCAGAGGACCTCCCTGGGAAAATGAATGATAGGAAAGGTTGGCGAGAGATTGTCATGGATATCCGTGCTAATTGCGCGACATGATGATGACATTATATATATATATATATATATATATATACACACACACACAAAACCTCTGCTGCCTTTCAAGGAAAGGCTAAGGGAGTAAACCCCGAAAATAAATCAGGAGCCCGAGCCCCTAAGGTTTCCTTTCCTTTGGATCACAGCGGCAGTGTGGAGAGGGGGGATTTGCTGCATGGGCAACAGCTCATCCTCCATATGAACCCGCTCAGGTTATGTAGTTAAAAATTTTGTTTAAAAATTTGACACTACTCCATTGTTTCTCGTAGACGGAAGGCTGCTAACCATATATATGATCATCCTGGCTCTATTCTTCAAATTTCTCTTATAGCAATCACCCACAGCTTTTTATTATATATTCACACGGCTGAAAACAGATATGCCATAACCAGAAATCCCCTTCCGACATCGGAATAGTAAAAATGAAATTTAATATAGAAATGGAAAAAAGACTATTGCTCGTCTGGTAAATGGGAGTACAAACATTTTCTCGGTTTGAGCGTATGAATGGTTTGGTTTGGTTTGTTTTACGGCATATCAACCTCGGTGGGTCATTTAATGCTGACAAAGTTGTGAAATAAATTCATTCTTTATGCATAATACAATTTTGTTTATGTTTTTCTATTCAACCCATAGATAAGACCCTAACAGGGACTACCACTCCGGGTCAGAGTGGACCTGGGAGTAATAGGGATTAGGGTGTCTTGCCCCTCTGCAGGGGGTGCAATCAGCATATTTTTACCCTTGCTAATAGAGCAGATTTATATTTAAAACCAATCTTGGTATTTTGGTTGTGAATACCCTTGGAATTTCCCTAGGCCAAGTTTGTTGATATAATACCACATATATATATATATATATATATATATATATATATATGAGTATGAAAAGGTGGCCCTCCGCATGAGTAGGATGCAACACAAGGTCAATTTATCAAGCAGAGTTTAATAGTAGGTGTTAAGCTGTGTTAATTATTATTCTATGTTACTGCTGCCCTTGATCAGGATTGAACCTGCAATTAGAGATAACTGTGACTTAGAAATGTTTTAACCTAACTCCTCTATCCACATAGAATAATAATTAACACAGCTTACCAGCTATGGTTAGCGGAATAAGAACAGGATACCCCCGTGGATTGAATAAAGGGTTAGGTTCAAAGTTCCGTGATGGCTCCCGTATACGACAAGAAGGTTTCCGAGTCTGACAAGAAATACCTGAAGAAGACCGGAGGGCATATCAGCCGAAACGTTGTACAAATAACAATGAAGATGAGGACAATAGTCCAAATAACGCAGATAATATTAATCATAAAACCTCATCTCAAACATGTCGATCTATGACACAAAACAGAGGAGTCACTCAGATTTGAAATCTTGCATATAGATTAATATCCTTCTAACTAAGAAACACGTCAAATTTGGTTATTGATTTTTTACTAATTAAGGGATATAATCAATTAATTAAGCCAAAATCACCCAATTGCGGAACTATCCATTTACCAGCACCTGCTGATAATAAAATATTGTCCGCTGGCTGACTTTTTATCATAGCGATTTACAGCAGAAATATATATATGCAAGATGTTAAGTGTATAGTGAATGTGTGAATATGACTATACACTTAACATCTTTCATTTTGTCCCTCACAAAAACATTCCTTAACAGTGTCCTGAAGATGGTATAATACCGAAATACTTAAGTATTGACACATGAAATTGTTTCCCCTGATCATAACATTCTGTGTTTGTTATATTTTTAAAATATTTTCTTCTCATATATCTAAATATATAAGAGTAAGTTTTTGCTATGTACGTGTCGATCTATAACACCGAAGAGAGAAGTCACTTAGATTTGAAATCTTGCATATAGATTAATATCCTTCTAACTAAGAAACACGTCAAATTTGGTTATTGATTTTTTACTGATTAAGGGATATAATCAATTAATTAAGCCAAAATCACCCAATTTGCGGAACTGTCCATATACCAGCCTAATTCATTAATTATCAATTAATTAATTTTCAAATTAGGTATGACTTCAATTAAGCACATATTCTCCCAAGAATTGTCGGCATAGCCATATCAAACAAACTGTTTGCGCGCTTTCATAGAATAGAGTTTCATAAAATAGAGTTTAACAGGTTTGAATTCAGAATTTTCCTTTTCTTAGACTGGTCATCTATCCAAGGTGCCCTATTATTTATCCAGAGAAGGAGAATATATGGATTCATACTTTTCCTAGGGGGCACAATCAGCATATTCTAAACCCCACTATCATATTTCAAAGCAATCTTGGTATCTTAGTTTGATGTTTGGTTGGGTTTTACGGCATGTCAACCCCTTGGGTTATTTTATGCCGAATACTTCTATTGATAAAAAAAAAAAAAGTTTAATGCTGACAAAGTTTTGAAATAATTTCATTTTTAATGGATAATACAATTTTTTTTATAAACTCAAGTTTTCTATTTACACCATAGATGGGACCTTAACAGGTACTTGCACTCCGAGTCAGAGTGGACCAGGGAGCAATGGTGATGAAGGGGTGCTCCACATTCCCCAAACCTCCAAAACTGGAACCTCACCATCAGATAGAGTTTAACGTCATTCCCAGGACATGTAGACCCTCAGTCACCGCCTTCTAGCACCCATATGATAAAAAGGGGTTCGGGCTTGCCATAAGGGCAATAGGGTTGGGGAAAATCATATAGGTGCTAGGGCTTGACGTGACCAGCCGATTGATCGGAGGGGGCCTCTCCGACCGCCCGTCTAGCCCAAGATAGGACCAAAGTGGAGTATTGCATGTCATGAACTGCTCATCCACCTGGGTTCTATCCTTAAGCATCACGGGTCGCCACCCACGGCCAACAGGTGGCCCCATTGGGGGAGTCTTATTCCTCTGCAGAGGTGCAGTCGGTGCATTCTAATGCCCCACCGACAGGGCGGATCTTAGTTTGAATACCCATGGAAGGAAATTCCATGGGTATTCAAATTAGGTCGGATTTGTTCATATAATACCGGATCTAAAAACGGATCGTTTCTCAGTGACTAATCCAGCTTAATTGCGACTAATGCCACGGATCTACAGGTGTAGTTTACGAGAGGAGTCACTGCATCCCATTCTTACTCACCTGAGATAAGACCGAAAAATGTATTAACTTATAAGACTAATGAAGTATCAGGTGTGACTAAGCAGACAGATCTTTGAAAAAAAATAATGTTAGGTGTTATTTACTAAGCTATGATTAGTCAGGTACACAGGCTTTAGGCTGCTTACAGTACCTGCTGTTACTTAGTGGTCACCCACCTGGTTACTGAACAGACTCATAATTGCTTAACTATACATTGAATAGTAACACTAGTATTCTTCTACAGGAATGGGTTTGGCATTAGATAACCCATAAACATCAATATGCCATTAAACAAAAACAAAAAATAACCTTTCCCAAGAGTATTATGGAGAAAAAAAAATGAAAATTCAAACAGCCTCATCCAGGATTTGAACTCATGTCACCATGTCCAAAGGTATTTAAAAAAAAATAAATAAATAGATAAATAAATAAATAGATAAATAAAATAAAAATAAAAACAGCCCTGTTCAGGATTTGAACTTATGTCACTAAGTGAAAAAAAAAATGTCATGAAAATGCAAACAGCCTCGACCAGGATTTGAATTTAATTAATATAATATCTTATCATAATGGAGATTGTGTGTTTTTCTGTCTGTAACCGAAACTATATTACTAATCGAGTCACAATTAACATAGTTATTTTCATCACATTCTTCATTTTATTTATATTTAAACCTCAATTATTAATAAAATTGCTTCACCTTTTTATTAGTGTTGTCCATATCTACATGATATTTTCCACGTACCCCACTTGTACGGGTCAGGCACAAGGCCCTATTTATGTGGGACCACCCACAAGCCGAGACTCATGGGGTGGCGGGTGAAAAATTGCGTCGATCCCGTCGGCATTCCCCCTCAAGGGGGGCACCTCAGGCGCTGGGCAATAAACCCAGCCCTGCCCCTTTAAATCAAGGGGGCAGGTGTTGCCTGGGGGGATGGCCCCCTGGGATCGACGCTATTAACTCGTAAAGATCCAGGGCCGAAGCCACTGGACCCCCAGCGTGGGCTGGATCTACATGATATTTACCGCGTACCCCACTTGTACGGGTCAGGCACAAAGTCCCTATTAACGTGGGACCACCCACAAACCGAAGCTCATGGAGTGGCAGGTGAAAAAATTGCGTCGATCCCGTCGGCATTCCCCCTCAAGGGGGGCGCCTCAGGCACTGGGCAATAAACCCAGCCCTGCCCCTTTAAATCAAGGGGGCAGGTGTTGCCTGGGATCGACGCTATTAACTCGTAAAGATCCAGGGCCGAAGCCACTGGACCCCCGGCGTGGGCCGGATCTACATACTAATAACATGCTATTGTATTTATATATACAAAAAATAGTGGTTTGCAGTGTGAACGGGAAGGCTAATTTGCATATTGATATTAAAAATGTGATTTTATTAAATATGTGCTTAGTATTATTGATTTCTAACTGTTTGGTTTTATTTTAATGAATATAAGCAAAAATCTCTCCAATGAATCTTAAATGAAATCCATTAACAAGAAAAAATAACTGTCATTTTATTCTTTATTTCCTAATTTAACTAAATAGTTAAATAAGTAAAATTCAGCAATGAAAGATGGCAGTGATGGAAGAGTAAGTTTCATTTCTATTTTTCTATTATACCCCACTCTGTTTCAAATCTTTTTTATCTGCATTCTTATTAGACTTTCTAATTTAATACGATATTTCATTACATTAAAACTTAAATACTTGCACTGGGGGGGGGGGGGCATATATTTGCTAATTAATATAATATTAATATAATATGCTATAATCTATAATTTAGTCCTAATATAATCTATTAATAATGGAGATTCGCTACCGGTTTTTGTCTAACAAAAATTATGTCACTGCTTACGTCACATTACCCAAAATCGTCATAACAGAGAATAAATACACTCAAAATTTGAACATGCAACATTAGACAGTCCTCATTGTTTTTTTTAAAACAAGTCTTAATAAATACATGACTGGTATTATATATCTATATATAATTTGTTTTATTTTAATACATATTTAAAGTTTACATTTCAAATTGTTTTATTTTTCAATCCTTTAATGAATTTGATGATTTTACTTACTTTGGGTACAAACTTGCTGACACTGAATTTTTTACTCCCACCCCTCAAGCAATATGTTTCAAAAATCTATTTTTACATCGCCCGGAGGGTGTTTTTTATTTTGCTAGTAATATTAATATAATATGCTATAATTTATAATTTAGTCCTAATATAATTTATATAATAATGTTATTTAAACATACATATAAATTTAAATATGTATTTAAATAATAGAAATAAAAATATGTATTTTAAGTATGGTTGGTTGGGTTTTACGGCATGTCAACCCACATTGGATCATTTTATGTCGAAGACGTTTTTGTTTTATTCATTCTTGAAGGTTACTCAGTTTTGTCCTACATTTGAACACGTTACCATATCCAAGGGTATTAGTAGAAAAAAAAAAATTGGTAATACTTGCAAATCATACTCAAAATCCCATGATATTACAGGGTGACCCAGAAAAAACAGAACCCAAATTATTTATTTATTTCCCATTAAACTAACCCTAAACCCCAACCTCAACATCCTCTAGTTAAAATTAAGTTTTATTACAAAATTTGTGGGTTCTGTTTTTTCTGGGTCATAGGATTTTGAGTATAATTTGCAAGTTTTACCGTGTTTTTTTGTTTAAAGCATTTTACAAAATAAATTCATCCCCCACCCCCGATTGGAAAAAAAATTGGTAAAACTTGCAAATCATACTCAAAATCCCGATATTACAGGGTGACCCAGAAAAAACAGAACCCAATTTATTAATTTATTTACCCATTAAACTAACCCTAAACCCCCACCCCTAGTTAAAATAAAATTTTCCCCTGCCTCCGAAATTGCTGCCTGGTGAATTTTAAAATAACGACCTCCAAGCTTCTGCAAGTTTCATTGGGTTAAATATAGGGGGGAGGTAAATTTCACGGGGTAAAATAGGTGTTACCTATTGTTTATCTATCTATCTATCTATCTATCTAAATAAACCAGAATTACGGCAAATTACGATAAATAAACATGAATTACAACAAATTTCTATAAATAAACAAGAATTACAACAAATTTCTATAAAACAAGAATTAAGACAAAAAAAGAACCCCTCCCCCTAAAATACATTTAACGCCCTAAGTTGGTTGTTTTCTTTCAAATAACACTGATGTGGCGCCGAAGCTTGGGGTCGTTATTTTAAAATTCACCGGGCAGCAATTTTGGAGGCAGGGGACCGGGACGCACTTCCTCATAAATTACCCAAAAAAACTTTTAAGATAAAATTTTTTTTTTTTTAAATCGGCATGAAAATGCAAACAGCCTCGTCCAGGATTTGAACTCCTGTCACTGCTTCCATTTCGTACACCCCCACCGCCCCTCCTGGCAATCTTCCAGTCAATGGTGGCCATTCTTTATTTATGTGAAGTGAAATTTTTTCACTTTCCAGATACACTGCACAATTTGTTCTCCAGAATTATCACTACCCGACCCCCCCCAACCACGACCCCCCACCACATTCCTTATATTACTCTCCCTCTCCTCCTCTTCCTACCACCCCCTCCGGCCCGCCCATTCACTGAAAGACTGGAAGGACTATGACCAAAAAAACTGTACCTAGTCACCTTTGACTGTATTTTGGTAGCAGTCAGTCGAAAAAAGATTTATAAATAAAATACAAACATGAGTAAGTGGGGTCTGCCTTGTACTCTCTCTACTCTCTTCCATCTATTAATATTACTAAGTGTTTACTCATCTTAGTACTAAACAGTCTCATCATTGCTTAACTTATACTCTCTACAATTTATAACTATTACTAAGCTTGTTTTTTTTTGTTTTGTTTTACGGCATATCAACCTCAGTGGGTCATTTAATGCCGACAAAGTTGTGAAATAAATTCATTCTTAATGCATAATACAATTTTGTTTATCAACTCATGTTTTTCTATTTAACCCATAGATTGGACCCTAACAGGTACTACCACTCCGGGTTAGAGTGGACCAGGGAGCAATGGTGATGAAGGGGTGCTCCACATTCCCCAAACCTCCAGAACTGGAACCTCACCATCAGATAGAATTTAATGTCATTCCCAGGACATGTAGACCCTCAGTCACCGCCTTCTAGCACCCATATGATATAAAGGGGTTGGGGCTTGCCATAAGGGCAATAAGGTTAAGAAAATCATATAGGTGCTAGGGCTTGATGTGACTAGCCGATTGATCGGAGGGGGCCTCTCCGACCGCCCGTCTAGCCAAGTGGAGTATGAAAGGTTAGGTTTGGTTTGTTTTACGGCATATCAACCTCAGTGGGTCATTCAATGCCGATAAAGTTTTGAAATAAAGTCATTCTTAAATGGATACTCATTTTTTTTTTTTTTTTTTTTATAAATACATTTTTCTATTTAACCCATAGATTAAATAACCCATAAACATTGATATGCCATTAAACAAAGAAACCAAACCAAACCTTTCCCAAGGGCAGAAAAAAAAACAGCATGAAAATACAGCCAAATGTTAGTGATGGATCGCAAGTTCTCCACTGGATTATTATCATCTAGAGATCCTGCGGATCATTCCATTAATTTGGTTATTCTTGAAAGCTTCTTTTTTTTTTAACAAGTTGGGCAGTAGTAAGCTTTGGAGATTTTGATAGAACTTTATATTGCTTGAATATACGCTTCCACTTAAAGGTTCTTGTTTCCAACCTGTACCACTCAAAAATCTCCTCATCCAATACATTCTCATTTATTTTGACACCTTCTTTAACTTCGAAGAAACCTATAATCTTACTGTCAACATTGTTGGAATATTTTTGCATATATACATTTACCAACCCCTCTGCACAAGCAGGATGTGACAGAGGGTCAATTTCTTAAGCGGAGTTCAACAGGTTTGAATTCAGAGTTTTCCTTCTCCGGTAGACCGGTTGCCTAACCAAGGTTAAAGAGCCCAGTCTGCCATACTATTTACCCATAGCTGGAGGGAGAGTAGGATTCATACCTTTCTCAAGGGTATTAGCGATAAGTGAAATGCAATTACCACATCCAGGATTTGAACTCGGGGCGACGAGTCCATTTCCCATGACTTTAACCATTACACTGCATGCTTTTTGTGGCCATTTTTAGGCTGCAAGTGAGAGCAATTTACAGTGGAGATTCCTTGTGTTCTTTAGTGTTAGGTAGGATCCTGTGTTCCTTAGTGTTAGGTAGAATCCATGGCTGTTCCTTAGTGTTAGGCAAAATCCTTGATTGTTGATCCGTTCGTCCGTGTTAACTATGAGCAACTGAACGTTTTTGAAGATCAGCAATTAAATAGTCAACTAACCACACATTAGAGTGGCTGGCTTTAATCCATGCAGAGTCTATAAGTTTAAGTGGTGGACTCCAGCACACCTTATATTACAAATGCCCATACTAACAAGCATTTCATTTTTATCAAAACTTTTTTTTTTCTCTTTTCATTGGGGATTTTTAATTGTAAATATACATCATCATAGGTTGTTTTTTTTTTTCATAGAGGGACTATTTACCCATAGCTGGAGGGAGAGTAGTTGGATTCATACCTTTCCCAAGGGTATAAGCGCTATGTGAACTGTAGCTTCGTCTGGGATTTGAACTTGAGTCAATGAGTCCATTTCTCACGACTCCAACCATTACACCATGCACCTTCAACTATGTCTCACATCCACCATGCTGCTACCCATGGTTTCCGGTATTATACACTCTTATGGTATATAAAATATTGCCTTGAACTGCTGTCCAATGGGGAGTTTTTTTTTTTTTTTTAAATGAATTTAAGGTTATGTTTTCTGGGTGTCAAGGATGATATGGATACTACCTTCTTAGGTTTTAAAACTCCTGCATTAAAATTGATATCAGCTGTGTTCTACCTTGATATCAGCTGTGTTCTACCTTGATATCAGCTGTGTTCTACCTTGTTATCAGCTGTGTTCTACCTTGACATCAGCTGTGTTCTACCTTGATATCAGCCAGCTGTGTTCCACCTTGATATCAGCTGTGTTCCACCTTGATATCAGCTGTGTTCTACCTTGATATCACTGTGTTCTACCTTGATATCAGCTGTGTTCTACCTTGACATCAGCTGTGTTCTACCTGATATGGATACTACCTTCTTAGGTTTTAAAACTCCTGCATTAAAATTGATATTGCTGTCCTCTATGTTGATATCAGCTGTGTTCTAACTTGATATCAGCTGTGTTCTACCTTGATATCAGCTGTGTTCTACCTTGATATCAACTGTGTTCTAGTGTTCTACCTTGATATCAGCTGTGTTCTACCTGATATGGATACTACCTTCTTAGGTTTTAAAACTCCTGCATTAAAATTGATATTGCTGTCCTCTATGTTGATATCAGCTGTGTTCTACCTTGATTGATATCAGCTGTGTTCTACCTTGATATCAACTGTGCTTGATATCAGCTGTGTTCTACCTGATATGGATACTACCTTCTTAGGTTTTAAAACTCCTGCATTAAAATTGATATTGCTGTCCTCTATGTTGATATCAGCTGTGTTCTACCTTGATATCAGCTGTGTTCTACCTTGATATCAACTGTGTTCTACCTTGATATCAGCTGTGTTCTACCTTGATATCAGCTGTGTTCTACCTGATATGGATACTACCTTCTTAGGTTTTAAAACTCCTGCATTAAAATTGATATTGCTGTCCTCTATGTTGATATCAGCTGTGTTCTACCTTGATATCAGCTGTGTTCTACCTTGATATCAACTGTGTTCTACCTTGATATCAGCTGTGTTCTACCTTGATATCAGCCCTGATATGATACTACCTTCTTAGGTTTTAAAACTCCTGCATTAAAATTGATATTGCTGTCCTCTATGTTGATATCAGCTGTGTTCTACCTTGTTATCAGCTGTGTTCTACCTTGTTATCAGCTGTGTTCTACCTTGTTATCAGCTGTGTTCTACCTTGTTATCAGCTGTGTTCTACCTTGTTATCAGCTGTGTTCCACCTTGTTATCAGCTGTGTTCCACCTTGATATCAGCTGTGCCTTGATATCAGCTGTGTTCTACCTTGTTATCAGCTGTGTTCTACCTTGTTATCATTGATATCAGCTGTGTTCTACCTGATATGGATACTACCTTCTTAGGTTTTAAAACTCCTGCATTAAAATTGATATTGCTGTCCTCTTGATATCATGATATCAGCTGTGTTCTACCTTGATATCAGCTGTGTTCTACCTTGATATCAGCTGTGTTCTACCTTGATATCAACTGTGTTCTACCTTGATATCAACTGTGTTCTACCTTGATATCAGCTGTGTTCTACCTTGATATCAGCTGTGTTCTACCTGATATGGATACTACCTTCTTAGGTTTTAAAACTCCTGCATTAAAATTGATATTGCTGTCCTCTATGTTGATATCAGCTGTGTTCAACTAACCATGGGAACTTGAATAAAGACATCAAAAATAAGCTAAGTCTTGTGATGGTATATAAGAACAAGAAAGGGACACAAAGATGAAAAAGTTAGAAGAAATCCCAGACCAGATGAAGCAAGAAACTGGCCAAAAATAACAATTTAGAAGATAGAGGTATATTTGTCTCATACCCCACCTGTATGGACTGGGCACAAGGCCTCGTTTTAACGTGGGCCCACCCACAAGCCGAAACTCATGGGTGGGAGAGAACAAAAATTGCGTCGATCCCTTTGGCATTTTCCCTCAATGGGGGCGCCTCAGGCGCTGGGCAATAAACCCAGCCCTGCCCATAAATTTAGAAGATAGAGGATCCTAACAGCCTATGATTTAAGATAACTATGAGAAGAAGGATGAAAGCTATCCAACAAAATTCTTATTTTAATTAGCAGCTTATTTATTAGCTATATCTCCATAAAAGTCTAGCTAAATTATAATTGACTCAAAACAGCCCACGTTATTAATGTGATTGGAATCCTAGAATGTGTGTAATTTTCAATATCAAAGATTTAGATCAGTGTTTTTAAACTAACATTCACATGAACCCTAAAGGTTCATATAACTGTATTCTGTCTTGATACAAGGTTGCTGTCTTAATATCAGCTAGCCGTTGGCCCGTACTGGATACATCTACCATGCCTCACATCCACCATGCTGCAACCCATGGTTTCCGGTATTACACACTCTTATGGCATGTAAGATACTGCCTTGAACTGCTGTCCAATGGAGAGATTTTTTTTTTTTTTTCTTTGAAAGATTAAAGGGTTATGTTTTCCGAGTGTCGAGGATGTTATGGATACGACCTGGATTTTTTTTTTTTTTTTTTCAAAAGATTATAGGGTTATGTTTTCCGAGTGTCGAGGATGATATGGATACGACCTTCTCATGTTTTCAAACTCCTGCATTAAATTTGATATTTCTCTAATCTAAAATTAAAGAATTTCATTCTATTAAATTACCGACTGTTAATACTAGTTAGGCTCGTACAAACCTCTACTTGAATGATACATTGATATGTAAAATTATCTTCTATGTTTAAGATTAACTTGGGGGTGTATGTGTATTATAGGTGGGACACTGGAAAGGGAGGTAATTCAGAGCAGAAGAGAAATGATCTACTCTTGAAAAATCATAAAAAGAAAAATGATACAAAATGGAAGCGTTTCTAAATTTAAAGTCATTGAGTGCATTGTAAAGGCCTCATGGGTAATAAACCTGTAAAAATACTCTATTATATATGTACTAATAAAATACTGTAATTATGCGGTTACTATATATATATATATATATATATATATATATATATGGAAATACGATGAGGAAATTAATCCGACAATATGAAAAGAAAATATCTAAAAAAAATAACAAACACAGGATGTTACGATCAGGAAACAATTTTTAGTGCCAATACTTAAGTATTTCGGTATTTTATACCATCTTCAGGACACTGTTAGGTGAGGAACAAAATGAAAGATGTTAAGTGTATAGTGGTTGTGTGAATCTGATGCTGTTAACCATTAATTTTCATATGCGCGTTTGTTTACGAAAAGCAAATGACGTGATCATTGCATGTGCAAAAATGGAAGGCGAAGAACATATAATGGCCCATGCTTTAACGTGAATAAGCGGAGAACGAAAAGTTAATAAAGATATGCCGTATATCATATGTTCACGTCATTTGCTTTTCGTAAACAAACGCGCATATGAAAATTAACGGTTAATAGCATCAGATTCACACAACCACTTGGGCCCATCAGCGGAAGTTGGAAAAATATGAAGACCTACGTGAACAATGCGCCAGAAACGGATGGATCACAGATGTATTTCCCATTGAAGTCAGATGTCGGGGTTTATTACCAACTCAATCTTGGCATTTTTGTCTAAACTTGGACTTTCTCTACCAGACAAGAGGAAATACATAAAAAAAGATCCAGGAGAAAGCTCTAACCGCATCAGCATGGATATGGCAGTCCTACAATGTGACATCAAACCGACAAAGTCTGGTGGTATCGTGAGATGCTGCTGGAGCGCTCTTCGTTAGTGGTAATGATGTTTCGGCCCCGAAACCATGCCTGAACCCAGAGTCATCATCTGATGAAGGCTTTGTTGGTTGCAATGCTACTGTGTAAATAGCAGTCATTGTATGAAGATTTTTTTTTTTCATACATACATACATACATACACACTACAAAAATACTTTTGCAGTTAATATATATATATATATATATTATATATATATATATATAAAGGGTTTTGTAATATAAAATATCTAGAATCTTATCAATCTTTAGATCTTCTCTCCCTCCCCTTTTAGAGGTAAAGAAAAGAAATTGTTCTTTTCTTCTTTTTTTATTTTCTTACTCGTCCCATTTACCGTTTATTCTATTATCCTCGATATTTAGCTCTGTTAAGCGAGGATTGAAACTAGTCAGCATGCAACTCGTTTTTATTTTCCCTTTACCCCCCCCACACTCTATTGTAAAAAAAAAAAAAAAAAAAAAACAAATTTTTTTTTCCATACAATGAATCTTTTAGGTCTTTTTAAAGCATTAATAAAATTCTGTACCCCCCCCAAAAAAAAAAATATATATATATATATATATATATTATATAATATATATATATCCCAAGCATTTTTTGCAAAGGCAGGGTTTTGATGTCTATTCTGGGTTGGTGAGAAATCAGAAAAGTATCATGTTCTCAACTTACGAGTAGTTTCCATATCCGCAGATATTTCCGCGTGTGTCAGTCGGATAAACAAGTCTCCGAGGATCTCCATGTATAAATCCTAGAAAGATAAAAAGATAAGTCAGTCAGTAAAACTCGGATAAGATTAAATTACAAACATAATCTGAAAATAAGAACAAAGTAAAAAGTAAAAAAAAAAAAAGTAAAAAAAAAAAGATGGTTGGTTGGGTTTTACGGCATGTCAACCAACATTGGGTCATTTTATGCCAAAGACGTTTTTTTCCCCTTTATCTCTCTTGCCTTCCAACCCTACTGGCCATCACTTTTGGCTACCACCTCATTTGGGCGTCTTGTTCTAATGAAATGAAAAGCAAACTCACAAAGAGGACTGCTATTTTGTTTACGCCTCCCCCCTCATCATCATTATCATCGTGATGATAGCATGGATTCCCTTGACTCTCTCTTGCAATCCGGTCCCATTAGCCATCACTCTTGGCTACAACGTCATTTGAGCGCTTCACCCTAAAGAAATGAATGCCTCATCCAGGATTTGAACTCGTATCGCTGTCCATTTCATGTGACGATACCCATTACGTGACAGGCGCTTCAAATCTTCTTTTTAAGACCATTTTCTTTTTATGCATCCCTCTTTTCTTATCTTAAATGTGTAAATGTGACTGATAGGGATGGGTGGTGAGAGAGAGAGAGAGAGGCTATGAATCCGTGCTGTCTGATATTGGTGTTTGACTCTTCTGAGGTTTCATCAGGTATATAGTTCAACTATAAATCAGACTACAGACTTAGTCGTCTTTGTTATTTCTCATCTCCTCATTTCATATACCCTATAGGGTTGAGGATTGCTATAAGGGTAATAGGGTTGGGACTATCATATAGGTACTAGGGCTTGACATGACCAGCCGATTGATTTGAGGGAGCCTCTCTGACTGCCCATCATAGCCTAAATAAGGGTCTAAGTGGAGTGTAGTATGTCATGGACTGCTCATCCACCAGGATTTCATCCTTAAGCATCATGGGTTGTTATTTACGGCCAATAGATGGGACAGGGGAGGGGTCTTACCATGTATTTATAACTTACTAATTACTATTCACCTTGTATCTTTGCTTAGTAAACCTTTTCCCCTATCCTTAATTTTTACTAACTACATTTGCCATGTATTTATCACTTGCTAATTACTATTCACCTTGTATCTTTGCTTAGTAAACCTTTTCCCCTATCCTTAATTTTTACTAACTACATTTGCCATGTATTTATCACTTGCTAATTACTATTCACCTTGTATCTTGCTTAGTAAACCTTTTCCCCTATCCTTAATTTTTACTAACTACATTTGCCATGTATTTATCACTTGCTAATTACTATTCACCTTATATCATTGCTTAGTAAACCTTTTCCCCCTATCCTTAATTTTTACTAACTACATTTGCCATGTATTTATAACTTGCTAATTACTATTCACCTTGTATCATTGCTTAGTAAACCTTTTCCCTATCCTTAATTTTTACTAACTATATTTGCCATGTATTTATAACTTGCTAATTACTATTCACCTTGTATCATTGCTTAGTAAACCTTTTCCCCTATCCTTAATTTTTTACTAACTACATTTGCCCTGTACAAGTAACTTGATCATCACAGTATCGGCCAAACCAATTTATTTTTTTAATCCTTAAAAATCCCAATGGATTCTGTTGCAGTCAATTTTTAATGGAGTACATTACTAACAACCACCCACCCCACCCCACCCACTTATCTCCGCCAGATTAAAAAAAAAAATTCTATGACGTCATCGTTTGAAATATTTTGGCTGGGAAGAAGAATTTATCGAAAATTTTCTGTAGGCAGCAAAAAACAGGAACTTGGGAGATAACATAAACAGTTGGGCTTCTTAAGTCAAAATAAATGAAAAAAATAAATAATAAAATAAAGAGAAAGAAAAAAAGAAAGAAAAAAGGAAAAGAAAAGAAAAAGAAAGAAAAAAAGAAAGAAAAAAAGAAGAAAAAAAGGAAAGAGAAAGAAAAAAAGAAAAAAAGGAAAGAGAAAGAAAAAAGAAAAGAGAAAGAAAAAAGAAAGAAAAAAAAGAAAGAGAAAAGAAAAAGAAAGAAAAAAGAAAAAGAAAGAAAAAAAAGAAAAAGAAAGAGAAAACAAGGAAAAAGAAAGAGAAAAAAGAAAAAAAAAGAAAAAAAGAAAGAAAATCAGGAAAAAAGAGAAAAGAAAGAGAAAATAAGGAAAAAAGAAAGAAAATAAAGAAAAAAGAGAAAAAGAAAAAAGAAAAAAAGAAAAAGAGAAAAGAAAGAGAAAATAAGAAAAAAAGAGAAAAGAAAGAAAAAAAAGAAAGAAAAAAGAAAAGAAAGAGAAAATAAGGAAAAAAGAGAAATGAAAGAGAGAAAAATAGAAAAAATGTTGGGGTTCCATCAAAAATGGAATTCAAAGAAATGTTTTTGTTTTTTTTAAATTGAGTTTTAAAAAAAAATTTTTTTAATATCCATCAACAATGAATAGAACAAAATGTATTTGGCATAAAATAACCCAACAATAATTGACATGCCATAAAATCCAACAAACCAAACCAGAGTCTGCCTGAAGAATGAAGAAAGAAAGAATGAAGAAATGAAGAATGAAGAAAGAAAAGAACAAGAAGGAAAGCATGAAAGAAGAAAAAGAAGGAAAGAATGAAGGCTGGAATGAAAGAAGATGAAGAAGGAAAGAAGAAGGAAATAATGAAAGTAGAAATAGAGAAGAAGAATGAAAGAAGAAGAACAAGAAGAACAAGAAAGAAAGAAAGAAAGAAAGAACAAGAAAGAAAGAAAGAAAGAAAGAAAGAAGAACTATGACAGAAGAAGAATGAAAGAAGGGTTGACAACCACAAAAATCCAACCAACCAACCATAAAACCAGTCAATGTTTGCAGGTTTTCACAACGTCTGTACAAGATGAGCCACAACCCCTTTGCTACTATCAGACTAAAACATCTTTGTAGTCCTAACCAATAAAAATCTATAGCAACTTGTAAAATCAATAATGATTCAATCGAGAAATGTCGCAGTAACCAAGCAGAGGAGACGAAAGTGGGTCAGATCTATACAACTAGACAAAGGCTTTGTGTATGTGGCATCTACACAAGGTCAATTTTTAAGGGGAGTACAGCTGGTTTAGTTCAGTCGGTAGAGTACCTGCTCAGGAATTGCAAGGTTCAAGGTTCAATACCGGACCCCGTAGACACAGTACATGAGTACCACAGGAATCCATATTGTAAAGTGAGGAGCTGACGGTAAGTGTGGCACACCACCTCAAACGCAAAAAAAAAATCTAGTGAAAAGGAAATAGACTCACTCACACACTGTCTGGCTGGCTGTCACCCGGTCGACTTTTTACAACTGGTTTGAAATTATAATTTTCCTTCTCGACTCATCCTGGCTATACGCTGAACAGAACTACTACTATTCTTCTACAAGGCTTGTTTATGTTTCTACACAAGGTCATTTTTTTACAGCTCGTTTGAAATTAGAATTTTCCTTGTAGACTTGTCCTGGTTATGGTTTGAACTATTACTGCTCCCCGACAAAGATGACTTTGGCATTAAATAACCCACAAAGGTTGATATGACGTCAAATAAATATTGGTTTGTTTTTTTTTTGTTTACAGCTTATGAAACTCAGTAGGTCATTTAATGCCGACAAAGTTTTGAAATAGAATTCATTCTTAATAATGGATACTCAATTTTGTTTATCAACTCATATTTTTCTATTTAACCCATATATTGGGACCCTAACAGGTACTACCACTCCGGGTCAGAGTGGACCAGGGAGCAATGGTGATGAAGGGTGCTCTACATTCCCCAAACCTCCAGAACTGGAACCTCACCATCAGATAGAGTTTAACGTCATTCCCAGGACATGTAGACCCACAGCCACCGCCTTCTAGCACCCATATGATAAAAAGGGGTTGGGGCTTGCCATAAGGGCAATAGGGTTGGGCAATCATATAGGTGCTAGGGATTGACATGACCAGTTGATTGATTGGAGGGGGCCTCTCCGACCGCCCGTCTAGCCCAAGATAGGGCCAAATTGGAGTATTGCATGTCATGGACTGGTCATCCATCAGGGTTCCATCCTTAAGCATCACGGGTTGCCACCACGGCCAACAAGTGACCCCATTGGTGGAGTCTTAACTCTCTGAAGAGATGCAGTCGGTGCATTCTAACGACCAGACAACAGGGCAGATCAAATGAAGAAACCAAACCATCAATTGAAAAAGAATGAATAGAAGAAGGAATAGAAAAAAAAAAGAAAAAAAAAAAGAAAAACGGAAGAAAAAAGAAAAAGAAAAATTAAATGAAGTAAAAGAAGGAAAAAAGAAAGTAGAAAAAAGGAATAGAAGAAGAAAAAATGGAAAAAGAAAAATAGAAAGAAAAAAGGTAAAAGAACAAAAAGGAAAAGAAAAAAGGTAAAAGAAAAAAAGGAAAAAGAAAGAAAAAGAAAGAAGAAAAAGAAAAAAGGAAAAAGAAAGAAAAAGAAAGAAGAAAAAGAAAAAAGGAAGAAGAAGAAAAAGAAAAAAAAGAAAAAAGGAAGAAAGAAAAAAAAGAAAAAAGGAAAAAAGAAAAAGGAAAAAAGGAAAAAGAAGAAAAAGAAAAAGGTAAAAGAAGAAAAAGGAAAAAAGAAAAAAGGTAAAAGAAGAAAAAGAAAAGGAAAAATAGAAAGAAAAAAGAAAGAAAAAGAAAAAGGAAGATGAAAAAGAAAAAAAGGAAGAAGAAGAAAAAGAAAAAGGAAAAAGGAAAAAAGAAAAAAACAAAAAGAACAAAAAGGAAAAATAGAAAAAGGAAGAAAAAAAATGGAAAAAGAAGAAAATAAAAAAGAAAGAAAAGAGAAAAACAAAAGAAGAAAATAGAAAAAGAAGAAATAGAAAGTAAAAAAAAAGAAAAAGGTAAAAAGGAAGAAGGAAAAAAAGAAGTAAAATAAAGAAAGCTTAGAAAAGCCTAATTATTATAATCAGCAGCAGCCGAGAGTTGAAAGAAGCAAATGAAACGAAGGTTTTTGATTGGCTGCCAAATTCTTAGATTAAAAAAGCAGATTCTATTTGGAACATTTCAGAACATTAAATCAATTTTGGAGTCGACTCATCATCATCATCATCACCACCACCATCGTCGTCGTCGTCGTAACAAGAAGACAAAAATCTCGTGTAATCATAGATAACTGTTTTCTTTGCTTAAATAAATATGATGGATTTCTTTTTCTTTACGACTGCAGAAATGAACTGTCTGACCCTTAGTTTCCGTTTGCTTTGGCTGGTTGGATTTTTACGGCACGTCAAACCTTGTTGGGTTATTTTATGCCAGGGAGCTTTTTTTGTTTGTTTTACTCTATAAAAAAAAAGTAAATATAAATTTTTTTAAAAAGAGTTTTAAAAAAAAGTTGGTTTATATTTATGCTGAGAACGTTTTGACAGATTTATAACTGATTGGTATAAAAAAAATTTTTAAACTCAATTCATTTTTTTTTTTTAACTCATTTTTTGGTTAAAATTGCAAATAGTCATCAAAATTAAAACGGAAAAATTTGGCTTGGGCATAGATTTTAATGAATTTAATTATTACTAAGGACACGATTTATGTTATTTTTTATTTAAATTTTCCTAAGTATGGAAGATCAAAAGTATAATAATCCGTGTTTTTTATGTTAATAAATTCTTGGATAATATTTATCTCCCTTAAAAATTAGTTCTCTCACAGCCCTCTGTAGGAAAATAACGTCCAATGAAAAAACAGTTAAAAACACAATTAACAGTTAAATTTAAGTCGAAAATAACAAATTTTAACCGTTAGCTAGTGTGAGTGTATTTTCAGTTTAAAATTTTCTGTACGTAGAGGGGTGTGTGTATATATATATATATATATATATATATATATAAAATAAAGTTAGTTAAAAGAAACTTGTCAGACACGAGACGTCTGTCTTGTTTAATTATATATGTAGAATTAAACAAAAGGCATGTCTCCTGTTTAACAATTTTATTAACAATCTTTTCGAGCTTTCTGGCCAACTTTTTTACATTTGGATGGAATCCGTAGATTAGTCCACTGAAGTTCTTATCCCGAGTACTTTCGGCACTTCGAAGTGCCATCATCAGGGGTGATGTGTTTATGTTCCAGTTTTTTTTTTTTTTCAAGTTAGTATATTAAGGGATGTGGAAGCTGGAAGGAAGAGAATTGGTAGTAAAAGTGTTATAGCCATTTTAAGATGTGAGTACGTCTTGTTTAATACCATTAAGCTTCGGTTTGTGGGTGGTCCCACGTTAATAGGGACTTTGTGCCTGACCCGTACAAGTGGGTACGCGGTAAATATCACGTCTTGTTTAATACCATATATATATATATATATATATATATATATATATCTGTGTGTGTGTGTGTGTGTGTGTGGTATCCAAAACTTGGTAGTAAGGGATGATTCTATATGTGATATCTAAGACACACTGTATGATCTGGTATGTATAAATACAGTGAATCTTTAAATCACTACAGAGAGCTCAATGTATAATAATCTTTTTAGATTATATATAGAGCAATATTTATCTTTGAAAGGAAGGAAAAACTCAACACCGTTATTCCATAATAAATTCATTTCAACCAAAAATTTATTTCGACCATAAAGGCCCCAATTTTGGTTGAAATAAATTTATTATGGAATAACGGTGTTGAGTTTTTCCTTCCTTTCAAAGATTATATATATAAGTAAAGAAATAACAAAAGACTTAGAGATTTAGCATTATAGTCTATTTCAGGAAGCTTAGACAAATAGTCTAACTCTCCCGACTCATTAGATGCGAATTAGAATTAGAATTAGATTCGCATCTGATGAGTCGGGAGATTTAGACACTTTGTCTAAGCTCCCTGAAATAGACTATAATGCTAAATCTCTAAGTCTTTTGTTATTTCTTTACTTATATATTTGCTCTGTGACTCTAACATTAAGAGCACACATTGAGCTCTCAAACTGTGACTTGTTTTAAAAAAAATAAAACTCTTGTGTCGTAAGGAATATTTCTTCTCTGGACTTTTGGATTATATATATATATATATATATATATATACTAGCAAATATATGCACCCTCCGGGTGCAAGTATTTTAGTTAAATTTTATAATAAAATATCATATTAAATTAGAAAGGCTAATGAAACTGAATAAGAATGTAGATAAACAGATTTTGAACAGAGGGGGTATGATTGAAAAATAGAACAACTTTGAAACTAACTCTTCCATCATTTTCCGTTACTCCCGTCTTTCATTGGTAAATTTTCCTAATTAAACTGTTTAGTTAAAATAGGAAGTAATGAATGATATTACAGTTATTTCTTCTTGTTAAGGGATTTCTTTTAAGATTTATTGAAGATATTTTTGCTCATATTCAATAAGATAAAACCAAACAATTAGAAATCAATAATACTAAGCACATATTTATTAAAATCAATTTTTTAAGATCAATATGCAAATTAGCCTTCCCATTCATACTGTAAACCTCTATTTTGTTGTATATATAAATACAATTGCATGTTATTAGTATGTAGATATGGTCAACAGTATTAATAATGTAAAACAATTTTATTAATAATTGAGGTTTAAATAAAAATAAAATCATGGAGAATATGATGTAAATAACTAAAGGAATTGTGACTTGTATAGTAATATAGTTTCGGTTACAGACAGACAAACCCACAATCTCCATTATAATAAGATATATATGATTATATTATTTTACAATATGTATATTTATCTTTGACAATATCTGCCTCAGTGGTTTTACATGTTTCAGAGGGGGAGGGGAGTATGTGAAGATATGAAATGAAAACATATTGTATATTACAGGAAGAAAGCTAGACATAAAGAAAACAGAGTGAAACATTGCAACAATAACATCTGGTAAAAAAAGACCAAAGATGTACACAACATATTCTGACTTAACAGATGTTATTATAACCATCCGAGCTTGGAGTATTTAGTCTCAATATGAACCTGTTGTAAATGTTAACTACAACGAATCAAAAAAAAAAAAAAAAACAGAGTATAAAAATTTTACCAACCCCTACGCACGAACAGGATGCGACAAAGTCAATTTCTTAAGCGGAATTGGTAATGTGAACATTAGCTACATAAATGAGAGTAATCTCTCCTTGTTTGTTTCACTTTGAGGAATGTATACGTTGAGCTATTTATTCTACCATCAGAAATTGCTACGTAGAGCTATTAATTTTACCATCAGAAATTGCAATGTAGAGCTATCTATTTTGAGAGAGAGTCAGCGAGGGAGTCTATCCCCTTTTTAATAGTGCTAGACCAAGGGATTGTTTTGGCACCTGAGGTGGAGCGCCACACCTACCATCAGCTCCTTACTTTACCGCACAGATCCCTGTGCTACTCATACGCTGAGTTGGTGAGGACCGTATCGAACTAAGAACCTTGTGGTTTCTAGCCGAACGCTCTATCGACTGAGTTAACAATCTCCCCTTGTTTGTTTCACTTTGAGGAAGCCGTATGTTTTGCTCTCACTCTCGAGTTTTAAAAATTTTTTGAATACCTATCAAGAATGAATAAAGCAAAACACTATTTCTCTGAATTGGACACATGGCCTAGTGGATAAGGTAGTTAGGTTAAGTTCTAAGTGACAGTTATCTCTGGATTCCGGGTTCAATCCTGAGTAGAGGCAGTAACATAGAAAAATAATTAACACAACTCCTACCCCAGCTATGGTTAGCGGAATGAGAACAGGATACCCCCGTGAAATAAATAAAGGGTTAGGTTCAAAGTTCCATGATGGCTCCCGATTACGACAAGAAAGTTCCCGAGTTCGAAAAGAAGGTTCCCGAGTCCGAAAGGTTCCCGAGTCCGACAAGAAATACCCTAAGAAGGCCGGAGGGCATATCGGCCGAAACGTTGTACAAATAACAATAAAGATGAGGACAATAGTCCGAATAATGCACATAATACTATACTTCTAAACAATTGTGTCTTTTTATTTCTCTTCATTTCTTCATTTCATAACAAAGACACATTCTCCATATATTTCATGGCTATCTCTGTTATATCGGGAGTTCGGAGGGAATAATGCAAATTATTCCAACCATATAATATGTAAATCTTTATTTCTTAGAGATACATCACACATATTTCAAAACAAAACACCTTCGGCAGAAAATGACCCAACAATGTTTGACACGCTATAAAATACAAAAAACAAACAAACCAATATCAAACAAAAATGAGGTTAAAAGAGAAAAAACCCTGAGTCATCTGTGAAGTTACCTCCGGGAGGGTTTCCCCTGTCTCGCCGGAAACTTCAAGTTCTAATCCATCTTTTTTTTTTTTTTATTTGTTCTAATCTATTCTACACTGAATGATACCCAGGGAAAATTGGAATAAGGTCATTTCTTTTTTTTTTAGTGGGCCTTTTGACCTATTATATTCGTATTGTAGGCATCTCTCTACAGAGGTGGGAAAGGAAAAACATATGCCCATGATTTTTACCCCTCGGGTGAGGGAGAGTGGGGGGGATGTTCAAAGTTTCTCAGATTAAAAAAAAGAAATGACCTTATTCCAATTTTCCCTGGGTATCATTCAGTGGCGAGCTAGAATAGATTAGAACAAATAAAAATAAAAAAAAAGATGGATTAGAAACTTGAAGTTTCCGGCGAGACAGGGGAAACCCTCCCGGAGGTAACTTCACAGATGACTCAGGGTTTTTTTCTCTTTTAACCTCATTTTTGTTTGATATTGGTTGTTTTGTTTTTTGTATTTTATAGCGTGTCAAACATTGTTGGTCATTTTTCTGCCGAAGGTGTTTTGTTTTTGAAATATGTGTGATGTATCTCTAAGAAATAAAGATTTACATATTATATGGTTGGAATAATTTGCATTATTCCTCCGAACTCCCGATTATAACAGAGATAGCCATGAAATATTATGGAGAATGTGTCTTTGTTATGAAATGAAGAAATGAAGAGAAAATAAAAAGACACAATTGTTTAGAAGTATAGATTATGTGCATTATTCGGACTATTGTCCTCATCTTCATTGTTATTTGTACAACGTTTCGGCCGATATGCCCTCCGGCCTTCTTAGGGTATTTCTTGTCTGGACTCGGGAACTTTCTCGGACTCGGGAACCTCTTTTCGAACTCGGAACTTTCTTGTCGTAATCGGGAGCCATCATGGAACTTTGAACCTAACCCTTTATTTATTTCACGGGGGTATCCTGTTCTCATTCCGCTAACCATAGCTGGGGGTAGGAGTTGTGTTAATTATTTTTCTATGTTACTGCCTCTACTCAGGATTGAACCCGGAATCCAGAGATAACTGTCACTTAGAACTTTAACCTAACTACCTATCCACTAGGCCATGTGTCCAATTCAGAGAAATAGTGTTTGCTTTATTCATTCTGATAGGTTATCAAAAAAATTTTTAAAAACTCGAGAGTGAGAGCAAAACATACGGCTTCCTCAAAGTGAAACAAACAAGGGGAGATTGTTAACTCAGTCGATAGAGCGTTCGGCTAGAAACCACAAGGTTCTTAGTTCGATACCGGTCCTCACCAACTCAGCGTATGAGTAGCACAGGGATCTGTGCGTAAAGTAAGGAGCTGATGGTAGGTGTGGCGCTCCACCTCAGGTGCCAAAACAATCCCCTTGGTCTAGCACTATTAAAAAGGGATAGACTCCCTCGCTGACTCTCCTCAAAATAGAATAGCTCACTATTGCAATTTCTGATGGAAATTAATAGCTCTACGTAGCAATTTCTGATGGTAGATAAATAGCTCAACGTATACATTCCTCAAAGTGAAACAAACAAGGAGAGATTACTCTCATTTATGTAGCTAATGTTCCATTACCAATTCCGCTAATAATGATTAATGACCTGCTTCCCCTGTGGCGTATGGTTGGTTAAAATTTTTATACTCTGTTTTTTTTTTTGATTCGTTGTAGTTAACATTTACAACAGGTTCATATTGAGACTAAATACTCCAAGCTCGGATGGTTATAATAACATCTGTTATGTCAGAATATGTTGTGTACATCTTTGCGTCTTTTCTTACCAGATGTTATTGTTGCAATGTTTCACTCTGTTTTCTTTATGTCTAGCTTTCTTCCTGTAATATACAATATGTTTCATTTCATATCTTCACATACTCCCCTCCCCCTCTGAAACAATGTAAAACCACTGAGGCAGATATTTGTCAAAGCATAAATATACATATATTTAAAATAATATAATCATATATATCTATTATAATGGAGATTGTGGGTTTGTCTGTCTGTAACCGAAACTATATTACTATACAAGTCACAAATTCCTTTAGTTATTTACATCATATTCTCCAATGATTTTATTTTTATTTGAAACCTCAATTATTTAATAAAATTGTTTTACATTATTAATACTGTTGACCATATCTACATACTAATAACATGCAATTGTATTTATATATACAACAAAATAGAGGTTTACAGTATGAATGCGGAAGGCATGCATATTGATCTTAAAAATGATTTAATAAATATGTGCTTAGTATTATTGATTTCTAATTGTTTGGTTTTATACTTATCTCTCTCT
>CM042177.1:35115628-35143676 GCA_023376005.1 Doryteuthis pealeii | reverse complement strand
TAGACGGAACAACTACGATCAGGTACGCTCCTGGACTTGGTAAATCCCGGCAACAAAGAAAAAAAAAAAAAGTAAGAAAGAAAGAATATCAAGCACATCTCTAAAATTGTCAAGAAGGCTGAGGGATATATATATATATATATATTGGTTTGTTGGTTGGTTTTGAAGGCTGTCACAATGTGAGTGTAAAGAAAAAAGAAGGTAACTATGATGTTTTTTGTTAACCTGTCATTTTATTCTTATTTTAAAGGTTTGAGAGCAGATGAAGCCACACCGGGCTTGGAAGAGGACGTTGTGATTGCTTGAGGATCACACGAGCTGACCGGGCTAGCTGAGAAGATTAACGCAATACTGAGAGCCGAGAGAAACTGACTTCAGCTAAGACCATTTGAAAACTTAGTCAAACTGTTTTGCACAATACTTTGCAGAAGACCCGAAGTTGTTAATTACAGGTCCATTACTCCTACAAGTCTTGAGAAGTAATTGTTTGTATTCTTTTGTTGTTTGAATATAAATTTTGTTAAGTTTGAAGAAAAAGAGTCGTTGTTTTTTATGTGACTAGGCCGCCGTTAAACTTGGAAATCAGTTTCTATAGCAGATTTCTAGTCGTTTGAGATCTTAGCACAACGTGGGCATTCGGCTAGACTTTCAGCAATTATAGAGACTCTTCAATCCTTGGATGATGCAGAAAATCCGATCTTGACTGCCAATTTCGGAGATTCTGTGAGCCCTTTAGCTCGGTAGGGACCGACGGGTTATACAGGTAGTCCCTTCTAGTATATATAAGAAGAGCCAACTTACCAAGGGAACAGACTGCTACCATTCCAATAATGGAGAGTGCAAACAAGATGCAGCAGACGACATCGGTACAAGATCTGAAACAGAAAATAAAAGAGATTTATGAATGTATCTATGTTTACGTCTGTCCATTAAAAAAAGAAAAAGATACAGAGATAAATAAATAAATATATGTAAGAATGGAAAGGGAATTGAATCCGACAATATGAGGAAAAAATGAGTAAAGAAAAGAAATGTAGATGGATAAAAATGAATTTTATCGATATCACTTTCACATGTGTTTCGGTCCGTTTATCAAAATGTATACGGATTTACGCTAGTATTATTATTAAAATAATCAGATGAAGTTGAAATGATGATAATAATAATAATAATAGGAAAAATGTAAAAATATTCTGTACACAGAGAGATTTTTTATGACCTTCATCAGAGTGAATTTTCTTTTATTTTTTAAAATATTTATAAAAAATCCAAAAATAAAAAAATAAAAAATCTAAAAATAAAAAATTCACTCGGATGAAGGTCGTAAAAAATTTCTCTGTGTACGAAATATTTTTACATTTTTCCTATTATTATTATCATCATCATTTCAACTCCATCTGATTATTTTAATAATAATAATAGCGTAAATCCATATACATTTTGATAAACGGACCGAAACACGTGTAAGTGATATCGATAAAATTCATTTTTATCCATCTACATTTCTTTTCTTTACTCATTTTTTCCTCATATATATATATATATATATATATATATGGGAGTAAATATGGATATATAATCCGCACATGACATCTTCGCGTGTGCGGATTCGTGGCTCGTCTTTAAAAATATAACGCTGAACAAATACAGTTACAAACTTTTTATAAATATTTTTCTAACTCCTGTCATCTACAAAACATCCATCAATTTCTTCACCCCATAATCTATCCTGATGAAGGTTTAAATAAACCGAAACGTTTAAGTGTCGATAAACAAATTCATTTTATTTTTGGAACACTTCGTTTTTCAAATTTCTTAATATATATATATATATATATATATATATATATATATATATATATATATATTATGTATATAGACATGGAAACATGGACAAACAGACCACCAAAAACAAAAAAATAAAAGAGAATCAGATGGTCCTGTTAATAAACGAACAAGTTTATGCTTAGAGGGTGAGCCAGATCTGGAATGATAATCAGAAACTGTTGAACAGACACACACACACATAAACCCCCCCCCACACACACACACACACACACACACAGACAGAGAGTTTGGAAGGTATGAGACAGAACCAAATGGACAGCCACTTACAACAACTTCAGTTCTGGAGATCTTCTGTAGATAGATTTTCATCTTGAAATATTAAGAATAAATCACAGGTTAACAAACAACACCACAGTCACTTTCTTTTTTCTTTACACTTGCATTGAGTGATAGCCTTCAAAACCAACCAACAAACCAATATAAACACAATGCTTCAAGCAAATTATATATATGAGAGTAAGTAAATAAACAATGTGTTTATTTGATATGGCTTTTAGCCGACAATTTTTGGAGGATATGTGCTTAATTGAAGTCATACCTAATTTTGAAAATTAATTAGTTAATAATTAATGAATTTAGGCAGGCATATATGTTCAAATGTAAGGCTAAACATTTTCTCGATTTGTTTAGCCTTACATTTGAACATATACGCCCGCCTAAATTCATTAATTATTAACTAATTAATTTTCAAAATTAGGTATGACTTCAATTAAGCACATATCCTCCAAAAATATATATCTTCTTATTATAATGGAGATTGTGTATTTTTCTGTCTGTAACCGAAACTATATCACTACTCAAGTCACAATTCCCTCTGTTATTTACATCACATTCTCCATGATTTTATTTATATTTAAACTTCAATTATTAATAAAATTGTTTTACATTACTTACACTGTTGACCATATCTACATACTAAGAACATGCAATTGTATTTATACATACAACAAAATAGCGGTTTACAGTGTGAATGGGAAGGCTAATTTGCATATTGATCTTAAAAATTTGATTTTAATAAATATATGCTTAGTATTATTGATTTCTAATTGTTTGGTTTTATCTTATTGAATATGAGCAAAAATCTCTTCAATAAATCTTAAATGAAATCCCTCAACAAGAAGAAATAACTGTAATATTATTCTTTACTTCCTATTCTAACTAAACAGTTTAATTAGGAAAATTTACCAATGAAAGACGGGAGTAACGGAAAATGATGGAAGAGTTAGTTTCAAAGTTGTTCTATTTTTCAATCATACCCCCTCTGTTCAAAATCTTTTTATCTACATTCTTATTCAGTTTCATTAGCCTTTCTAATTTAATATGATATTTTATTATAAAAATTTAACTAAAATACTTGCACCCGGAGGGTGCATATATTTGCTAGTATATATAATCAATAATATATTATATTATGGATATTAACCTTTTTACTAATAGTCTCATGCTTATGCAATCATCAGACAAGTGTCAAATTGGTTGAGATTTAAAAAAAACTAGTTTTTAAAATCTCAACCATTTGACTCTCGTCTGAGGATTGAAGTAAGCATGAAACTAATAGTAACAAGATAATAATATCCATAATATATATTATTTGATTGTAAATCTGCTCTGCTATTTTAGCATTGAGCAGTGATTTACGTTGGACGAAACACATCTCCAAAATTGTGAAAAAGGCCGAGGGTGTCCTGGCGTCACTCAGCAACTATCTATTTGAAGCTGTACAAAGCTATGGGTGCGGTCACACTTGGAGTTTGCATCACCGGTCTGGAACCCCTATCTTGCCCAGAATATTAACCTCCTAGAAACTGTACAGAGATGTGCAACCAAACGAATACCCTCCATCAGGCATCTGCCATACTCTGAACGTCTCGCTGACCTGGGAATGGATTTGTTGAAACTTCGGCGTCTGGCAACTGACCTGGTAAATGCTCATAAGGTCATTAATCATCTTAACAACAGCAACCTTGAGCACCTTTTTGATCTCCATCTTTCTAACACATGTGGGCATGCCTACAAAGTCAGAAAACAGAATAGCTCACGTGACTTTCGGAAACATTTTTTCACGCTCAGAGTTGCGGAGACATGGAATAAACTGCCCGCATCCGTTGTAGGCTGCCGAAGCACTGAGTCTTTCAAAGCCTCCATGCTTCCTGTAGTCTGCCGACACTATACCTGATGCCCCTCTCCACATACATATGCACACACGCGCACACATACATGCATATTACTACTGTAAACTGTTCATGTTCCTGACACTAATACATTATTCTGTGTACTTGACATGAGACTTTGATGAGTTGTGGTGCACCTGAGCACTGTACACAATAAATTTCATTATTTTTTTAAAATTATTTTATATGCCAATACTTTTAGATGAACACAGAGATAGATATAAAGATAGATAGACAGACAGACAGCAAAACTTCAACATATCTTAATGCTCCTCAACACGAAGAAAAAAAAGAAAGTGAGAGTGTCAGCTTTCATTAAGGAGTGTAGGCAAACTCAAAGACACCATGTAGTTACATCCAAGTAAAGATCTTTCATTCCCAGTGGCTATCAAAAATATTATTAGTATCAAAGAATTGGGTGGTGTGATGTGTGTGCTAAAAGACCGGAGCGGTGGGGGGGGGTTCATTTGCATGTATTAGGAAGGAAAACATTCTGGCCTCTCCTTGAAGTTTGTCTTGACTGTAAAATAAACAGGACTTTGGTCATGTAAAGAAAATGATTTGGGGGTCTGGTCACGCACTTGTTTTACTAGGTGAAAAGGACAGATGACAAGATGAAAGATTGACTGGGAAAGTAATTACTGGTGATGGATAGAAGGGGATAAAAAAAAAAAACCAACAAATTATTAGAATAAAAAGGGGCTTTTTGCAGAAATGCGTCCCGACCTCCTGCCTTAAAAAACGCTAAGTGGTGCCAGCTCAAAAAAAGTACCTAGCTGAAGCGGTGCCTGCTGAAAAATCCTGCTGCACTTAAGGCGTTTTCCCCGACAAATTAATGCGATATTTTACCCCCCGCCCCACTCTTTTTTCGACAAGTAAATGTAAATATTTTAAACCTCCCCTCTTTAAAATATTTAAAGGGTGTATTGGGGTGGGGGGTGGGGTAAATATTTACATTTACTTGTTGATAAAAATATGGCTTACATTTAACACTTCAATCTGCTAAAAATATCTTTTTGGGGAGAGGGGGTTCTTTTTTTTTTTTTTTTTTTTCGACAATCAATTACCAATAAAAAAAATCAATTAGCAGAAGGTCAGGACACATTTCTACGAAGGAAGAGCCCCGAATGAAATAAAAAAGTTAGAGTTTTTTTATACAAGAATAAAGAAATATCTAAATAAATACATACATATAGTTGTTGTAAGTTTTTTCTATCTTTACATATTTTTAGTAACACTTAGCTTAACATTTCAATGTGAAATACAATGTACTGTAATTATTACGATGTTTTGATGCTAAACAAACATCTCTCTATAAAAGTTTTTCTAAAAAATGACAATAACAAGTAAATGTATAACAATAATAACAATAACAACATTTTAAAAGTAAAAATACGAGGTAGTTGAATAACTTATATGAAGTTTAGTGTTTAAATACTAAACAACCATAAAATAAACAGGATTCTAATGTATGTAACTTGAATAAGAAAATTTGTTATTTAATAAAGAATATAATTCTAATAATAGGCAGATTTTTTTAAAATTAAGTCACCACATCCCTTTTTTTTCTTTTTTTTTTTTACTAAAAACCGTTAAGATAAATGGTCTTTCGACAAATATTAGGTACCACCAATTTTCCCTATGAAATTTACCGCCCCACCTATATTTAACACAATGAAACTTGCATAAAATTAATATTATTTTGAAAAAATGTTTTCCATTCGAAAGGAGCAACATTACAAAAACTCCTGATGATTAAAAGAAAAAAAATTCAGCTTACGAAATGGTGCCTAAAAGTGGGGTTAGTAATTACTTATTTGGTTAAAGATTTCTGTAGTCGACTGCTATTAATCAATATCTTCATTAATTCAGTGGATTTAACCCTGAAGATCCTTATGGTGAAACTGGAGTAGGTTATCTCTTGTACCTATATTATAATATATATATATATATATAAATCCGAATTTAGACAATTTACAATTATTACCTGCTCCACCGTAATAGGGGGACTTACGGTTTTATTATTGTATTAAAGATTTCTTTAACCAAATTACTAACCCCACTTTTAGGCACCATTAGCAATTCCCATATTAAAAACTAACGATCTAATAAACAAAATCAACATAAACATAAATGATAAACTTTTAAGTAGTCTTGACATCAAATCATTATATATATATATATATATATATATATATATATATATATATATATATATCTAATGAGTCAGACAAACCTACTATAAGTTTTGCTTAATGCTCTTTAGGGCTAAGATCTGACTAAGATTTTTTTTTTTTTTTTCAAAGAAAACTTTTTTTTCTCCCGGGTAATGTTTGGTAGTATATTTTTACAATCAACTATTTACTGTTTTTTTTCTCACCGTGAGGATTTACCAGTTTGGTATATTAAATGTATTTACTTGTTGCTATGGAGGCTTGTGGGCTAGTGGTTAGAGTCGTGGGAAATGGACTCGTCGATTTGAGTTCAATTCCTAGACAAAGCTGTTGGCATTTCACATAGCGCTAATACCCTTGGGAAATGTATGAATCCAGATATTCTCCATCCAGCTATGGGTTAAATAGTAAGGCAGACTGGGCCCTTCAGCCTTGGGTAGGTAACCAGTCTAGGAGAGGGATAACTCTGAATTCAAAATTCCTGAGGTCGGTCGTTGATTGGGTTTGTGGCAACCCTTGATGCACCAATTCTTTCCTATCGACTGTGCCAAAAAGTGTGGAATGGTCCAACACAAGCCTTCACCACTATAAACAAATCACTGTGTGGTATTCATTGTGTGTGTGAACCCTCATGCGTCGAAATTGACAAGAGAGTCCATAAAAAAAAAGATACAATTATAATAGAGTGAATCCCCCCCTCCCGGCAACACCTACCCTCTCCTCTAAAGTGGCAAGTCAGGGTTAGATTTATTGCCCAGTGCCTGAGGTGCCTCATAAAGAGATATTACAAGCAATTTGTGCTGTAGCTCCCCACATAAACTGGTGAGGATGTCAAAAAATAACTATCAAGGTCAGCCCCCCCCCCTTTTTTTTTTAAGGGGGGTATAGGGTATTACCTCACAGCAGGGGATACAGTCAAACCTCTTCGGGGGCGGGGGGTTGGAGTCTTTCCATTACCAATGTAAATATTCCCTAATTCCTTCACTTTGGGTGAGGGTGTTGGGGGGGGGGGCTTGGGCAAGGGAGTTGTATATATGTTTATCCTGTTAAGGGGAGTGGCAGACATTCCTTCTGACCCCTTTTATTTTGGCAGAAGTCTTTTAGGGGTCACTAAACTATAACTGACATGGATGGGGTGTTCAGATCAGAAGAGAGAAACAGAAAAAATTAATAAAAATTCAACTTTCAGTTATTTCTTATTACAAATCTCTTATGGAAGTAACATTATCTCCATTATAATAAGATAGGAAACGCGTGGTGTAATGGTTAAAGTCATAGGAAATGGACTCGTCGCCCCGAGTTCAAATCCTGGATGTGGTAATTGCATTTCACTTAGTGCTAATACCCTTGGGAAAGGTATGAATCCTACTCTTACTCCAGCTATGGATAAATAGTAGGGCAGACTTAGCTCTTTAACCTTGGTTAGGCAACCGGTCTAGGAGAAGGAAAAATCTGAATTCAAACCTGTTGAACTCCGCTTAAGAAATTGACCTTGTGTCACATCCTCTTCGTGTGGAGGGGTTGGTAAATATATATATATGTATATATATATATATATATATATACACACACAAATCTCTTGTAGACAGCTGGTTTGTTAGTTTAATTTTTAAGGCATGTCAACCCTTGTTGGGTCATTTTATGCCAAATACATTTATACACTTTATACATTCTTGTTCGGTATTCAAGTTTATCTTTATTTTTGGTAATCTGAATATTAGCTACATAAATGAGAGTAACCTCTCTTGTTTCTTTCATTTTGAGGAAACTCTGTGTTTTGGTCAGCCATTTTCATTTCACCGTAAATCTACACTGAAATTATTAATTTGTTCGAATCAATACAACTGCATGTTTTAACATGAAAATATCATAAAATGTGTTCTTAATAACAATTAAGTTCATTTCAAATAATGTGCAAGCACAATTAAGAACACATTCTATGATATTTTCGTGTTAAAACCTGCAGTTGTATTGATTCAAACAAATTCGTATTTTCAGTGTAGATTTACGGTGAAATGAAAATGTGGCTTCCTCAAAGTGAAATAAACAAGGGGAGGTTACTCTCATTTATGTAGCTAATGTTCAGATTACCTTAACGTCATGCCCAGGACACTAAGAAACACCCCCTTCAAGCACATAAATAATAAAAAGGGTTGGGCGTTTGCCATAAGAGCAAAACAGTTCGGACAATCATCTAGGTGCTAGGGCTTGATATGACCAGCCGTTTCATCAGAGAGGTCCTCTCCAACTACCCGTCTAGCATGAATAAGGGTTAAACTTGTGTGTTGCACGTCATGGACTGCTCAGCCACCAGGATTCTGTCCTCGTGCATTACGGGTCACCACCCACAGGCAACAAGTTGTCCCATTCTGTAGTAAAAGAGTTTCTCTTGTTAGCAACGGATAAAACACCATTCCACAGAGTCAAGACAAGTTTCTAATGTGGGTAATTCTTTGAACTTCGACCCCCCCAAAGCAAATGATTGATTCAAACGCTGGCAGGTGGGACACTTTACAAGCATAAAACACTGTAATTAAAACTGGTGTCCACCTTGGTAGAATTCACTTGCCAAATGAGGCTTGACATGACATCAGCCATCAAAAACATATGTATGTATGTATGTGTGTGTGTTTATTCATTTATATATGTGTGTGGGTGCATATATATATATATATATATATATATATGAATGTGTATGTATATATATATATATATATGTGTGTGTGTGCATATGTATATGTGTGTATGTTGCATATGTATATAATGTGTATGTGTATATATATATATATATATATATGTGTGTGCATATGTATATGAATGTGCATGCATATATATATATGTGTGTGTGTGTGTGTGCTCATACATTTATGTGTGTGTGTGTGTGTGTGCTTCATACATTTATATGTGTGTGTGTGATCATATATATATATGTGTGTGTGTGTGTGTGTGTATATTATATTATATATTATGTGTGTTGGTGTGTGTGTGTGTGTGTGTATATATATTTATTATGTGTGTGTGTTGTATATTGTATATGTGTGGTGTGTGTGTGTGTATATATGTGTGTGTGTGTGTGTGTGTGTGTTTTATATATGTGTGTGTGTGTGTGTGTGTCTATATGTGTGTTTGTGTTTGTATTGATTAATTTGTGTATATAATAGTAATGGTTGTGTGTATGTTGTATATATATAGTGTGTGTGTGTATTAAATATATATATTGTGTGTGGTGTGTGTATAATATATATAATGTTGTTGTGTATGTGTGTTGTGTATATATATATATATATATATAATCATATATATATAATTATATATATATCATATATATATATATATATATCATATATTATATATATATATATATATATATATATATATATATATATATATATCCTCGGTAGAGCCCAAGGTTCACTCCGCCCTCGCCAACTCAGCGTATGAGTAGCATAGGGATCTGTGCGGTAAAGTAAGGAGCTGATGGTAGGTGTGGCGCTCCACCTCAGATGCCAAAACAATCTCCTTGGTCTAGCGCTATTGAAAAAGGGATAGACTCCCTCGCTGACTGGCTGATACTGACTTTACTTTTTATTTTTTATATATATATATATATATATACACACACACTGATGAAAGCTTTTTATATATATGTATATATATATATATATACATATACACACAGTGATGAAGGCATTAACTGATATGAAACAATCCTACCCAGGTTCTTTTTTATTTTTTTTCGAGCAAGAGGAGGGGGATGGTTCTATTCCTAAATCTTATTCTCATATTTAAATGTCGAGATTATTCGGTATCATTGCATGTGACATTCAGATGGAGAAAAAATAAATAAATAAAATACATAGATATTTATTTGTCTATTTTCTCATTTGGTATAAAATATGGGATTAATTAGGGTCAGGTGGTGGAAGTTGACACAAGAGGAATTTGTTGATATGTCTACACTTAGAACCTAATTCGCTTCTTTTGTACAGCATGTTTTTTTCTTTCTTTTTTTGTAATGATTCAGAAATAAATTACAAGATTTTTGAAATAGGAAGTTACTTTACAATCACACTGTATAATGTGACTAATACTTAATCATTTTTCTTATATATATATATATATATATATATATATATATATATATATATATATACACACATACATACATACATACATACATACACACACACAATCAATAGTAATGATAGTATGAATGATTTAAGTTTCATGCTTACGCAATCTTCAGATGAGTAAAAAATTTTGACTCATCTGAAGATTGCGTAAGCATGAAACTTTAAGTTATGAGTCCAAATCATCCATAATATCATTACTATTGATTGTAAATCTGCTCTGCTTTATTAGCATTGAGCACCTTTTTATGCCAATACTTTTCTCATTTATTCTCTATTCATTCTTTATATATATATATATATATATATATATATATATATATATATAGTGTGTGTGATTGTCACTGTTTCAGCTTTTACTGGAACGGTGTGTCAAAATGCAGTATTATTGGAAGAGTGCTCAATACAAAAATAGAGCTGTTATATAATATAATAAAATAAATATATAAAGGTTTTACATATCTATTTATTTGGTGACAAAGGAACAGTCACAACCATACACATCCTATGTCTATTGAATTTTCTGAAATTTTTTTGCAATTTTTTCGATTTTCCTTGCATTTTTAACATCTTCACCTGACGATTGCTGACACATGAAACCAAAATGGTTGTGAATGTTCCTTTGTCACCAAATAAATAGATATGTAAAAACCTTTATATATCTATCTTATATATATAATATATATATATATATATATATATATATATATATATTCTTATTATAATGGAGATTGTGGGTTTGTCTGTCTGTAACCGAAACTATATTACTATACAAGTCACAATTTCCTTTGTTATTTACATCACATTCTCCATGATTTTATTTTTATTTAAACCTCAATTATTAATAAAATTGTTTTACATTACTCACACTGTTGACCATATCTACATACTAATAACATGCAATTGTATTTATATATACAACAAAATAGAGGTTTACAGTATGAATGGGAAGACTAATTTGCATATTGATCTTAAAAAATTGATTTTAATAAATATATGCTTAGTATTATTGATTTCTAATTGTTTGGTTTTATCTTATTGAATATGAGCAAAAATCTCTTCAATAAATCTTAAAAGAAATCCATTAACAAGAAGAAATAACTGTAATATTATTCTTTACTTCCTATTTTAACTAAACAGTTTAATTAGGAAAATTTACCAATGAAAGACGGGAGTAATGGAAAATGAGGGAAGAGTTAGTTTCAAAGTTGTTCTATTTTTCAATCATACCCCCTCTGTTCAAAATCTTTTTATCTACATTCTTATTCAGTTTCATTAGCCTTTCTAATTTAATATGATATTTTATTATAAAATTTAACTAAAATACTTGCACCCTACGGAGGGTGCATATATTTGCTAGTATATATAATAAAGGTGACTTATTGGGGAATAAAATATTGAGTTAATCGCAATATTGAAGGTCAATACAAGTATTAACCAAATAAGTCAGTGTTCTAACAAATATAAAGGACTCAATACATTAGTAGAGCGGATTTAGTATTAAGATATAACCTACTCAAGTTTCACCATAAAGATCTTCAGGGTTGATTACAATGAATAATCAAGATATTGATTAATTACTCACAATTGCCAGTAATCAATATCTTAATTCATTGCAATTAACCCTGAAGATCCTTATGGTGAAACATGAGTAGGTTATTTCTATATACACCTTAATACTATATGAGATGTGCAGAACAACATCAAATGACAAAGTAAGGATGACTTTTAAATTCACTTTGAAAACTGATATGAAATAATCCTAGCCAGGAGATGCCTTTTTTTTTCTTTTTCCGACCATGGGTGTGGGGGTTTTTACTCCCAAATCTTATTCTCATATTTCAACATAGTTAAATCAAGTTTGTTTTAATCCTGTTCGGTTTTTTGAATAAAGGTTATTCTGGACTCAACATAAACAAGCGAATTGTCTTTTTGCCGCCGGCACCGCCAATGCCGCCAACGCCATATTGCCATTTTAGATGAAGATTGTGAGAATAACCATTAAGTCTAAAAGCGTTCCAATGGCTTAATAGCCTCGCAAAAGGCCAAGTTGACCCCCACCCCCCTCCAGGCACCTAACCCCACCACCACCTCCCCTCCCCAGAGCCTGATTGTACAGTTACAGACAAGTCTGGCATATATATACACACACAAACTGATATATTATCGACCCTCCTAGGAAAAAATTACATTTAATCTCAAAAAGGAGGTTAATTTTTGGGGCGGAGGGGGGTCAGAGGGACGAGAGAGAGAAAGAGAAAGAGAGAGAAGAGAGAGAGAGAGAGGAGAAGAGAGAGAGAAAGAAGAAAAAAGAGAGAGAGAAAGAAAGAAATAGAAAGAGAGAGGAGAGAAAAAGAAAGAGAGAAAAGAAAGAGAGAGAGGAGAGAGAGAGAGAGAAAAAGAGAGAGAAAAGAAAGAGAGAGAGAAAGAGAGAGAGAAAGAGAGAAAGAAGAGAGAAAGAGAGAAAAGAGAGAGAGAGAAAAAAAGAGAAAAAAGAGAAAAAAAAGAGAAAAAGAGAGAGAGAGAAAAGAAAGAGAGAGAGAAGAGAAAAAGAGAGAGAGAGAGAGAGAGAGAGAGAAAAAAGAGAGAAAAAGAGAGAGAGAGAGAGAGAGAGAAAAAGAGAGAGAAGAGAGAGAGAGAGAAAAAAGAGAGAGAGAGAAGAGAGAAAAAAAAAGAGAGAGAGAGAGAGAGAGAAAAAAGAGAGAGAGAGAGAGAGAGAAAAAAAGAGAGAAGAGAGAAAGAGAGAGGAGAGAAGAGAGAGAAAAAAGAGAGAGAGAGAGAGAGAGAAAAAGAGAGAGAGAGAGAAAAAAAAGAGAGAGAGAGAGAGAAAAAAAAGAGAGAGAGAGAGAGAGAGAGAGAGAGAAAAAGAGAGAGAGAGAAAAAGAGAAGAGAAGAGAGAAAAGAGAGAAAAAGAAAGAGAGAAAAGAGAGAGAGAAAAGAGAGAGAGAAAAGAGAGAGAGAGAGAAAAAGAGAGAGAGAGAGAGAGAGAAAAAAAAGAGAGAGAGAGTTATTACCAACATCATTGTTGTTGTTGTTTTTAAGGCAGTTCTTCGTTCCCATGCAAAAAAATGTCTCTCTCATTTTTCTATATCCAGGGTGATTGAAAACAAACTCCCTATCATCTCGGAAAAATTTCAGAATTGACCCCAGATAATTGTAAGGGTGTAGAATGACTTCCGATAGGATTATGGATCCTTTCATCTTTCGCAATACCAAGGATTCTGCAAAATCTGGCCAGCTGACAATACTTGGGATGATATTGAAGACTTAATTTTTAGGCAAGATGGTGCTCCTCCACATTTTGCTATTATTGTTTGTCAATGGGTGAATCACCATTTTCCTTGGAGATGTATGGGTAGACATTGTCCGAATGAGTAGTCTTGCAAAAGGCCAAGTTGACCCCCTCCAGAGACCCCCATGCCTGATTGTACAGTTACAGACAAGTCTGGCATATATATACACAAACAGATATGTTATCGACCCTCCTGGAAAAAATTAGGTAATTCATGAGGAAGTGCATGGGATGGTCTCCTGAAAAAAGTGCGTCCCGGTCTCAAAAAGTGCGTCCCGGTCTCAAAAAACAAACAAAATTTAGGAACTAGTTAAAAATTCAATGTCAGAAGGTTTTTATCATAAGTAAAATCATCAAATTTATTAAAGGAGTTAAAAAATAATCTAAAATTAAACTTAGTTCTGTCCCCATCAAATAGAAGGTAATTTATGAGGAAGTGCATCCCGGTCTCCTGCCTCAAAAATTGCTACCCGGTGACTATTAAAATAATGACCCAGCTCAGTCTATTCAAAACTATCCATCTTCATATCTATCTATCTATCTATCTCAATTTGTTCATATTTATCTATATTACTTTAAATACTAAGATTGTTTTTTTATTCATGTTTGTTTAATGTCTTGTTTTTAGTTTAAATAAACAAGAATTACGACAAAAAAAAGAAGCGACCCCCCCCCCAATACATTTACTTGTCGAAAATATCTATCTCTATTTGTTCGTATCTATCTATATTATTTCGTTTGTTTATCTATCTATCTATCTATCTTAGTCTATTCCAAACTATATATCCATCTTCATATCTAAACAAGAATTACGACAAATTACGATAAATAAACAAGAATTATGACAAGCTGGGGTTGTTATTTTGATAGTCACCAGGTAGTGGTCTTTGAGGCAGGAGACCGGGATGATGCACTTCCTCATAAATTACCAAAAATTACATTTAAGCTCAAAAACGAGGTTAATTTGGTGGGGGGTGGAGAAGAGAAAGAGAGAGAAAATATTGGTTTAATATTGGCCAAACGCCATCTTTTTAAAAAAGAGGAATTTCAATTCTTTGCATTTTTGTCTTTGAAAAACAAAAGTAAATAAGAGCAGGAATCTGGGACCACAAAATGTTATTAAATCTCTCTAAAAAAACTTGTCTTGATGAATGGTATGAGCAAATTGGTCCAATCTGAATGAACGGGTTTTTCTAGGTCCTTACTCCAGATCCACACATAGTGTGGGTTTATTTATGTGCAATGAATGGATGTAGTTTTTTACCGTTAGTTTTGAAGCATATAAACTCTTTAAAAATGTTTTAAAACATTTCTGTAAAAAATAAAAATGGTCTTAGAAATATAATTTCTTTAAAAAACAACTTTCTTTAAAAAAAATTCTTAATAAAACGTTTCTCTAGACGATTACCTAGGTAGAAACAGTTGATAATCAAAAAAACAAATAACTACAAAGGAATAATCCTATTTTTCTCATCGCTTTTGTTCATCTCTCTCTCTCTCTCTCTCTCTCTCTCTCTCTCTCCATATCTTATTACAATGGAGATTGTGGGTTTGTCTGTCTGTAACCGAAACTATATTACTATGCAAGTCACAGTTCCTTTAGTTATTTACATCATATTCTCCATGATTTTATTTTTATTTAAACCTCAATTATTAATAAAATTGTTTTACATTACTCACTGTGACCATATCTACATGATATTACCGCGTACCCCACTTGTACGGGTCAGGCACAAAAAGTCCCTATTAACGTGGGACCACCCACAGCCGAAGCTCATGGGTGGCAGGTGAAAAATTGCGTCGATCCGTCGGCATTCCCCCTCAAGGGAGGCGCCTCAGGCACTGGGCAATAAACCCAGCCCTGCCTTTAAATCGAGGGGGCAGGTGTTGCCTGGGGGGGACCTGGGATCGACGCATTAACTCGCAAAGATCCAGGGCCGAAGCCACCGGACCCCCGTGTTGACCAGGTCTACATACTAATAACATGCAATTGTATTTATATATACAACAAAATAGCGGTTTACAGTGTGAATGGAAGGTTAATTTGCATATTGATCTTAAAAAATTGATTTTAATAAATATATGCTTAGTATTATTGATTTCTAATTAATTTGGTTTTATCTTATTGAATATGAGCAAAAATCTCTTCAATAAATCTTAAAAGAAATCCCTCAACAAGAAGAAATAACTGTAATATTATTCTTTACTTCCTATTTTAACTAAACAGTTTAATTAGGAAAATTTACCAATGAAAGACGGGAGTAACGGAAAATGATGGAAGAGTTAGTTTCAAAGTTGTTCTATTTTTCAATCATACCCCCTCTGTTCAAAATCTTTTTATCTACATTCTTAGTCAGTTTCATTAGCCTTTCTAATTTAATATGATATTTTATTATAAAACTTAACTAAAATACTTGCACCCGGAGGGTGCATATATATGCTAGTGTATATAACGATGTATGTGCATAAATGTATATATAGATATGTGTATATACATATGTATATATGCTTAGATGTATGTGAATTTATATAAATGTATGTATAGATAGGTGTATATACATATGTATGTATGCTTAGATGTATGTGAATTTTATCCAGATCCACACATTCCATAGTAGACTTGTAGTTAGCTGGGTGTTGTATATATTTTATATAGGTTTACACAACTTACTAACTTTTAAACAAAACTCAACACAATGAAAGAAATCAACGGAGTCGTATTAAAATAACAATCTGTATTAAAATAGAATTACAGACATGTATAATAGCATACCGGGCATAGTCCTTTCTTTTATATTGTGGTATTAATAGTTCATATTATATCTTGTTTTTCTTTGCTGATACTGGAGCTGATTTGTTGCGTGACCGCTCGTCTTGTCATTCTCTGAACTACTGAAAAATTCCCGCTTTTCCTTTTTGGCGCTTGATTTTGAATTCAGCGTTTGTTGTTTTCCATTACTGCATTTTTGGGATTCTTACTCCCCCTTTTTAATATAATTGGCAATTGCCATTTTATTAACCATTACAGACTTATTATCTCTTCGTGTTTGGCATCAGCAGTGTATACCTACGATCTCCCTCCAACAAAGATTGAAACCGAGAACCCAGCACCCAGAATCAGAGACTCTACCTCTGGGCTACCAGCATGTCGCACACGAAAAACACTCCAAATTAACCTGTCAATGATAAACACACCACTACTATACTTAATACAGTGAACATTGAGAGAATTGCAAATTAGACCTTTGCTCAGGCATAAGAATAACAAAATAGGCAGAATATCTTATTATAATGGAGATTGTGTGTTTTTCTGTCTGTAACCGAAACTATATTACTACTCAAGTCACAATTCCCTTAATTATTTACGTCAAATTCTCCATGATTTCATTCTTTTAAACCTTCAGTTATTAATAAAAATTGCTTTACATTATTAATACTGTTGACCATATCTACGTACTGACAACATGCAATTGTATTTATATATACAACAAAATAGCGGTTTACAGTTTGAACGAGAAGGCTAATTTGCATATTGATATTTTAAAATTTTATTTTAATAAATATGTGCTTGGTATTATTGATTTCTAATTGTTTGGTTTTATCTTAAGAAATATAAACAACAATCTCATGGATAAATCTTAAAGAATTTATTTACAAGGAGAAATAACTGTAATATTATCCTTTACTTCCTATTTTAACTAAATGGTTAAATTGGGAAAAATTTACCTATGAAAGAGGGGAGTAATGGAAAATGATGGAATAGTTAGTTTCAAAGTTGTTCTATTTTTCGATTATACCCCCTCTGTTGCAGATCTTTTTATCTGTATTCTTATTCAGTTTCATTAGCCTTTCTAATTTAATATGATATTTTATTATATCAAAACTTAAATACTTGCACCCGGAGGGTGCTTATATTTGCTAGTAAATAATAATATACTTTACTTAACAATGCTTCAAAAAGCAAATTATCAAATTCTACATTATATATATATATATATATATATATATATATATATAATATATATATATAATCTAGATGAATGAAATGAGCAATCTGAATGAATAGGTTTTTTCTAGGTCCTTACTCTAGATCCACACATTCCATAGTAGACTCATTATCTCTTCCTGTTTGGTTAGAAATAGAAAAAAAAAATTGACCCTAAATTGACCTGTGGCTACTTGCCTAAGTGACCTCAGAAGCCAAACACACTAAAAATATTCAGTCCCCACCCCCAGGGTCAAACCCCATAGCCATAATAATAGATTCAATAATTAATTTCAATTGTATAATAATTTGTTTTTTTTTGTTGTTGTTGTTAATTTTTAAGCAATATGTAATTAAAAACAACCTTAATCCCCTAAAACCGTAACCCAATTCGCAAAATGTTAATTCATAGACTGTAGTTAAACTGTCATTGGGTACCACCAAAAAACTTTCCGTTTTAATTTTTCCGACCTAAATCAGAAGTCAGCCTCTTAATGAACAGTTTTTTTTTTTAGTTTTTTTCTCAGCACATTTTTTTAATAATTTAAAAATTGTAAAATATTTACATTAATTTACCAATAAAAAGCTACAAACACTAAATATCTAATTTTGTCTGGATTTATGTCACTGAAAAATATAAAGTAAATAAGGGCAGGAATCCGGGACCACAAAATGTTATTAGACCCCTCTAAAAAATTTGATGAATGGTATGAGCAATTGGGTCCAATCTGAATGAACTGGTTTTTCATTATCTCTTCCTGTTTGGCTGGAAATAGAACAAAAAATTTGACCCTAAATTGACCTGTGGCTACTTGCCTAGTGACCTCAGAAGCCAAGCACACTAGAAGTTGATATTCAGTCCCCACCCCCAGGGTCAAACCCCATGGCCACACATAAAATATATCAGTTCTTAGCCTCACACAGAAAAAAAAGAGAGGCTTCTTATTACACTAGAAAAAGACTGTAATTTTAAGGTTTTAAGGGATCCTGCCCCAATTTATGAGGTTTTTCTTGCCTGGTGACCTCAGAGGTCAGCACACAAAAGTTACACATAGACTAATGTTCAATTCCCACCCCCACGGCCAAACCCTATGGCCACACATAAAATATATCAGCTATAGGCCTCACACAGAAAGAAGAGACTTTTTATAAGCTGATCAGAACCGGAAAACCAAGAAAAAAGATCTCTGCCTTTTTAACAACTAAGGTCCATACAGAGGCAGAGAGGAGGATCAAACCTCATCTCAAAAATTCAGAGAAATAGTGTAGATAACAATAAAGATTAGGACAATAGTCCAAATAATCCAAATAATACTAATTATCAAACCTCATCTAAAAAATTCAGAGAAATAGTGTAGATAACAATAAAGATGAGGACAATAGTCCAAATAATCCAAATAATACTAATTATCAAGCCTCATCTAAAAAATTCAAAGAAATAGTGTAGATAACAATAAAGATGAGGACAATAGTCCAAATAATCCAAATAATACTAATTATCAAACCTCATCTAAAAAATTCAGAGAAATAGTGTAGATAACAATAAAGATGAGGACAATAGTCCGAATAATCCAAATAATACTAATTATCAACCCTCATCTAAAAAATTCAGAGAAATAGTGTAGATAACAATAAAGATGAGGACAATAGTCCTTATAATCCAAATTATCAAGCCTTATCTCAAAAATTCAGAGAAATACTAATAGATATATATAATCTATTCAGCCAATTTAATAGAAAAACATGATCGTTCCAGAAAAGTGTTGGGATGTGTAATGTAAGAAAAGATGTTCATGAAAAAAAAATGGGTTTTCAACAAAATATTGTTGGTATGTAGTTGCTGCTTTTAAGCCAAAAAAAAAAAAAAATGGCGTGTGAAATAAGATGTGGGACAGGGAGAGGATTGAAGTCTACCCCCAAATGAGGGTAGGCAGGGTGGTGGTGGGGGGGGGGTGATTTGAGGAAAAAAAATATCTGAGGTTTTTTTTTTTTTAAATAAGTTACAGTCTGCGATTTTGTGAGAAAATCAGTTTCAACACGCAAATCTAAGTTTATATTTACATCTATGGCCCGTGTAAGCTGGAGCAGTAAAATACACCGACTGCACCTCTGCAATGGAATAAGACACCACCTAGCTACAGGCTTATACAAGCCCTTTTAAAGTCATAGGAAAATTGAACTCGTCGCCCCGAGTTCAAATCCTGGACGTGGTAATGGGCATTTCACTTAGCGCTAATACCCTTGGAAAGGTATAAATTCTACTCTCCTCTAGCTATGGGTAAATAAGTAGGGCAGATTGGGCTCTTTAACCTTGGTTAGGTAACCGGTCTAGTAGAAGGAAAACTCTGAATTCAAACCTGTTGAACTCTGCTTAAGAAATTGACCTTGTGTCACATCCTGCTCGTGCGGAGGGGCTTGGTAAAAATATAATATATATATGTGTGTGTATATGAGCAAGATGGAATGAAAACGATTTTGCAACAGCTCTTGTAAGCATATCAAATGCTGTAATAATTAGATTATCATACAGTTCAAAGTGGAGTAGTTCAACATGTAGTTTATGTGGAAGAGTATGTCTCTCAAGGACTGGCCTGGGTGAGTCATCTGAGAGAAACACAGTACACAAGTGTTAAATGCTACTGGCACCCAACTATAATGAGAAAAAAAACAGGAAATGGTTTTTGAAGGCTATCACAATGCAGGTGTAAAGAAAAAATATAAAGGTAACAATGGTGTTGTTTGTAACCTGTAATTTATTCTGATATTTCGAGATAAAATCTCTTTTCAGAAGAACACTGGAACTGAAGTGTTTAACTAGAAATGCCATAACAAGACAACAACGACTTCAGTTCCAGTTCCAATCAACCTCCTAACCAATATATATGTTATATGCATATATAAAGGACTGCCTGAAGGACACTCTGAAGACACTGCTATTGCTGTGGAGGACTGGAGAGGCTAGCTTGTAATAGACCTGGCTGGAGAGCCACCATCTACTTGTCTGTGAAAATTTGAGTCCAACCGAATTAAAACCAAAAATTGAAGCAGCTATTAGAAGTGGAGAAGTTTCAACATGTAGTTTATAGAGGAAGAGTATGTCTCTCCAGGGCTGGCCTGGTGTCATCTGAGAAAACACAAGGATAGATGGTCAAATGCTACTGGCACTCAAGTATGATATGCTAGTAATACTAGCATATCATAGTTGAGTGCCAGTAAGCATTTGACACTTTGTTATTAACACAACGAGAGTATAAAAATAAGAAAAAAAAACATCAACCAAAACAATTGAGGTCAGTTAGTCTACTGTTGGTTTGGACCACAGCAACTGCTAAGCACAACTGACCAGCCAGTCAGTTAGTCTACTGTTGGTTTGGACCAACAGCAACTGCTAAGCACAACTGGACCAGCCAGTCAGTTAGTCCTACTGTTGGTTGAATAACAGCAACTGGCTAAGCACAACTGAAGCAGTGTCCAAGACAGTTGTATTTATAGAAACGAGAATAGTCCATTCATGCATTTGGGTGATTCCATTCCTGAGTTCTGATTGGCTGCTTGGTTTCTAACGATATTGTGGAGTTTCATAAATACCCTGTCATTCTGCAGTGGAATTGCGACAGGATGGGATTGTATTGAGCCACAACGCGATTGTTGCCGTGTCTTACAAATTCGATGGTAATTGGAACTTAGTTTGATTATTCTTCAAAATAAGAATTAGGACATTGATGGCCAGAAAGTGATATTTAAGCCTCTGTAAAAGCAATTGTTTTCATAGTATTTTTTATTGTAAATCATTAGGGAGGTGTTCGAATTTAAAAACCTATTGAGATTGAGCTGTAATTAATGGGGGCGGAAAAGGAAATAAAAATACTAAAGACAATGAAAATAAGAAAACATTATTTTTTTCTTTCAAAATTGACCTTCCCACCTATCTTTGGTATTCAATACTGGAAAGGAATGAAGGAACGAAAAGACGAGACGGAAGGAAAAATTCTTTTTAAAAGAACGTGAAAGAAAAAGGAAGAGAGAAAAAGGAAGAAAGGAAAATAGGAAGAAAAAAGTAAAGAAGAAAAAAAAGAAAGAAAGAATAAATGAAAAAAGTAAAAGTAGGAAGGAAGCAAAAATAAAAAATGAAGTAAAAGAAAGAAATAGGAAAAGAAGAAAAAAGGAAAAGAAAAAGGGGAAAAAAAACAAATGAGGAAAAAAAAACAATGAGGAAAAAATAACAAAGAAGGAAAAGAGAAAGAGAAAAGAAAAGAAGGAAAAAAGAAAAGAAAAAAAAAACAAAGAAGAAAAAAACAAAGGAAAAAAGGAAAGAAAAAAGGAAAAAAGAAGAAAAAAAGGAAAAAAGAAAGAAAAAGGAAAAAAAAAGAAAGAAAAAGGAAAAAGAAAGAAAAAAGGGAAAAAAGAAAGAAAAGGAAAAAAAGAAGAAAGAAAAAAGAAAGAAAAAAGGAAAAAAGAAAGAAGGAAAAAAGAAAGAAAAAAAGGAAAAAAGAAAGAAAAAGGAAAAAAGAAAAAGAAAAGAAAAAAAGAAAAGAAAAAGGAAAAGAAAGAAAAGAAAAAGAAGAAAAGGAAAAAAGAAAGAAAAGGAAAAAAGAAGAAAAAAGGAAAAAGAAAGAAAAAAGGAAAAAAAGAAAGAAAAAAGGAAAAAAAAGAAAAAAAAAAAAGGAAAAAAAGAAAGAAAAAAGGAAAAAGAAAGAAAAGGAAAAAAAGAAAAGGAAAAGAAGGAAAAAGAAAAGAAAAAGGAAAAAAGAAAGAAAAAAGGAAAAAAGAAAAGGAAAAAGAGAAAAAAGAAGAAAAAGGAAAAAAGAAAGAAAAAAGGAAAGAAAGAAAAAGGAAAAAAAGAAAAAAGAAAAAAGGAAAAGAAAAGAAAAAAGGAAAAAGAAAGAAAAAAGGAAAAAAGAAAGAAAAAAAGGAAAAAAAGAAAAAAAGGAAAAAAAGAAGAAAAAAAGGAAAAAAAGAAAGAAAAAAGGAAAAAAAAAGAAAGAAAAAAAAGGAAAAAAGAAAGAAAAAGGAAAAAAGAAAGAAAAAAGGAAAAAAGAAAGAAAAAAGGAGAAGAAAGAAAAAGGAGAAAGAAAAAGAAGAAGAAAGGAAAAAACAAAAAAAAAAAACTCAGTAACTTTCTGTAACAAGTATAGAAAATTATGGTTTACTGGTAAGAAGGTTCAACCTCTACTGCCACAACCATCAACACTTACAGGTGCAGCATGCATCTCCTATTAAATCAATATGAAAAGGCATGATTTAAACAATGTGGAAAAATCCACTCTATCCAAACGGTGTTAGAAGGGTACTGCCTTATATTTTGCCTTGTTTCTAGAGCAATAATTAAAAAGTCTTCATTTTCAGAACAGGCCTGGTTGTTGGTGTTGGCGTTTTGGTCGACAGAAAAGCAGACATCTCAAACATCAGAAATGAAATAAAATAAAAAAGATAAATAAAAATTCCCCAACCCGCCCCACCCCTGAATAAAACCCAACATGGCGTCATGTCTTACAACAATTCGTGTTCTGCAGTTGGCAACTTGTTGTCACACGGCACGCAAGATTGTCCCACTAACTTTTATTGGTTTTTGTCTTGGAGGCTGGGGACTGGGAATATCTCTATCTCTCTCTCTCTCTCTCTCTTCCTGTCCCTCCCTCTCTCTCACTTTGACTCTTTTTCCTTTCTCTTTATTCTTGCTCTTCTTTTCTTTCTTTTATTCTTGTCTCTTTCTCTCTGTATCACTTCTCTGCCCTCACTTCTCAATGTCTCTCTCTCTCTCTCCTCTCTCTCTCTATTACTTTGTCTATTACTCTCTCTCTCTCTCTTGTATATATTTCTGTATCTCTCTCTCTCTCTCTCTCCTCTCTATTACTTTGTCATTACTCTCTCCTCTCTCTCTCTGTATATATTTCTGTATCTCTCTCTCTCTCTCTCTCTGTATATCTGTATCTCTCTCTATATATCTGATCTCTCTCTAATATATCTTGATATCTTTCTGTATCTCTCTCTCTCTCTCTCTCTCTCTCTCTCTGTATCTCTCTCTCTCTCTCTCTCTCTCTGTATCTCTCTCTCTCTCTCTCTCTCTCTCTTGTATATATATATATATATATATATATATATATATATATCTTTCTGTATCTCTCTCTCTCTCTCTCTCTCTCTCTGTATCTCTCTCTCTCTCTCTCTGTAATATATTCCTGTATCTCTCTCTGTATCTCTCTCTCTCTCTGTATATCTCTGTCTCGCTCTCTCGTCTCTCTCTCTGCCCTGTGTAATTCCTGGCATTGCCCTTTCCCTGTCAACCCTGACTCACACCCACTGAGACGACATGGAATTGGATTTCTTTAAACAAACTCTGAAACAATCAACAGAGTGGGGGGGGGGCGAGATGAAGGAAGAAGGGAAAAATATAACAATGGTGATGGCAGAGCAGTTTAAAAAAACAAAAGACACACATTTATGAGAGAGAGAGAGAGAGAGAGAGAGGAGAGAGAGGGAGAAGAGAGAGAATATAAATATAATATTATATACAAAAAGAGGATACAAGAGGAATACAAGGCACATATCATATGTATTTGCAAGGAGAGGGGGGGTGAGGAATCGACAGAAGAAGAAAATAGGGATAGAGAGAGATAGAGAGAGATAAAAGATATATATAGATATATAAACACATATATACCACACACACAACATATATATATATATATATATATATATATATATACACACAAACACATATATATAATATATATATATTATAAAAAATATACATACACAAAACATACAGCTAACACAAAACACACACTACACACTCATCATAGCATCCACACCACCACACACACGAATTTACACACACACACAAGATATTATACGCACACACAGTATACATGCCAGAGTTAAACAAAAGTCAATCTTATCACACACACAAACATGATTATATTACCAACACTAACACGGATATATAGCGAGTGTGTTGCGTTGTCGATTGGAGGAAGAAGCATCAGCTCAATTTTGTTCACATATCTGTTGATGTTCACTAAGTATGATGTTAACTTCCCACATCCTTGATCGTTCGACAAAGGTGAAAGCTTACACCCGAAATATCAAGATAAATAAGCAGAGACAGAAGAACACTTAATAAACGTTTTTTTGTTTGAGGTACGATTAAGCCACCCGATCGCCCCAGGGGCACCAAAGTGTTACGTCTAAGGACAGCATGCAGAACTGAGGTACCTTGGGCCAGCACGGCTACATATGTCTGTCATGTGGGTCACAACATACTAGATAACGTAAGCTCAATCCTCTCTTCATCATGTAACAGAACAAAGTGATGATTGCTATCATTAATTTCTTTATTATCAACTAAAACAACCATAAACGCCGGCATGTCAAACTGGTTGATATAACAGTGGATTACACATGACTATGATGAGCGCGCCACATGACAAGTAACTTAAATCCTTCTTCTACATTAACAGAACAAAGGTGATGATTGCTATCATTAATTCCTTGTTATCAACTAAAACAACCATAAACCAGGCATGTCAAATCTGATGTCCCTTGAGTAGCTCATGTATTCACTATGGTCATTTGAGGGCCGCAGGACAACTAAGTCTTTAAATCCTTCTTCTATCTAACAGAACACAAAGCTGATGAAGATCTTATATATCTATACTGAAACACCCACAACTCTAGGCAAATGTCAAATGTGCTATGCATGTGACCCGCTATAGATGCATCGATACCACAATGTAGAGTTCATAGCAAAAACGACGAGCAGTGAAACAACAAGTCTTAAATCCTTCTTCTACAAACAGAACAAGTATGATTGCTAATCATATACTATTGTTATTCACAAAAACTCATAACCAGAGCGAGCCGATGCACATTAAGCACATGTTGTATGATCAGCCATGTATGTACATCGAGGGCGCACTATGACACTGCTCTATATATCACCTTCTTCTACATTAACAGAACAAAGGATGATGCTATCATTAATTCTATTCTATTCGAAAACTAAAAACACCATAAACCAGGCATGTCAAACTGTGTACCCCTTAGGATGCATCGATTACAACATGTATGTCATGAGGCCGACATGACAACTAAGTCTTTAAATCCTTCTTCTACATTAACAGAACAAAGTGATGATTGCTATCATTAATTTCTTTGTTATCAACTAAAACACCATAAACCAGCGCATGTCAAACTGTGTAGCCCTTAGGTGCATGCGATTACCCATGTATGTCATGAGGGCCGCACATGACAACTAAGTCTAAATCCTATCTCTTACTTGCTACATTAATCAGAACAAATGATGATTGCTATCTTAATTCTTTATTATCAACTATAAACACGCATAACCAGGCATGTCAACTGTGTAGCCCCTTAGAGATGCATCGATTACACATGTGACAGTAGAGGACGCACACATGACACTAAGTCTTAAATCCTTCTTCTACATTAACAGAACAAAAGCTGATTTGCTATCATTAATTTCTTTATTATCACTAAAACACCAAAACAAGGCATGTCAAACTGTCGTAGCCCTTTAGGGCAATGGATGATTACAACCATGTATGCATGAGCCGCACATGACAATCTAAGTCTTTGACATCCTTCTTCTACATTAACAGAACAAAGTGATGATTGCTATCAATTTAATTTCTTTATTATCCAACTAAACCAGAAAGCATGTCAAACTGAGTAGCCCCTTAGGATGCATGGATTACACATGTATGTCATGAGGGCCGCACATGACAACTAAGTCTTAAATCCTTCTTCTACATTAACAGAACAAAGTGATGATTGCTATCATTATTTCTTTATTATCAACTAAAACACCATAAACCAGGCATGTCAAACTGTGTAGCCCCTAGGATGCATCAATTACACATGTATGTCATGAGGGCCGCACATGACAACTAAGTCTTTAAATCCTTCTTCTACATTAACAGAACAAAGTGATGATTGCTATCATTAATTTCTTTTATTTCAACTAAAACACCATAAACAGGCATGTCAAACTGTGTAGCCCCTTAGGGATGCATCATTACACATGTATGTCATGAGGGCCGCACATGACAACTAAGTCTTTAAATCCTTCTTCTACATTAACAGAACAAAGTGATGATTGCTATCATTAATTTCTTTATTATCAACTAAAACACCATAAACCAGGCATGTCAAACTGTGTAGCCCCTTAGGGATGCATCAATTACACATGTATGTCATGAGGGCCGCACATGACAACTAAGTCTTTAAATCCTTCTTCTACATTAACAGAACAAAGTGATGATTGCTATCATTAATTTCTTTATTATCAACTAAAACACCATAAACCAGGCATTTCAAACTGTGTAGCCCCTTAGGGATGCATCAATTACACATGTATGTCATGAGGGCCGCACATGACAACTAAGTCTTTAAATCCTTCTTCTACATTAACAGAACAAAGTGATGATTGCTATCATTAATTTCTTATTATAACTAAAACACCATAAACCAGGCAATGTCAAACTGTGTAGCCCCAAGGATGCATGGATTACACATGTATGTCATGAGGGCCGCACATGACAACTAAGTCTTTAAATCCTTCTTCTACATTAACAGAACAAAGTGATGATTGCTATCATTAATTTCTTTATTATCAACCAAAAGCCACAGAATACATATCTGAAAAAAATTTTGTTAAAAAAGAAAGAAAAAAAGAATATTACTGACCGAGTTCAAATAATAGTACAAGTGTCACTGTCACTTTCAATCGTAGCCATATGTTCATTGAAGCAGGAGAAGAGAAGAGGAAAGTCTCACTCTTTTTCATAGACTAAGTTAGCCGCCTCCTTCCAAAAACTTAAAGATAACATACTGTTTCTTAATAATAATAATGTTTCCTATAGCTGGAGGGAGAATTGGATTCATACCTTTCCCAAGGGTATTAGCATCATGTGAAATGCAAACAGCTTCATCCAGGAACAGAACACGGGTCAACGAGTCCATTTCCTACGACTCTAACCATTAGACCACAGGCCTCCATAATTTGCTAGTATATATATGTTATATCAGGCATTTAAAACTGAGTAACCCCTAGGGCCACATGGATTACATGTATGTCATGAGGGTCGCATGATTACACATGTATGTCATGAGGGCTGCATGGATTACACATGTATGAAAACCTTGATGTTGCAAACAAGCAACATCAAGGTTTTTCGTTTTGAATTCATATCACAGGACTATAAATTTTTAAAAAAATCTGTTTTCAAATGCCTTAAAAGTAATAAAGATTTCATCATTCGCATCTGATGAGTCGGGAGATTTAGACACTTTGTCTAAGCTCCCTGAAATAGACTATAAAGCTAAATCTCTAAGTCTTTTGTTATTTCTTTACTTATATATATATAATTTTTGTAATCTATAGAGTAGATGGTTGGTTGGTTTATTGATTTTAACAGCATATCAAC
>CM042177.1:35075628-35108128 GCA_023376005.1 Doryteuthis pealeii | reverse complement strand
GCAATAGTTAAAATCTATACAAAATTTCTACCAAAATATTGCTACAAATCCAAAACTTAGTTGGCATTAAATGACCCCCACCAAGGTTGATATGCCGCAAAACAAAACAAACCTTGCTTTCCAGTTTGAAAGGAAATATCTAAAAACTGCCTACTATGATTAGAAATTCCAGTTATTATTTTGAAAGTTTCAATTACCATATTTGACGGCATATAGGACGCACTTTTTTTTCCAAAATTTTGGCTCAAAAAATTGCCCTGCGTCCTATACATCGTAGGTAAAGTTTGAGACCTCCTGTACTCCGAGGCTAATCTTCTCTATGATGCTCACTAACCCCAGCTTACGCTCAGTACTTTTACCTACCCTAAACTCCATGTATCCGCATTTTATTGATGGTATTGTTATAATCAAGCATAGCTAGACTGTTTTCAACAATATATTCTTAAATACACTAAAAACTAATTTTTCCTGAATCTGACCAGCTGAAATGGGGGTACGTATTATATATGTGTATATATATATATATACATATATATATATATATATACATATATATTTACCAACCCCTCCGCACGAGCAGGATGTGACACACGGTTAATTTTTTTAAGCAGTGTTCAACAGGTTTGAATTCAGAGTTTTCCATCTCCTAGACCGGTTGCCTAACCAAGGTTAAAGATCCCAGTCTGCCCTACTATTTACCCATAGCTGGAGGGAGAGTAGGATTCATACCTTTCCCAAGGGTATTAGCGGAAAGTGAAATGCAATTTACCAGGATTTGAACTCAGGGCGACGAGTCCATTTCCAATGACTTTAACCATTACACCACATGCTTCAACGTCTTATATAAGTTAAGAGTAAGGAAATGAATCCGATGGTATAAGTATAGATAAAAGGATATGAAAACACACAATGCTGCTAAAATATCCTTTTTATCTATACTTCAATTAAATACATATTCTCCCAAAATTGTTTTTAAAGGCTTTTTGAAATTTAAATAAATTTCTAAAACTCCCTAAATTTTCAGTTTCATCATCTGTGACTCTTGTCTGATGAGACTGAAATTTTAAGGAGTTTTAGAAATTTATTTAAGTTTTTCCTTCCTTTCAAAAGGTAAATATTGCTCTGTATTTAATCTAAATTATAGATTATTATACATTGAGCTCTCTCTGGCGATTTATATAAAAATCCTTGTATTTGCACCTACTAAAACATGCAATATAATTATACAGTGAGATTTTTGAAGATCCCATGTAGAATCTTCCCTTACTACCAGTTTTTGGATATATTATATATATTATTATTATTATTATTATTATTATTATATGAAAGCTGAGCGAATCAACTTTTGTCTCCTAAAGGCTTTTTTACCGTTTAGTTTAATGACACAAAATCTTTACCCTTTACCCCCTCAAAAAAAAAAAAAAAAAATTGTTAATTCATTCCTCATCCGTTACATTTGAAAACTTTCCAAGTAGCACTTAAGCGCAGACCCTTAGCAACAAGCTGACGGTACGTGTGGCGCTCCACCTCAGATGCCAAGAAAAATTTCCTCGGTATAGCACTAGTGAAAAGGGGATGGACTTCCCCTGCTGTCTGGCTGATACCGACTTTAGGCACCATGACGACTTTTCACTTATTCACACACACACACACACACACACACACAATGAGTATTTTAGTAATAAATGGGGGATTTCTTAAAAAAAAAAAAAGAAAAAAAAAAGAACACCCCCCAAACAAACAAAAATTACAAGAAACCTTTTCCTCTGCCCCCCCCCCAAAAAAAAACTTTTGGTCGTTCCTCATCCGTTACATTTTGAAAACTTTCCAAAAAGCACTTAACAGACTCTTAGCAACAATTTGAAGAAGAAGAGCTCTCTGACCTGATTTGAAAACTCAAGGATGAGGGGGGTGTAGGGGGGGGAATGGGGAGGGGGGGTATTTCTACCTCATTGTCCCATAATAGTCGGTACATTCACAGATGAATTTTCATACACCAAATGTATCAAATTTTTATGAGACATGTCTACTATTTTCCTTATTGTAAGAAAATTCCCCGAAACCAATGGAAACCATATGTTGTCGGAGTGAAGCTGGAACGAATATTTAAAATCGGATTAAACAGCAATCACTTTAAGAATTCAATCACAATTGAAAAATAACTCAAATATTCCCACAGGTTTTTGGTAAATGTGGCAATTATATATACTAGTACAAAATTAAAAAAAACGCCCTCCAGGCAATGTAAAAATAGACTTTTGAAACATTGTCTGAGGGATGGGAGTAAAACAATTCAATGTCAGCGAGTTTGAACCCTAAGTAAGTAAAATCATCAAATTTTATCATCTGATACAATGGGAAGGACATCCTTCCTATGTCATATTTGCATCAAAACTTTATGGATCTGTAGAGGATTTGATGAGAGGAAAGGTTCTGGTAGTGGGGTAATAGGATTGTGAGGGGTGGCAGGGATCTGTAAAGATTATGCTATTGTTATATGTATTAGTACAAAATAAAAAACACCCGCCGGGCGATGTAAAAATAGATTTTTTTTAAAAAATTGCCTGAGGGGTAGGAGTAAAAAAAATTCAATGTCAGCGAGTTTGTACCCTAAGTAAATAAAATCATCAAATTCATTAAAGGATTAAAAAATAAAACAATTTGAAATGTAAACTTTAAATATGTATTAAAATAAAACCAACTATATATAGATATATAATACCAGTCATGTATTTATTAAAACTTGTTTAAAAAAAAACAATGAGGACTGTCTAATGTTGCATGTTCAAGTTTTGAGTGTATTTATTCTATGTTATGAAGATTTTGGGTAATGTGACGTAAGCAGTGACGTAGTTTTTGTAACAGACAAAAACCAGAAGCGAATCTCCATTATTAATAGATGTGTGTGAGGTAAGGAAAAAGGAAAAGTGGACAAAAAATATTAACTCAAACAAGTAGATGTAGGGGAGAAATATTTTGTTCCGCTTTAAGCAGGAACTTCATCAGTCTGTTTATTCAAAACATGGTACATACGTTTGTATTTATTCTATTTCTATTTATTCTAAACGTTTCTATTTATTTCTATTCTAAATATGAAATAAAATAAGAATAATACTAATAGAAAATTTCTTAAGTATACAAAGAAAACAACCTTCCCTATTTTCTAACCGTAATTATTTTTTTTCGAACACTTCTAAATTCTCTGTGTTTTGACCATTTTAACTTCAAACATCTTGCCCAGAAGAAGGCCGTCCCATCGTAATGTAATGGTTAACAAGCTAGTCTCACAGATCCATTACAAATGAATGCCCCATACCTGTGATCTTTGTTGATTTTTTGAGTATATAAGGTGTACTACAATACACCACTTAAATCTATAGACTAAGCAAGGTGATGTGGTTTAAACCTCAGCCAATCAACAGCCTGAACGTATGGCTGATTTACTACTTAATCACTGATACTAGGAGACGTCCATTTGCAATCATTGACGAAGGACTTACAAGACAGAAGAGCACCAAGGAACAACCAAAGGATTCTTTACTAAAGATTGCGCTCTGCTAAACACAAAGGATTTCCGCTGGACAAGAACTCTTGCTTGAAGCCTAAAGGATGGCCAATAAATTATTAACACTCAGTGCGGTTAAGCAATGGTTAGTCTAGTTATTACTAAGATGGGTGACTATTTTTTTTTTTTTTTACATCATTTATATATCAAATAAAAACTGTAGTCTAACCAAAAATGACTAGAAAGTTACGCAACGTCTAACTAGGAGTTACAATCAACAAGGGAGAAAGAAAAAAAAGACCATCCAGGCAACGCCAAGTAATCTTGCTAGACATTAATTAAAATTAAGTTAACTCAAACCATGAAACAACTTTTTTTCAATTAATAAGTTAGCAGAATAGTTAATTACAACTTAAAAAAAAAACAAAAAAAAACTAAATCACACTGGATGCTCCTCAAAAAATCCATGCATGTTAGTTGGTGGCGGGGGGCCTAGGGGTGGGGGGTTGTCAAAAAATTCTACAGAATGCCAAAGGACATTAAAGGAATTATGATGGGTCGGGTAATTACCAAACCAGGACACCCACCAGGCCTCGACACTAACTATTTTCATGACCGTCCTGTGGAATTCGTGGATAAGTCCACCAAAGTTCAGGTCCCAAGTACTTTTGGCACTTTGAAGTGCCATCATCAGGGGTGATGTGTTCCAGTTTTTTTTTAATTATATTAACTATTTAACTAATTAATTTTCAAAAATTAGGTATGACTTCAATTAAGCACATATCCTCCAAAAATTGTCGGCTAAAAAGGCCATATCAATAAATAAATACATTGTTTGTTTACTTACTTTCATATATATATATATATATATATATATATATATTAATGTGGAGGCTGGAAGGAGAAGAATTGGTGAGAAAGGTGTTATAGGCATTTTAGAATGTGTGTACTGCATTGGAAATTAATTTTGTTTAAGGATGGTTTGTATTGTTTTATGTATAAAGCTTCTAGTAGTTGGAGTTTTTGTTTATTTTTTTCTTTGTGCAGAATGTGTGTATTTTCCGATAGAATATTTCGGTAATTAGAGTGGGGGCATGAATGTAATTTTAGGTGTTGTGAAATGGAGCTATTATTTGTTAAATGGAGGGTTAGATGACGTGACAATGTGGTTGAAGTCCAAAAGTACTCGGGACCTGAACTTTGGTGGACTTATCCACGAATTCCACCCAAATATTAAAAAGTTGGCCAGAAAATTCGAAAAGATCAAAAATAAAATTGTTAAACAGGAGATGTGTCTTTTGTTTAATTCTACATGTATAAATGAAAGAATGCTGCCCAAATATACATATATATATATATATATATATATATATATATATATATATATATATATATATATAAATAAATTATAAACCTCTTTTATTTTTGTCTAATCTTACACCAGAATCATTAACTATGGAAACATGACTTTAGCCAAACATTCCTTATATATTTCCTGACTTTTTCTTCTTTTTTTCAAAAAGAGAAAGAAAAATTCTTCAAACACTGTTGAACATAAAAGCTTCATTTTAAGTTGATCATAAAGATCCCCCCACCCCCACCCAACCGGTAAGTAATATGTTGACCTATATTTTGGAATTTCTTGAAAATATCTTCAAGAGAACCTTTCATGTCCCCCCCCCCCATGTGCTTGTGCTAGTCATCACAGTATTGGGGGTTTTAGATATACTCGCTCTCGAGGAGGTGGCCATCTTGGGATGCAAAGGGAAACATAGACAAGATGCGTCTGATCCCGGATCGTTGCAAGGAACTTCCAAGGGCCAACTGAGACTTGTAGACTCAAAATCCAATGGGTTATTCCCTCACAGGTTCGAATCCTGTTCGCAGCGCCATATTGAAGTCAGTTAGTCAGTCAGTCTACTGTTGGTTTGAACAACAGCAACTGGCTAAGTACACACTGAAGCAGTGTCCAAGACAGTTGGTATTTATGGAAATCAAGAATGGTCCATTCATGTATTTGGGTGATTCCATTCCTTTAGTTCTGATTGGCTGCTTGGTTTCTATGATGTTGTGGAGTTTCATAAATACCCTGTCATTCTGCAGTAGGATTGCAGCAAGATAGGTTCGTATTCGGTTACGACTACTTGTTCCTGTGTCTTACCAATTTGACGGTAATTGGAACTTAGCTTGATTATTCTACAAGACTGATCTTGAAGCTGAGGGACATTTTTATCAAAAATCCCTTTTTTCCCTACTGTTGGAAATTCCATAGCTAATTATCTCCCCCTGCCACCAGGGGTCGAATGCCAACAGCGTATGTTGGCGCCAAATACCAAAACGTCACTTATCGAAGAACCGTTACTGGAGAGAGACGTCAAAAGAAACGCTCTCACTTACTTACCCCAAAAACAGGGCCCACTTATATCAGAACCTTACAACCAGATTCCGTCTAAGGCATTGTATCAGCATACTGCAGAAAGGCCGGTACGACAGCACACTGACTAAAGGAAGAACAAATACCGAGACAAAGCATCTTAACTACATTTCCCACCGACGAGAACAAAACTGTTATCTCCAGTACTACAAGAAATTCCCCCACAGATAAGTCTAGTAGCAAATACCATTAAATTTGCAACAATTTATGTAATTTTTTGTCAATACAAGTGTCTGCATTTACTTTTGTGTTGTTCCTTCTTTGTCCAACAATTTGCCTTCAACTACAGAGAAATAAGGGCTCTTTCGATTCCGTAAATACTCTTACTACCATATGTTTTTTTTTTTTTTAACTAAACCACTTTTTCTTCAAAAGGTTTGGCACTATTAAGAGTCACAGACATTTGGTTGGGGTCTTTGAATAAAAACATATCTTGTGTAATAAATTACCCATTGTGACTGAATAATTCGCAGGAGAGTTATGAGGATATGCCACAATATTGACACAAACACGTGGGAGGTAGATGCAAAAAATAGAGCAGACCATCGTTAGTGATGTGGATTCTCACCGGGTGCCCAGTACTTCTGGCCTTGTACTGAATTAGACTAAACTTAAATGACAGCAAATACAAAAACCATAAACAAAGTATATATAAGACTCCACAATATCATTCAAATCAAGCAGCCAATCAGAACTCAAGGAATGGAATCACCCAAATCACCCAGATTCATGGATGGACCATTCTTGATTCCTATTTATACCAACTGTCTTGGACACTGCTTGAGTTGAATGACATTGTGGAGTCTTATAAATATCCTGTCATTCTGCAGTAGACTTTGTGACTATTCGGGTTTGTATTTAAGTTACAACCGTTTGTTGCCTTGTCTTCCCAGTTCGACGGTAATTGGAACTTTAATTATTCTTCACTTACCATAACAATGGAATTTTCTCATTATTATGTAATAAGACCAGGTTGTTATGGTTGTTGCTGTTAATACATTGCAAAAATTTTGTTTGTTTGTTTATAGGAAGTGACAAAACATTTGTTTTCCAACAATTAAATTTCTCATTAGTCTGTTGCGGTAAACGAGCTGATTATTTTAAGTACAGGGTGTGTCAATAAATTACTTAAGTAATAATTAGAATATTTCATTCCATCAGCAAATTTTACATGACAATGAGTGATAAGAAAGTAGTTTTTACGGCACGTCAACCCTTATTGGGTTATTTTATGGTGAAGATGTTTTGTTTTATTCATTCCTATTGGATATTCAAAATTTAAAAAAAAAAAAAAAAAGGAGTTAATTTCTTTTTTTAAACTCCTTATTTCTACTTAACCCATTGACGGGATCTAACAGGTACTACCACTCCGATTGGACCTAAGAGTAATGGTGATGAAGGAGTACTCCACACTCTCCGTATACTAACGACTTCCCTCCAACAGAAATCGAAACCGGGACCTCAGCAGGCATAGTCAAAGACCATATTGCCTCGGCCACAGTACACAGTGAACAATCCTTTGCCGGGATTACACTTGTCAAGTTCATTTTCTATAAAAAAAAAAGTATCGAATTTTATGCGATACATGCATTGTAATTGCCTTCAAGCAAAAATATAATATATACTTTATGTGATCATATCTTTTAAAAATTTTGAACAAGATTTCTCAACCGTGGCAGAGTCGAATGGATATGATCCTTACATCATGGTGTCTATCACTTAACTGCTTGACTGACTAAGTTCTGGGCCTTCCTTCTTACAGTCAACCGGAAAGAAGGCCACATAAAGGTTATTACCTATCAATCATCTAACCTACAGATTTTAAATTTCAACGACAACAGTTTATTAATATATAACAATTTTTGTTCAGCATTCAATTTTTTTTTTTTTTAAACTCAATTTTTTTTTAAAAATCTATTTAACCCATAGATGGGACCCTAAAAGGTACTACTACTCCAGGTCGGGGTGGACCTGGGAGTAACCAGCCACGTCTAGGATTTAAACTCGTTTCTCTGTGTCCATATCCTACAATAATAACCAGTAAATGCTAAAAGTGCAAAAATCTTATATATATATATATATATATATATATATATATATATATATATATATATATATATATATATGCTGTTGTATATAAAAGGTTTAATTGTTGGATTAAATAAGACTAAGATAAAGATTATCCAGATAAAGTGATGGTTTTCATGGATTATCCTAAGCTGGATAAATTTTATATATATATATATATATATATATATATATATTATATATATATATGAGGTATTCAAAACTTGGTAATAAGGGATGATTCTGTGATTTCTAAGACACACTGTATTATTACTGTATATAATCTAAAAAGTTTATTATACATTGAGCTCTCTGTAGTGATTTAAAGATTCACTGTATTTATACATACTGGATCATACAATAATAATACAGTGTGTCTTAGAAATCACATATAGAATCATCCCTTACTACCAAGTTTTGGATACCTCACATCTATATATATATATATATATATATATATAAAATAGACTCTCCCGTCGATTTTCGACGTATGAGGGTTCATATATACAATGAACTCCCACACAGGGATTTGTTTATAGTGGTGAAGGCTTGTGTTGGACCATCCACACTTTTTGGCACAGTCGATAGGAAAGAATTGGTGCATCAAAGGTTGCCACAAACCCAATCAACGGCCGACCTCAGGAATTTTGAATTCAGAGTTATCCCTCTCCTAGACTGGTTACCTACCCAAGGCTGAAGAGCCCGGTCTGCCCTACTATTTAACCCATAGCTGGAGGGAGAATATATGGATTCATGCCTTTCCCAAGGGTATTAGCACTATGTGAAATGCTAACAGCTTCGTCTAGGAATTGAACTCGAATCAATGAGTCCATTTTCGACGACTCCAACCACTAGCCCACGCGCCTACATATACATATATTGTAGAATACTGTTAATTGTTATTCTGTGTTACTTTCACCCTTAGCCAGGATTGAACCTGCAGTCTGGAAATGACTGTTACAGATTGTTAACTATTGGACAGTGGAACAGTCAAACACCTCCTCGGCTTAATGGACTCTTCCTGGCAGTAGTGGCAGTAATTATTTAAGCTGTTATAGTGGGTTCATTGGAGAACTAGTAACTGCATGGTTAGGCTTGGCCAGTCACATTGCTCAAACCAATTGTTGACTGTCTAACTGACTTACTTCAATATATATATTATATATATATATATATATATACTATTCTTCCCAAGCCTCCTTTTGATTCTTCTCTCCACAAAAAAAAAAAAAAAAAAAAAAAAAAAAACTCTTTTTTTCAATTCGACTCCAAAAGCAAATTAATCCAAAGAGTCCGCTCTGACCACCCATCTCGCCCAAGTAAGGACCAAAGTGGAGTGTTGCATGTCATGAACTGCTCAGCCACCAGGATTCCGTCCTTAATCATGGATCACCACCCACGGCTAACAGGTAGTTTCGTTGTGGAGGGGGAGGGGGTCTTACCCCTCTACAGAAGTACAGCCAGAGTATTCTACAGCCCCAGCTGACTAACAAGAGGGAGGGAGAAAGAAAAATGTCAAAACAGACTAAGTATGGGGAAGAGGTTTCTTTTTTTTTTTTTTTTTTTTTTTAGATAAAACACTATTTAATGTGAGTAAAGCGGGGGGGGGGGGTCCGAGGAGGCAAATCCACATCCAGATGGAGGAAGAGATAATGTCACATCTTTCTTCATCACATTTAGAAAGAAAAAGGGAAAACGTAAACAAAAAAATGCCAGTGAGTTAGAGCGAGTGATTTGATACTCTAACAGCTAATTGTTTGGATTATGGAATGGATTGAAAAAATAAAATAATAAATAAATAAATAAATTTTTAAAAAAAGAGGAGAAAAAATGTCCCCCACCAAACAAAAAATTTTGCATGGGATCTGTTCTCATATCTTTATAATCACAGAAAGTAAGATTTTTTTAAACACACATGCATATATATATATATATATATATATCTTATTATAATGGAGATTGTGGGTTTTTCTGTCTGTAACCGAAACTATATTACTACTCAAGTCACAAGTCCCTTAGTTATTTACAGCATATTCTCCATGATTTTATTTTTATTTAAACCTCAATTATTAATAAAATTGTTTTACATCATTAAGACTGTTGACCATATCTACATACTAATAACATGCAATTGTATTTATATATGCAAAAAATAGCGGATTACAATGTGAATGGGAAGGCTAATTTGCATATTGATTTTAAAAATTTGATTTTAATAAATATATGCTTAGTATTATTGATTTTTAATTGTTTGGTTTTATCTTATTGGATATGAGCAAAAATCTCGGGGATAAATCTTAAAAGAAATCCATTAACAAGAAGAAATAACTGTAATTTTATTCGTTACTTCCTATTTTAACTAAATAGTTAAATTAGGAATATTTACCAATGAAAGACGGGAGTAATTGAAAATGATGGAACAGTTAGTTTCAAAGTTGTTCTATTTTTCAATCATACCCCCTCTGTTCCAAATTTTTTTATCTGAATTCTTATTCAGTTTCATTAGCCTTTCTAATTTAATATGATATTTTATTATGTTCAAACTTAAATACTTGCACCCGGAGGGTGCATATATTTGCTAGTATATATAAAAAAGAGAGTTTTATAATTTGCTTGAAGCATTGTGTATATATTGGTTTGGAGGTTGATTTTGAAGGCTATCACAATGCAGGTGTAAAGAAAAGATATAATAAGGTAACAATGGTGTTGTTTGTTAACCTGTAATTTATTCTTGATATTTCGAGATAAAATCTCTTTTTCAGAAGAACACTGGAACTGAAGTCATTGTTGTCTTGTTATGGCATTTCTAGTTAAATGAAATTTTTTTGAAATTAAAATTTCTGGTAAAACTTGCAAATCATACATAGAGTGATGTTAGGTAACAGAGAATAAAGAATATTCGTTGGAGAGTGACGTGCATGAAATACTAATTATTGAAGTCAGTCAGTCAATCAACAATTGGTTTGAACAATGTGACTGGCCAAGCACAACTGAACCAGTGTCAAGACAACTGGTACTTATGGGAATTCAGAACAGTCCACTCATGCATTTGGGTGATTCCATTCCCTGAGTCCTGATTGGCTGCTTGGTTTGTAGGATCCTCTGAGGCTCCGTAAATTCTGCCACTTTGCAGTGGTCTTTGCAGGAAACCAGAATCGTATTTCAGTTACGACTGCTTACTGTCTTGTCTTACCAATTCAACAGTAACTGGACTTAGTATGATTATTCTACACTAATTAGAATCAATCAATCCTTCCTAAATAGGTAGAGTTCCAGTGGCATTGTGGGTACCATGCTGGACTAATCCCCTTGGGAAAGGTATGAACCCCCACTCTCATTCCGGTAAATAATAATTCATCTGTGACTAAAACAACCAAGATGAGGATACCAGATCTCAGAAAACAAGACAAGAAATATTTTTGGTTCATCTATTTTTAGACAAGTGAACTTAGGCAAGTGACAATGGTAGCTCCATCTAGCTAATGTCTTACCATGTGGCTAAATACAGGGAGTTTTTTTTTCTGGGTCACTCTGTATAGAGGGTAACAGAACCCAAATTATTTATTTTCCCATTAAACTAACCCTAAACCCAAACTCTAATCCCCCCTAATTAAAATTAAGTTTTATTACAAAATTTGTGGGTTCTGTTTTTTCTGGGTCACCCTGTAATATCATGGGATTTTGAGTATGATTTGCAAGTTTTACCAGAACAAGTTTTGAAAGAAAGAAAGAAAGTGGTAATGGTAGCTCCATGTGGCTAAATATAGTTTGCGGTAGAAATCCCTCCCACATTTTAAAACTGTCACCTGTGTGGTCTAAGTAAACTTAGGCAAGTGGTAATGGTAGCTCCATCTAGCTACAGAAATAAACTGTCACCTGTGTGTGATGCAAGTGAACTTAGGCAAGTGGTAATGGTAGCTCCATCTAGCTACAGAAAATAACTGTCACCTGTGTGGTGCAAGTAAACTTAGGCAAGTGGTAATGGTAGCTCCATCTAGCTACAGAAATAAACTGTAACCTGTGTGATGCAAGTGAACCTAGGCAAGTGGTAATGGTAGCTCCATGTGGCTAAATATAGTTTGCGGTAGAAATCCCTCCCACATTTTAAAACTTTCACCTGTGTGGTCTAAGTAAACTTAGGCAAGTGGTAATGGTAGCTCCATCTAGCTAATTGCTTTTCTTCACACACAATTAGTTACGATTATGTCTTGGACCGGTGGATACTGTGAGTTTGCTGTTGAATCATTTTTTTAAAAGACTTTTTGAAACAAGAAAGTGTTAACAATTTCCATGCCATTGAAACAGACCCAAACTTTGGTAAATTAAGCGGAAAAAAAGGGATAAGTTGTGGGTAACCAGCCCCATTCCTCCCGAGGGAAAGCTCAGCAGGTCACAACTACCTCCCATAACCAATAAAACCAACACTCCCCTTTTCAATCTGCTTCTCTTTTTTTTACACTAACCCTGGCACACTCTCAGATAGAGGAGGGCTGCTTGAATGTGTGTGAGAGAGGGGGGGTGAGAAACTGACAGAGACAAGAGAGAGAGAGAGAGAATGAAAGAGAAAGAGAATGAAAGAGAGAAGAGAATGAAAGAGAGAAGAGAGAGAAAGAAGAATGAAAGCAAGAAGAAAGAGAGAAAGAGAGAAGAGAGAGAGAGAGAGAGAGAATGAAAGCAAGAAGAGAGAGAGAGAGAGAGATGAAAGCAGAGAGAGAGAGAGAAAGAGAATGAAAGCAAGAGGAGAGAGAGAGAGAATGAAAGCAAGAGGGAGAGAGAGAAAGAGAATGAAAGAGGAGAGAGAGAGAGAGAGAATGAAAGCAAGAGGAGAGAGAGAGAGAGAGAATGAAAGCAAGAGGGAGAGAGAGAGAGAGAGAATGAAAGCAAGAGGGAGAGAGAGAGAGAGATAGAGAGAGAAAGTATATATATATATATATATATATATATATATATATATATATATATATATATATATAGAGAGAGAGAGAGAGAGAGAGAGAGAGAGAGAGAGAGAGTAAGTGATAGAGAGAGAGAGAGTAAGTGATAGAGAGAGAGAGAGAGTCAGAGTCAGAATCATTAAAGAAACATCCCTAAAGAAAGACCCATGGAAACATTAAAGGTTTTGTCTATTTCCCCTCATTTCTGGTTAAGTAATCTAGGGATTTTAGCTCTATAAACCCTGAGAACATTTTTTCACAGTTGGGGGTTTCACGCAAATGACCAACCTGTTTAAATACTTAACACTCTCCACTTGGTTCAACAAACGGAGCACAAAAAAACAGATTAAAAGACACGTTGTGCGACAATGTAAAAGAAACGGTTCCTTCATCTTACGGCACTGATATTCCACATAGATAGCCGTGTGCAAACAGGATGTGGCACAAGGTCAATGTTTTTAAGCGTTATTGTGTTCCCTGTATGCTATATCACCTATGTTATTTTTAGCTGTTTTTAATATTTTTTTATTAGTAAGAAATTTGTCTTTGAAAACTTGCTCTATCTAACAGTGCTATCGTGTTCCCTTTTTGGGATGTTATTTCTTTTTCTTTCTTATTAGAAAATAGTAAGAAAACTAATGTTTTGTTTTTGAAAACTTGCTCTATCTAAAAGTGCTATTGTGTTCTCTTTATACCATGTCAACTGTGATTAATTTTGAGCTTTTTTTTTTAATCTATTTTTTTTATTTGTAAATAGTAAGAAAAATAATGTTTGTCTCCCAAAACATTGCTCGATCAAAAAGTGCTATTGTGTTCCCTTTGTACGCAGTCATCTGTTATACATGGACCGTTATTTTTGTTTTTATTAGAAAATAGTAAAAAAAATGTTTTTTCATATAAAACTTGCTCTATCAAAAAGTGCTATTGTGTTCCTGTTAAGTATCTAGCCGCAATCCTTGGCCAGTTGTAAAAGAACTTAAAGTAAATAAGTAAGTAAGTCAATAAGTCCTGTGGTATTGTTTCCTTTAGGTCCGACGTCCAAGAAGATCCAAGTATGAATGCGCTAAGATTAAGAATCAGGCTAGTATAAATACAACAACAGCAGCAGCAGCACTGCCAGTGATTGGACAATAGGAATCTTTCCCATGTCACGTGCTTATAGGCGAGTCTATAAGTAGAGGTAACCATTTGCCTCATGCCTTATATACAACAAAAATTCCAACAGTTACCTTTACACACCATGGTGCTCTCAAAACAGATTAAAAAAACAGTTGTGCAACAATGTAAAAGAAACGGTCCCCTCATCTCATGGCATTTATATCATGAACTAATATTCTTGATAGATAGACATGTGCATACACTATGTACTTACTTGGTTTACACCCCCACTCCGTGGCGTCTTTTTAACAAGGAGTTTCAGATGTTTTTAAAACCATTTTAAAAAGCACTTAAAATAGGGAATATAATACTTCTATGATTCAGCTATAAAAAAAGACAATAAGTATCATTTAAATAAGTGGTTCTTAAACAGGGGCCACATGGCCCCCTAAGAAAGCCCTGGTAAATTTTATGGAGTTCATAGAAAAATGTGAGGATTTGAATTGGTAATCTTGAACTTTAAGTGACTAAATTCCTACCATAAAATTGTACTTGCGCATTATTTAAAATGAACTTAATTGTTATTAAAAGACATTTTATGAGGTAATGTTGAACTTTAAGTGACTAAATTACTACCATAAAATTGTACTTGCGCATTATTTAAAATGAACTTAATTGTTATTAAAAAGACATTTTATGAGGTAATCTTGAACTTTAAGTGACTAATTCCTACCATAAAATTGTACTTGCGCATTATTTAAAATGAACTTAATTGTTATTAAAAAGACATTTTATGAGGTAATCTTGAACTTTAAGTGACTAATTCCTACCATAAAATTGTACTTGCGCATTATTTAAAATGAACTTAATTGTTATTAAAAGACATTTTATGAGGTAATCTTGAACTTTAAGTGACTAAATTCCTACCATAAAATTGTACTTGCGCATTATTTAAAATGAACTTAATTGTTATTAAAAAGACATTTTATGAGTAATGTTGAACTTTAAACTATTCCTACCATAAAATTGTACTTGCGCAATGTGTTATTAAAAAACATTTATGAGGTAATCTTGAACTTTAAGTGACTAAATTCCTACCATAAAATTGTACTGCGCATTATTTAAAATGAACTTAATTGTTATTAAAAAGACATTTTATGAGGTAATCTTGAACTTTAAGTGACTAAATTCCTACCATAAAATTGTACTTGCGCATTATTTAAAATGAACTTAATTGTTATTAAAAAGACATTTTATGAGGTAATCTTGAACTTTAAGTGACTAAATTCCTACCATAAAATTGTACTTGCGCATTATTTAAAATGAACTTAATTGTTATTAAAAAGACATTTTATGAGGTAATCTTGAACTTTAAGTGACTAAATTCCTACCATAAAATTGTACTTGCGCATTATTTAAAATGAACTTAATTGTTATTAAAAAGACATTTTATGAGGTAATCTTGAACTTTAAGTGACTAAATTCCTACCATAAAATTGTACTTGCGCATTATTTAAAATGAACTTAATTGTTATTAAAAAACATTTTATGAGGTAATGTTGAACTTTAAGTGACTAAATTCCTACCATAAATTGTACTTGCGCATTATTTAAAATGAACTTAATTGTTATTAAAAAGACATTTTATGAGGTAATCTTGAACTTTAAGTGACTAAATTACTACCATAAAATTGTACTTGCGCATTATTTAAAATGAACTTAATTGTTATTAAAAAGACATTTTATGAGGTAATCTTGAACTTTAAGTGACTAAATTACTACCATAAAATTGTACTTGCGCATTATTTAAAATGAACTTAATTGTTATTAAAAAGACATTTTATGAGGTAATCTTGAACTTTAAGTGACTAAATTCCTACCATAAAATTGTACTTGCGCATTAATTTAAAATGAACTTAATTGTTATTAAAAAGACATTTTATGAGGTAATCTTGAACTTTAAGTGACTAAATTACTACCATAAATTGTACTTGCGCATTATTTAAAATGAACTTAATTGTTATTAAAAAGACATTTTATGAGGTAATCTTGAACTTTAAGTGACTAAATTACTACCATAAAATTGTACTTGCGCATTATTTAAAATGAACTTAATTGTTATTAAAAAGACATTTTATGAGGTAATTTGAACTTTAAGTGACTAAATTCCTACCATAAATTGTACTTGCGCATTATTTAAAATGAACTTAATTGTTATTAAAAAGACATTTTATGAGGTAATTGAACTTTAAGACTAAATTCCTCCATAAAATTGTACTTGCGCATTATTTAAAATGAACTTAATTGTTATTAAAAAGACATTTTATGAGGTATCTTGACTTAAGTGACTAAATTACTCATAAAATTGTACTTGCGCATTATTAAAATGAACTTAATTGTTATTAAAAAGACATTTTATGAGGTAATGTTGAACTTTAAGTGACTAAATTACTACCATAAAATTGTACTTGCGCATTATTTAAAATGAACTTAATTGTTATTAAAAAGACATTTTATGAGGTAATCTTGAACTTTAAGTGACTAAATTCCTACCATAAAATTGTACTTGCGCATTATTTAAAATGAACTTAATTGTTATTAAAAAGACATTTTATGAGGTAATCTTGAACTTTAAGTGACTAAATTCCTACCATAAATTGTACTTGCGCATTATTAAAATGAACTTAATTGTTATTAAAAAGACATTTTATGAGGTAATTGAACTTTAAGTGACTAAATTCCTACCATAAATTGTACTTGCGCATTATTTAAAATGAACTTAATTGTTATTAAAAAGACATTTTATGATATTTTGGAGTTAAAATCATGCATTAAAATGGTTTTGAAAAACGTTGTGTTGTCTCCGTGAAAATTACGTTGAATCAAAGATGGCTGCAATTGTTTACAAGGTTTTTCTTGGAAAAAGAACAAAGGGACTTAACTCTCTCATTTAAGTCTTAAAAGGACTTAACTCTCAAAGCAATGATAGTTAAGTCCCATTGTTCTTTTTCCGAGAAGAAGCTTGTAAACAATGGCAGCCATCTTTGATTCAACGTAATTTTCACGGAAAAAACACAACGCTTTTCAAATCCATTTTAATGCATGTTTTTAACTCTAAAATATCATAAAATGTCTTTTTAATAACAATTAAGTTCATTTCAAAAAAAATACAATTTTATAGGAATTTAGTCACTTAAAGTTTTAATAAATGTCTTTTTAATAACAATTAAGTTCATTTCAAATAATGTGCAAATACAATTTTATGGTAGGAATTTAGTCACTTAAAGTTCAAGATTACCAACAATAGATTGTCTCTCTAGAACTGAGAAATTCATCTTAATTGTATAACTAAAAGTGTGTACCTGTCCGAGATTCGTGGGACCCTCTAAATTCTAAAATGAGAGTAAGTCCATTCAAGACTTAAATGAGAGTTAAGTCCCTTTGTTCTTTTTCCGAGAAGAAGCTTGTAAACAATGGCAGCCATCTTTGATTCAACGTAATTTTCACGAGAAAACACAACGCTTTGAATTACTAGGTGTTTAATCGCATATCAAATCTTGTGGGGTATGGATTTTCTCGGACTATTGTCCTCATCTTTATCGTTATATATACAGAATCTTTCTGCCGATGTGCCTTCCGACCAGGGCTCGACATTAATGTTATCCCGTCATCCCGGGGACGATAAAAATTACATCCGGGACGATCAATACGTCATCCATGACAATTTGCCGGGGACGGTAAAAATTTTTCCTAAAAGTTAGTACTACATTCCAATATTGGCCGTCCAGTGATTGCCCGAATGCTGACCTCAAAATGAGGCTACGGCACCGCAGGTCTATTCTCAAAGCCATGTAATGAATAATGGTGGAGGGAGATAGTTTAAAAGGACCGAATTATGTACTACTAACCCTTCTCAGGGTAACTTAAAGTAAAAAAGTTTGTTTTTTGTTTTTTTTTTAAGCTCAAAACACACTAGGAAATGGATTTTTGTCCAAATATCCAGAATTATCACTGCTTCAGCTTTTCTTAATGTTTTATTACATGTTATTATGCTACTGATGACTGACAAGTATAGATGATGCTAATGAATTAAACAAAAATATTTTGATTTCGGAACGGTCCAAACCCCATTCGGGACGGTTGATAATTTTTGTTCGGGACGGTCATTAAAAAAGTTAGTGTTGGGGCCTGACACACACACAAATATTTTTCCAACACAACTTGTATAATTTAGATTTTTTTAGACTATAAAATAAAACGATCGTAGGGCATAGAGAGTAATAACGCTAGTTTTTTTTTTGTGCCAATTTTCTGGTGGGTGAATCTTAAGCTACTAACCAATTCTCAGAGGACTGGAGATGTATTAATAAAAATACAAAAAATACAAGACGGATATTCAACAATGAAAAAAAAAAAAAAAAAAAAAAAAAAAAAAGAATAAATAAATAAATAAAAACAATACTGAGAGAAAGTCCCATGATTTTTTCTGTCATCAGTTCTGTTGGGGGTTTTTTTGGCAATGGAGACTCGGTGCCAAAACCATTTTTGAAGAAACCATCTAAAAAGCCTACTACTTAAAAAAAATCTGCTTGATATAAAAAAAGATTTTAAAAATACACACACACACACCACACACACACACACACACAAGTTAAGGATAGTGTCTCACCTAAAAATAAAAAAAATAATTTAAAAAAATAATAAAAGCATCAATGGGTCACAAATGCCATTAAAACTCTTAACATCCTATACCGCCTCATTCCACCTGGCCAGAAGTCATATTCATTTTCCTAATGTACCCCAAATGATAGCCTTTGTTTAAAGGTAACATTAAACATATTTAGAAGTCTTTGATTTAAGGGAAATAATTTAGGTAACTTTAAATAAAAAGGGCTTTTTTAAATTTTTTTTTTTTATAAATCCTTAGAAGAATGGAGGGCTCTGGACTTAAAAAAAAATCTTATCAGTTTAACTCTTAACATCCTGTTGAGAATTTTTTTTTTAACTTGGAAAAAAAAAAAAAAAAAAAAAAAATGTATATTCTCTAAAAGACCACGCACACACACACACACACACACACACACACACACACACACACACACACACACACATTTTCCCAACACAACTTGTATAATTTAGATTTTTTAGACTGTTAAAGAGAAGGAAGGGAGAAAAACAAAACAAAAGGGAATACAGTAATAATGCTAGAAGACAGTTTGTTTTTTGTGCCAATTTTCTGGTGGTTGGATCCCAGGCTTCTAACTAATTCTCTGAGGACCAGAGACGTATTAATAAAAAAAGAAAGAAAGAAAGAAAAAAAGTAGGAGACAGATATTCAACAATGAAAAAAAATAAGAATAAATAAATAAATAAAAACAATGCTGTCATCAGCTCTGCTGGTTTTTAGCATTTGAGACCCGGTGCCGAGACCCTATTGAAAACCGTTTTTGAAGAGATCACCTAAAAATCCGACCACTTTTTAAAATTCTGGTTAATAAAAAAATAAAATAAAATAAAATTAAATTAAATTAAATTAAAAAACAGAAATAGTTAGTAAGTTTTTTTGTGCGTTTCTTTTCTATTAGTATTTGTTATAGGTGATATAACCTAAGGACATAAATGGAATGCGCCGACAACTACTATAAGTAGCAGGAACAATTGTGGCTTGACACAAAGCAAATATGAGTCAGCTCATAACTGTATGGTCGGACGCAATCTCCACTTTCTTTGCTGTGATTTCTACTCCTTTTTGTTCAATACATTTGTATCCATTTTTAGCATTCGAGACCCTATTGAAAACCATTTTTGAAGAAATCACCTAAAAATCCATAAAACAAAACAAACAAATTGCTACGTGAATTTTTTAGATAAGGAATTATTATAATTATACATTGATTTCGTCGTCCAATAAAATCAAAATACAGTTGTGCCTCAACTTACGAGTTTTCCAAGTTATGAGCTATCACTTGGTAGATTTTTGGCTTTGTGTGGGAAATAAATTGGACGAACGAGCGAGCTTCTGATACACTTATCAACGTATTAATACTCGTGTTCCTTAATTGTACGATCGTTATCATCTTGCTTTGGTTTGGTTTTACGGCATATCAACCTCAGTAGGTCATTTAATGCCGATAAAGTTTTTAAATAAATCAATTCTTAATGGATAATACAATTTTGTTTATGAACTCTTGTTTTTCTATTTAACCCATAGATGGGATCCTAACAGGTACTACCACTACAGGTCAGAGTGGACCAGGAAGCAATGGTGATGAACGGGTGCTCCACATTCCCCAAACCTCCAGAACTGGAACCTCACCATCAGATAGAGTTTAACGTCATTCCCAGGACATGTAGACCCTCAGTCACTGCCTTCTAGCACCCGTGTTTATCATCTTGCATTTACACCTTGACTAATGAGTTTTCCTAGTTACAATTTACCATTCGGTCGATTTTTTTGCTTTATGTTGAGAGCTAAATTCTGAGGTATAAGCAAGTTTCAGATACGCTTATGTCAATCAGTTCTCTAAAAACATTACCAAATTTATTACGCTAAAGTATTTGTTATAGGTGATATAACCTAAGGACATAAATGGAATGCGCCGACAACTACTATAAGTAGCAGGAACAATTGTGGCTTGACACGAAGCAAATACGAGTCAGCTCATAACTGTATGGTCGGACGCAATCTCCACTTTCTTTGCTGTAATTTCTACTCCTTTTTGTTCAATACATTTGTATCCATTTTTACCAGTCGTTAGTCTTATTTCTGACCCTTAAAACCCCACAACAACTGGCGACTGAGGATTTGAAGAAACTCGTACAGGTTTATCATTTACAAACAACAACACCAACGAAGCAGGATTCAAAAGACTTTACTCACAACTATCGTTTTTCCAACAATACAAAACTTATTTTTTACCCTTAAAACCCCGCATCAGTATTTGTTTTGTATTGCTGCATAAATTTTTAATAACAATTTTTGTGTTTGTTTACAATATTTGGTAATTTATGAGGAAGTGCGTCCCGGTCTCCTGCCTCAAGAGTTGCTGCCCAGTGACTACTAAAATAACGACCCAGCTTAGTCTATTCAAAACTATCCATCTATCTATCTATCTCAATTTGTTCATATTTATCTATATTACTTTAAATACTAAGATTTTTTTATTATTCATGTTTGTTTAATGTTTTGTTTTTAGTTTAAATAAACAAGAATTACGACAAAAAAAGAAGCTACCCCCCCCCCACCAAATACATTTACTTGTCGAAAATATCTATCTCCATTTGTTCCTATCTATCTATATTATTTTGTTTGTTTATCTATCTATCTATCTATCTCAGTCTATTCAAAACTATATATCCATCTTCACATCTAAACAAGAATTACGACAAATTACGATAGATAAACAAGAATTACGACGAGCTGGGGTTGTTATTTTGATAGTCACCGGGTAGCAATTTTTGAGGCAGGAGACCGGGACGCACTTCCTCATAAATTACCCAATATTTTATTATTAGATTTCTAAGAAAAGAAAAAAGAAAATGGTTTGTATATTTTTGTAGTTTTAACATTTTTCAGACAAAACAGACATAGATTGATTATAAAACAAATTAGCCTGTTTATGGTGACATGTGAAGCCGTATATAATAGTGGGCCGTGGTCTTTCTAATCACATTAAAACAAATACTTATACCTGGAGGGCACTTATTCTTGCTAGTAACAACATTTTTTTAAATAACAATGCTGAGAGAAAGACCTATGTGCCTTTTTATCTTCAGATCTGTTGGTTTTTGGTGTTGGAGACCCGGTGCCAAAACCCTCTTGAGAAACCATTAGCAGGATGTGACACAAAGTCAATTTTTAAAGTCGAGTTTAAAAGGTTTGAATTCAGTTTTCCTTCCATGTATGTAATGGTGGTGCATAAGCATAAAATTTTATCATCTGATACAACAGGAAGGACGTCCTTCCTATGTCATATTTGCATCAAACTTTGTGGATCTTCAGCGGGTTTGATGAGTCATTTGAGGGCTTATGAGAGAAAAGTTTCTGGTGCTGGGATAATAGGTTAGTGAGGGACGGCAGTGATATGTAAATATTATGCTATTGATATATATATATATGAAATTTAACATTTTTGAAAAAACAAATGTTATGTAATTGCTGACAGAAATCTGTTTCGACCAAATCGATAAACTGGTCATCTTCAAGAGCAACATGGACGGGAAAAGAAAGAAATCCGTTAAAAGACTGTTTACAAACGAACGCTATATTCAAATGCTGAAAATTTTTGAAAAAATGCGTGTTCTGTTTTAAAAATAAAATAAATTTTATTTTTAATTTTTAAAAATCAGAAGCATTATAGTTTATAGTAGAGTTTGTTGTAAAATCAGCTAAAAATCCTAACACTTTTTAAAAGTCTTGTATAAAAAAATAAAAAAAGAGAAAAAAGAAAAAAAGAAAGAAAAAAAAACATTCACACAGAGAGTATCACCTATTAAATAGTACACCCTAACAATTCTTTTAATCAAATATCAATTTACGGGTCCTTGCAACAACAAAAAAAAAAAAAAAATTGATATCATTTTGTAATCTAATAATTTGACCAATTCTCATCCAAATAATCTCAAATTTGAACAGCATGTGTAGAAACAGCTTAAAATTATATATACAACATGTTTTAAAAAAAATTCATATCATTTTGTAATCTAATAATTTGACCAATTCTCATTCAAATAATCTCAAATTTGAACAGCATGTGTAGAAACAGCTTAAAATTATATATACAACATGTTTTAAAAAAAATTCATATCATTTTGTAATCTAATAATTTGACCAATTCTCATTCAAATAATCTCAAATTTGAACAGCATGTGTAGAAACAGCTTAAAATTATATATACAACATGTTTTAAAAAAAATTCATATCATTCAGAATGTACAAGGTGTTTCTGAGAAAATTTATATAATTTCAAATGACTTGGCCAATTGTTATTCAAATGATCTCAAATTTTAACAGCAGGTGTAAAAACATCTAAAAATTCTATATTTTATGTTTGAACTCCTTTTCTTTTCCAGTGAATGGAATTTCTATACTCAAAAAGAAAAAAAAAACACTAACATATTAAGCAAATAATTTGGTGTGGTGTCTACAAAAGTTGTTAAGATTTGAGATGATTTGAGATGTACAGGGTGTTTCAGAAAAATTGATATAATTTCATAATCTAATAACTTGACCAATTCTCATTCAAATAATCTCAAATTTGAACAGCATGTGTTGGAATTACTCAAAATTCTACGTTTATTGTTTAAACGCCTTTTCTTTTCCAATAAATCGGATTTCTATGCTTAAAAAAAAATGAAAAAAAAAAAAACTGTGGGGAGGGGTTGAAGGGGGGAGCTGACTTAACAGTGAAGGCAAAATATTGAGCAAGTCACAATTTTGAATGTTGATGAAAATAATTGACTGAATAAGTCAGAACTATGAATGAATATAAAAGTGCTCAATACATTTGTAGAGCAGGTTTAGAAAAATGATAATCAGAATATACATATATGTACATATAAAAAAAAATATTTTTCCAATCTTTTAAACTCCACTTTAAAAATTGACCTTGTGTCACATCCTGTTCGTGTGGAGAAGTTGAATATATATATATATATATATATATAGTGAGAGAAATAGTTGTCATCCCCTTTCAAAATTTTAGATTTTATTTGAGACAGGCATGAAGGTTTGTAACACATATCTAAGTTTCACAAACCTCCATTCTTTTTTATAAGGAGGGGCCAAGTAAATGGCACATATATATATATATATATATATATATATAATATATATACACACACACACACACACACAAGTATAGGTCTAAAAGAAATTTGGCTCCGGGTTGGTGACAGTGGGGTGGGGGTTTAGGAGAGAGGGGTGGAACCCTTTTTGTTTTGTTATTATTTGCACCCTGCACCCCCCCCCATTTCATGCTAGTTAACAGTAGAAGACATTTTATTCCACAACAACCTAAGAAGGGAATTGTCCCCCCCCCCAGAAAAGCACTTTAATTTAAAGACACCCCCCCTCCAAACCCGTCGCACCCCCCCCCCTCACCACAACGTTCCAATGTTATTCGCAAACTTAAGTTCAACAGCAAACATATTCTTATTAAAATAATTGGCTTTTGTGTTTCGTGTTTTTAGAGTGAAAGTAATTAAAAAGGAGGAAATACGAGGAGGAGAGGGAGGAGGAGGTGGAGGATGGTAGTAGTAGTAGTAGTAGAAGTAATCTTATTAGAATGGAGATTATGTGTCTGTCGGAAAACCGAAACTATGTCACCACCAACATCACAATTCTCTTAGTTATTTACGTTATATTCTCAATGATTGTGGGAATAATTTTCTTGTTTTTAGAGCGAACATATTTAAAAATGAGGAAATACGGTGGCGGGGGGGGGATGGTGGTAGTAGTAGTAGTAATAGTAATCTTATTATAATGGATTGTGTGTGTGCCTGAAAACCGAAACTATGTCACCACCAACGTCACAATTCTCTTAGTTATTTACGTTATATTATCAATGATTGTGGGAATGATTTTCAAGTCAATGAATACTCTTTTAAAGGGAAGGGGAAGGAGGAAGGGGGAGGAGGATAGTAGTAGTAGAATTAGTAGTAGTAAAGTCATCGGGGTGGCCTAAAGTCAGTATCAGCCAATCAGCGAGGGAGTATATCCCCTTTTCACTAGCACTAGACCAAAGAGATTAATTCAAGCATCTGAGGTGGTGCACCACACCTACCATCAGCTCCTTACTTTACCACACAGATCCCTGTGCTACTCATACGCTGAGTTGGCAAGGGCTGGGATTGAACTAGGAACCTTATGGTTTCTAGCCAAACGCTCTACTGACTGACCTAACCCGGCCCCTGTAGTAGTAGTAGTAATCTTATTATAATGGAGATTATGTGTCTCTCTGTGTGTCTGAAAACCGAATCTATGTCACCACCAGGCCCCGACACTAACTTTTTTCATGACCGTCCCGAACAAAAATTATCAACCATCCCAAATGGGGTTTGGACCGTTCCGAAATCAAAATATTTTTATTTAATTCATTAGCATCATCTATACTTGTCAGTCATCAGTAGCATAATAACATGTAATAAAACATTAAGAAAAGCTGAAGCAGTGAGAATTCTGGATATTTGGACAAAAAATCCATTTCCTAGTGTATTTTGAGCTAAAAAGAAAATCCATTTTTACTTTAAGTTACCCTGAGAAGGGTTAGTAGTACATAATTCGGTCCTTTTAAACTATCTCCCTCCACCATTATTCATTACATGGCTTTGAGAATAGACCTGCGGTACCGTAGCCTCATTTTGAGGTCAGCATTCGGGCAATCACTGGACGGCCAATATCGGAATGTAGTACTAACTTTTAGGAAAAAATTTTACCGTCCCCGGCAAATTGTCCCGGATGGCGTACTGATCGTCCCAGATGTAATTTTTATCGTCCCCGGGACGACGTCAATATTAAGCCCTGGTCACCACCAATGTCACAATTCCCTCAGTTATTTACATTAAATTCTCAATGAATACTCTTTCTTATTGAAATAATTGGCTTTTGTGTTCGTGTTTTTAAAGTGAAAATAATTAAAAAGGAAGAAATACAAGGAGGGGGAGGGGGAGGATGGTGGTAGTAGTTGTAATCTTAATGTAATGGAGATTCTGTGGAAATATAGGAAAACACAAAGTGTTCCAAAGGATGAACATTTATTCTTGATGGTAATTTTGACACTATAACATTTCGGTTTTTTGCAACCCTCTTCAGGACACATTAATCAGCACATGAAATATTTCAACGCAAATAATATGAGGAACCCGTTTGAGAATAGTAATATGGATGGCATTTCATCTTGAGTGAAATAAAAGATATATAGAAAAACACTCTAACAGTTTTTGGCATTAAATAACCCACAGGGTTTATATGCCATTAAACAGAACCAAACTTGCCTTAAGTTCACTTGCACCACCATAGGTGACAGTTAAAAATGTGTAAGGTATTTCTGCCACACCCTTTTATATATGTGAACGTGGAGGCGCGTGGTCTAATGGTTAGAGTCGTAGGAAATGGACTCGTCAACCCGATATATATAAAATAAAATTGTATTATGCATAAAGAACGAATTTATTTCACAATTTTGTCAGCATTAAATGACCCACTGAGGTTGATATGCCGTAAAACAAACCAAAACCAAACATAATAATTAAATTATAATACTGTGGTATATCCACAGGTCCTGCTAGTTATTATTGTTATTGTCATTAAACAGTAAGAATAAACCACAAATTGTTGAAATTGATACCCTCACCTCAGTTGATTTTAGGACTTTTTGACTAGGGTCTTTTTCTTGGGGGTAAATAAATCATTTAGTTAGTGTGTGTGTGGGGGGTCCAGTTATTTATAGATTCTAGATCTGGTGTCAGAGATTTCTACAGGTAGCATTTACCTTTTTTTTTTTTTTTTGGGCACAGATTACAAGAATCTCTGACGCCCAATTCTACAACACTAGCAAGAACCCCCCCCCCGCTTCTCCCCTCGGATGAATCATAATAAATCTGTAGAGCTGCCATTTTCAAAACATATCATTGCCTGATGATCATATAAAAAAAATTTTTTTTAAATGTGGAACTGTTAGTAGTTACATGCGGTTTCAATGTTGGTGTTATACTGCCTATCATCAGCATCAGCTCTTTTGATTTTTTTTTTTTTTTTTGGTTTTTGTTTTGTTTTACGGCATATCAACCTCAGTGGGTCATTTAATGCCGATAAAGATTTGAAATAAATCAATTCTTAATGGATAATACAAATTTTTTTATAAATACATTTTTCTATTTAACCATAAAGGCTGTATATATATATATATATATATATATATATATATATATATATATATATAAGTACAAGTTAAGTCCGATGGATGGCCTAATGTCAGTATTAGCCAGACAGCAAGGGAATCTATCCTCTTTTCACTAGTGTTAAACCAAGGAGATTGTTTTTGCATTTGAGGTGTAGTGCTGCACCTACCATCAGCAAAAAAAAAGATATGTAAAAAAAAATTTAAAAAAAAAAAAAGACTACTCAAGAATGAGTAAAACAAAATGTCTTTGGCATAAAATAACCCAAAAAGGGTTGATATGTCATAAAAACGAACCAACCAACCAGACAGACATCCTAATACTATTTTCTGTATTGTTTTCTTGTCCGTATTATAATAGAGCCACAGTGTTATTGTTGTATATGTGTAGTAGATGGAGGCATTTCTCTCTCACATTTACCCTGTGGGTGTGGTGATACCACAGAATCATTCATCACTGTCTCCTGATGAGGCTGGTTTCCCAAGATGAAGAGAAGGAAATGGGATCACCAGTTACACAACTAGTTACATTTTTGGTGGTGGAATATTTAAAACACTTAATGGGGGTCACAGATTTTGAGGGTACCTATGTGTGTGTGTGTGTGTGTGTGTGTGTGTTGTGTATATATATATGTTAAAGGAAAGGAAATGAATCCGACAATATGAGTAAGAAAAGGTGGAATGAAAACATCACACAATGCTGTTAAAGAAGAAAACAATTTATAATATAATCATAGCTGATACTGATCAATATTTCGATTTTACAAAAATCATCATCAGAGCTCATTCACTCCGTAGTTGTTTGGGTCGGAGAGGAAAGTCAAATCAGTTTACAAAACAAAAAACCTTAATACTGCAAAAAAGGAACAAAAGACGTTACAATGTAACGTCTTTCGTTCCTTTTTGATGTTTTCATTCCACCTTTTCTTACTTATATATATATATATATATATATATATATATATATATATAAGCTCTTGATATATATCAACAGAGATAAATTGATACCAACAGGCCGAGACAGATTATATATATATTTTATTAAAAAAAAAGGTCCACAAAGTAGATTGTTTTTTGTTTTTTAAATGTATTTTTTATTTTTATTTTTTTTATTTTTGTTTAACTTATGCAACATATGTTTCGGATCTTCTGGTATCTTCTTCAGGCTTCGATTAACAACTTTCTGGATAATGTGGTTAATCGAAGCCTGAAGAAGATACCAGAAGATCTTAAATGCAGGTTACAGAAGTAAAATAAAAATAAAAATCAGACAGATATATATATATAAATTCAACAATGCTTCTAAAAAACAAACATCGAAAATCTTATTTCTTTCGCCAAAAGCATAGGCCTGGTTTGTTGTTATCCACTCAACGTCCAATTGCGAATCAGCAATCATAGCCCACACTGAAACAATAAACCTAAGACCCGGATTTTTTAATCTGGACATCAGATAAGTCCAGATAAGTTATCTGTCACAAAAACTAACACACATGAACATTATATATACTAGTAAATATATGCACCCTCCGGGTGCAAGTATTTAAGTTTTAATGTAATAAAATTTTGTATTAAATTAGAAAGGCTAATGAAACTAAATAAGAATGCAGATAAGAAGATTTGAAACAGAGGGGGGGTATAATCTAAAAATAGAACAAGTAAAACTTACTCTTCCATCACTCTCGTCTTTCATTGTTATTTTTTCTAATTTAAGTATTTAGTTAAAAGAGGAATTAAAAAATGAAATGACAGTTATTTTTTCTTGTTAATGGATTTCATTTAAGATTTATTGAAGAGATTTTTGCTTATATTCATTAAAATAAAACCAAACAGTTAGAAATCAATAATACTAAGCACATATTTATTAAAATCAAATTTTTAATATTAATATGCAAATTAGCCTTCCCGTTCACACTGTAAACCGCCATTTTGTTGTATATATAAATATAATTGCATGTTGTTAGTATGTAAATATGGTTAACAGTATTAATAATGTAAAACAATTTTATTGATAATTGAGTTTAAAATAAAAATACAATCATGGATAATGTGATGTCTATAACTAAGAGAATTGTGACTTGAGTAGTAATATAGTTTCGGTTACAGACAGAAAAACACACAATCTCCATTATAATAAGATATATATATATATATATATATATATATATATATATATAGCAGGGTAGACAGAATCCAGTTCCTGTTCCTATATTAGATAGATAGAAATTATATATACACACACACACAATATATATCTGCAAATAAAGCTGATAATAACATCAACAAAGCAATACATTTTGTTAAAGAAGGAAACATTTCGAAATTTTCGCGTAAAAATAGGCACGTGTCATCTATATTTGACGTCTTCACGAGGTGGCGCATTGCGTGCGACATCAACTCGTTTTTCCAACTGAAATAACCTTAACGACCCAGCGTCCTGATATTGTCATTTGGTCTATTAATCAAAAGAAAGTTTTCATCGTTGAATTGACAGTTCCATTTGAAGAAAATCTTGATTGGGCCCATCAGCGGAAATTGGAAAAATATGAAGATCTACATGAACAATGCATCAGAAACAGATGGATAACAGATGTATTTCCCATCGAAGTAGGATAGGATGTCGGGGATTCATTACCAACTCAACCTCGGCATTTTTGTCTAAACTTGGACTTTCTCTACCAGACAAGAGGAAATACTTCAAAAAGATTCAGGAGAAAACTCTAACCGCATCAGCATGGATATGGCAGTCCTATATTGTGACATCAAACCGACAAAGTCTGGTGGTATCATGAGATACTGCTGGGGCGCTCTAGGTTAGTGGTAATGATGCTTCGGCCCCAAAACCATGCCTGAACCCAGAGTCATCATCTGATGAAGGCTTTGTTGGTTGTAATGCTACTGTGTAAATAGCAGTCATTGTATGAAGATTATATATATATATACATACATACGCACACACATATATTTACCAACCCCTCCGCACGAGCAGGATGCGACACAAGGTCAATTTCTTAAGCGGAGTTTAACAGGTTTGAATTCAGAGTTTTCCTTCTCCTAGACTAGTTACCTAGCCATGGTTAAAGAGTCCAGTCTGCCCTGCTATTTACCCATAGCTGGAGGGAGAATTGGATTCATACCTTTCCCAAGGGTATTAGCGCCATGTGAAATTCCAACAGCTTCGTCCAGGAATTGAGCTCGCGTTGACGAGTCCATTTCCTACGACTCTAACCATTAGACCACGCACCTCCATAATATATATATAAGCTGGAAATATTTAATAACTGTCCCACATAAATGAATGGAAGTAATTTACAGCAATCATATTATAATTATAATAGTCATAATGATTCATTATAACTATTATTACTACATAATTTGCATTTGTGTTTTATGGTATTCAATTTAAAAAAATTTTTTTTTTTTTTTTTTTTTACAGGCACATATATTGCCAGACATCCAGATAAATAAAAAAAAAAAAAAGAAAACAACAAAAAGAAGAAGCAGGAGGCATTGTATATTTATCTTCCAATTGAACATCTGGGAGTGGATTTTGAGGGCGAGAGAAAAGAGGAGACCCTCAAGCCGCCACTGCCACCAGGCCCTCACTCCCCATCCTGTTACATAACAAAGAGATTATGTCTGAATAGAAGAAGAACAGTTTATTGGATGGTTACGGTCTGATTGATTCCACTCATCCGCAACCCCAACCCTCCCCGAGGGTCATTTATTTTGTTTATTACTGTTCAAATTAGTACCTCTTACCATCTAGAAATAATAGAGAGGAAAGATTATTAAAAACAGCAAGTACATGAACAACGTATATATATATACAGACATATCGCATGGCCTAATGGTTAGAGTCATAGGAAATGGACTCGTCGATCTGAGTTCAATTCCTGGGCGAAGCAGTTTGCATTTTACATGGCATTAATACCCTTGGGAAAGGTATGAATCCAATTCTCCCTCCAGTTATGGGCAAACATGGCAGACTGGGCTCTTTAACCATGGCTAGGCAACCAGTCTAGGAGAAGGAAAATTGATTTCAAACCTGTTAAACTCCACTTAAGAAATTGATCTTGTGTCGTATCCCGCTCTTGTGGAGGGGTTGGTAAATATATATCTCACACACACACTCACATGCTGAAAGGTACATGTCCTGCATTCCTGATGCATAAAAATCTAAAAGGACAGTAAAATCATATCCATGCATCCCAGTGTCTTTCTTTTTTTCTTTCCTCACTATTTCAAGCTAACTGTAAATACATTTCAATAGTCTCTTAGAAACGAATTACACAGGATAGGTTAAAAAGTAGGAGTTAGATGGCTTTAGTTGTTTCCCTAGATCATAAATAAAAACCCTACAATCTATTAAGAGCATTATTATTTTTCTGGGGACTTGGTCCATCAAATATGTGCATCCCAGCACGCACTAAATCAAAAAGCTATCAGCATATATATATATATATATATATATATATATATATATATATATATATATATATATATATATATATATCAGTTCCTGTTCATCAACTTGTTCTCAGCACATTAATTGCCCTGGTTGCTATGACAACCACTTGTGCTTGTTTCCTATTTGACTAGTAACCAATCTTCCAAGTTAGCAGTGATGACTTTTTTTTTTTTTTTTTTTTTTTTGTCTGCAATTTGCAGTCATCTTGCCTAGCGACACCAGTTACAAAAATGATACAAACCACTTCACTCTCCACTTACTTATAGATCTCCTTGGCTTCTTCAGCAACAACCGTCATCTTTTTTACAAAAAAAAATATTATGTATATTCTATTTTTCATTGTATCATTCAGAATTTTTTTTTGAAATAAAAATAAAAAAATTTTTTTAAAAAACACCCACCGGGCAGTGTAAAATTTAATTTTTTGAAATTTAATTATATTATTAAATTCAGTTAAAAATTCAGTTAAAAATTCAGTTAAAAATTTAGTGTCAGAGGGTTTGTATCATAAGTAACGAAGGTTGTCTTATTTTCTTTTTTCTTTTTTTTTTTTTCTATTTGACATGAGATGTGCATATCTCTTAATATAATGGCGATAATGTGTGTGTCTGTAACTGAAACTATGTCACCACCAATGTTGAAATTCCCTTAGTTATTTTCTCAATGGTTATTAATATAATCATTGGTTTGGTTTGTTTTGTTTTACGGCATACCAACCTCGTTGGGTCATTTAATGCCGACAAAGTTGTGAAATAAATTCATTCTTAATGCATAATACAATTTTGTTTATAAACTCATGTTTTTCTATTTAACCCATAGATGGGACCCTAACAGGTACTACCACTCTGGGTCAGAGTGGACCAGGGAGACATGTAGACCCTCAGCCACCGCCTTCTAGCACCTATATGATAAAAAGGGGTTGGGGCTTGCCATAAAGGCAATAGGGTTGGGGCAATCATATAGGTGCTAGGGCTTGACGTGGCCAGCCGATTGATTGGAGGGGCATCTCCGTTTGCCCGTCTAGCACAAGAAAAGCCTAAAGTCGAATATTACAAGTCATGGACTGCTCAGCCTAAGCATTACAGGTCGCCAC
>CM042177.1:35015628-35070628 GCA_023376005.1 Doryteuthis pealeii | reverse complement strand
TAGATACTACCACTCCGTGTCAGAGTTTACGGCAACGTAAAACTTTTATTGCCCCATTTCTTCGTTCACCGTGTGCCACTTCTTACAGCATGGCATGAGGAATGTGTTGATGTTAGATTTTAAATTAATAATTTATTTCAGAAACCATTTATTGAAATCATTTTACGATTTAGCTACTTACACAAATTGAGAAAATTGGGGAAAACCACTTAATGTTTGCCAATTTGCTGTAAAGACTTCTGAATACAAGCCACTTAGTTGAATTGAAATAAGGGGCCAAGAAAAGTGGGAAGAAAATGATAAAATTGGAATTTGAAACACCCTAATTATATATATATATATATATATATTATATATATATTTATTTATTTATGAGTAGTGGCTTTCCGGTAGGTACGGGTACGATCGTTGGGAGCGCACATGATCCAGGGGTTAAGACCGTGAAAAAAACAAATACAAAGTGCTCAATACAATGTAGAGCAAAATTTATTTAAGAAATGGATATAAAGTAACCTACTCGAGTTTCATCATCTGAATCGTCAGGGTTACATCGGCTGAATTAATTTCCGGTGAGATTTTCAAATTTTTGTAAACAAGCGTCTATCTGTAACGATAAGATCCATTCCAACAAACATACGTGGTACCAACTAATATTAATCGAAAACTCGATTAATTCAGCAGATGTAACCCTGACGATTCAGATGATGAAACTCTAGTAGGTTACTTTATATCCATTTCTTATATATATATATATATATATATATATATATATATAGGGCCAGTTTAGTTCAGTTTGTAGTACATCTGCCTGGGAACCACAAGGTTCCTGGTTTAATACCGGTACTCCCCAATTCAACAATGTATGAGTAGCACAGGGATCTGTGCAGTAAAGTGAGGAGCTGATGGTAGGTGTAGCGCTCCACCCCAGACACTAAAAACAATCTCAACATTGTCAGTAGTCAATGCAAGCTTTACTAACAAAATAGGGCTATTAAATAGTCTAGCACTAATGAAAAGGAGATAGACTTCCTCACTGTCTGACTGATACCAACTTTAGGCCACCCTGAAGATATATATATATATATATATATATATATATGAGGAAATAACATTAGGAAAAACCCTACATAATATTTTGGTAAGCATTCATTCTAAAAGTTCAAGTTGAAAGCCAAGACGTGATTGGCACACGCAATGACGAAAGCCAAGACATGATTGGCACGCGCTTTTAGATTATTTTTGTATATAAGCCGTGCTACAATACACGACTTAAATTTATAGACTAAGCGAGGTCACATGGTTTAAATCTCAGCCAATCAACAGCCTGAATACGTGGTTGGTTAACTACTTAATCACTGATACTGAGAGACATCCATTTGCAATCATTGACGAAGGACTTGCAAGACTGAGGAGCACTAAAGAACAACCAAAAGGATTCTATACCAAGGATCGCGCTCAGCTTAACACAAAGGATCTCTGCTGGACGTGATTGGTAAACACGGTGACGTCCAAGATATCTGAAATATTTCATAAAACTGTGACAATTCCAAAGCTGGTGCTCTACTGACTGAGCTAAACCAGCTCCTCCGAAAAGCATACCGTAATGCGGCAGTGCCACAATGGAATTAATGTTCTATGAAATTTCTTCGTGTCAGAAGATATAACTCATGTGAACTTTACAATTCCTCGCACAAACTGATAATCATCTCAACAGTCATTTTTCAAGTTGGGCAAAAATGTATATATATATATATATATAACTTTGCAAGTAATTTGGGTCAGACTGAAGAATACAAAGAATACCAAGAGTAGAACTTTTGAAAATGTCATGTGACTAAAAAAAAAAAAGGGTAATTTATGAAGAAATGCGTCCCGGTCTCCTGCCTCAAAAATTGCTACCCGGTGACTATTAAAATAACGACTATTCAAAACTATCCATCTTCATATCTATCTATCTATCTCAATTTGTTCATATTTATCTATATTACTTTAGATACTAAGATTTTCTTTTATTCATGTTTGTTTAATGTCTTGTTTTTAGTTTAAATAAACAAGAATTACGACAAAAAAAGATGCGACCCCCCCAAATACATTTACTTGTTGAAAATATCTATCTCCATTTGTTCATATCTATATTATTTTGTTTGTTTATCTATCTATCTCAGTCTATTTCAAACTATATATCCATCTTCATATCTAAACAAAAATTACGATAAATAAACAAGAATTACGACGAGCTGGTGTTATTTTGATAGTCACCGGGTAGCAATTTTTGAGGCAGGAGACCAGGACACACTTCCTCATAAATTACAAAAAAAAAAAAATTTTTAAAAGGCATTTGGCTTATATATCAATAGAAGTTTTAAAGTTATAAGAATTGTTTGGATTTTTTCCTGGTGAGCTGGACCACCAGTTCTTGACAGTGTGTTGTGCAGATAGATTACCATTACAAACTGTAGCAGTGTAGGTACTACTGTATGGCTGAACCATTTGGGATCTTATCCTTTCCAAGGGACCCTTCTCAAAAGTATTAAAACACTTTTTGAGAGTGGGGTCCCTGATAGAAAGTTTTTCTCATCTATTATTAGACTCCTTTGAAGCATTAAGTTAATATAATTATTCTATAAATTATTAGAGAAGATAAATTCTGTCTCTTACTTTTATAATATCTGTTGAGAATGGATTTGAATTATATATATATATATATATATATATATATTTATATAATCTTGTCTGGTTACTTAATATTGCTACATTCTAACTATCTTGAATCAAAATAAAAACAGTCAAATAGAAGAATTTATTTACTTATATTTATTTTTATAACTGAAAAAAAAAAAAAAAAAAAGCTATTAGAATAATTAGATAAATCAGTAAACAAATAAAAAGATTATCTTTAATTATATATTAAAAAGATTATATATATATATATATATATATATATATATATATGTATATGTGTGTGTGTGTGTGTGTGTGTGTGTGTGTGTGTACGACTTTGCAAGTAATTTGGGTCACAGACTGAAGAATACCAAAAGTAGAGACCATTTCAAAATGTCATGTGACTAAACAAAGAAATTACAGTTTTTTCTGTGAAGTGCTCTCAGGAATTTCCGGATTCTAAGAGAAATGCACTTGCCAATTTTTAAGAACAAGAAACAAGGGACAAGGACTCTTGCTCATCTGGTAATAATGTGGATTGAGCATCTAAGATGCCCAGAGATGCTGATACGTACATGTCCAGCATCCTGACGCACATGTTGATTATATATATATATATATATATATATATATATATATTTTGGAGGATATGTGCTTAATTGAGTGTACCTAATTTTGAAAATTAATTAGTTAATAATTAATGAATTTAGGCGGGCATATATGTTCAAATCTAAGGCTAAACGAATCGAGAAAATGTCAATCCCTGAATGTACATTTCGACCTATTAGGTCTCATTCAGGGATTGACATTTTCTCGATTCGTTTAGCCTTAGATTTGAACATATATGCCCGCCTAAATTCATTAATTATTAACTAATTAATTTTCAAAATTAGGTACGACTTCAATTAAGCACATATCCTCCAAAAATTGTCGGCTTAAAGCCATATAAAAATAAACACATTTGTTTGTTTACTTAACCTCATATATATATATATATATATATATATATATATGAATGACCTAATAGATAGAAGAAATAAATAGAACTTCCACTACCAACTTAAACATTCCTACTAACACCAACAATTGACCACCCCTCCCCTATTCATGAACACCTAACTCTTCAGTATGAAAATGTTCACCGTTGAAGCAAGAACTCAATCCAACGTCCTGAAGAAGGTCTAACAGACCGAAACGTTATCACATCGACATCACTACCTAAAATAAACATCCATTTTGAACCACATCCCATGTTTGTCTATCTTTCTCCACCACACACACACATATATATATATATATATATAGTATAATAAAAAATTGAAAAAACACAGGTTTAAATGAGTTAAGTGGTGAGTTTATTGGCAGACACTGCAGTGTTTCGATCTATTAATTAGATCATCTTCAGGGCTTTTGTTGGTATGAGGAACATGATAAAAATATTTATACACACACGCAACCACACATTCATAAACACATAAAAAATGCACAATGCTTTTTTCGATACAAACACTTACACATTCTAATACTCACACCGCAAAAAAGAATATTTGACGTCATATTTCAAACCGTTCATTTTTTCAACGTTCTTTTTTCTCAGACTTCAAATTTTAAACAGACCAATAAACAAGGACTATTACTCGCCTTTCTCCTTATGACCCTCTCTCTCCAACCGTCCCTATCAAGCAACCTGTAGATGCCTACTATACATACATATATATATATATATATATATATATATATATATATAATATATACACACATGTTGATTTTGCTTTCTAAATGTTAGGTCAAGTAGTGTCACCAACTAAAGTAGTGACTACAAAAACAAGTACTTTTATTAGTACATTAAACATTTCATACAATTCTATGCAAACCGAGACAATGAAAATCAACTTGCTTCTTCTTCTTCTTCTTCTTCTTCTTGTCATCGTCGTCGTTTCACAGTTGAGATACAGTTATGGTTTCCCCAGTTTTAAGGTTAGGAACAATAGACCAATGTCAATAAGCTACAAGAGGACACAATGGTCTGCTTATGAGTCTAGATCGAGTGACTAATTTACGTACTGTAACTACATGGAGGGGGGGGTTCTGAGTTGAAACAAGCGGCCTCCTCCCCAAGTAGCAAAAATGATGAACTCAGACAGAGTCATCTTTAAATGAAGGGTTTGTTGGTCACACAGCTGGCCTTTTGGGGGTTGGTTTGGTTGGTTGGTTGGGTTTTACGGCATGTCAACCCTTGGGTTATTTTATGCCGAAAACTTCTATTGGTAATTAGGTATTCAAAAATGTATAGGGATTTATTTGCTGTAATCAAGTTTTCTGTTGAGAATTTTAACATCAAGAGAGTGAGTGGGTGATTTTTGTAGGTCTGTAAACTTACATCCTTGATAAGAGGCCGGTTCTTTTTGGGGGTTGGGGAGTTAATAGCATGTGCATATATACCACACACACATATATATATATATATATTACAGTGATGCTGATAGCTTTTTAATTTAGTGCATTCTGGAACGCACATATTTGCTTTGAATGAGGCCCCAGGAAAATTCACGGGTCCCAACTAAAGTTTCTTAAAAGATTTTAGGTCGTTTTTTTTTTTTTTTAATTATTTATGATCTGGGGAAACAACTAAAACTGTCTAACTCCTACCTTGTAACCTATCCTGTGTAATTCGTTTCTAAGAAAGTATTGAAATGTATTTACAGTTAGCTTGAAATGGTGAGGGAAGAAAATCGAAAAACACTGGGATGGATGGATTCAATTTCACTTTGTCCTTTTAGATTTTTGTGCGCCAGGGATGCAGTACACATACCTATCAGCATCTGTGTGTGTGTATGTAATATATATATATATATATATATATAAGCTAAAAGAAAGGAAATGAATCCGACGGTATGAGTATAGATAAAAGGATATGAAAACACACAATATGCTGTTAAAGTGAAAATATTTCATATCATATTCATAGCTAATATTGAACAATATTTCGATTTATAAAAATCATCTTCAGAGCTTGTTTTTACTCCGGACTCATAGCTCCTCTCTCGATGAGTCCGGAGTAAAAATCAAGCTCTGAAGATGATTTTTAAAATCGAAATATTGTTCAATATTAGCTATGAATATGATATAAAATATTTTCACTTTAACAGCATTGTGTGTTTTCATATCCTTTAATATAATATATATATATATATATATATATATATATTATATATATATGGATTCATTTACTGCCTAAAAATTAAGATCTTCAAAGATATATATTACTAGAAGCTGCTAATGTATTTAAGTTTTAATTAAATATTATAATGGTATGGGTATGAGTCTATAATCTTCATACAATGACTGCTATTTACACAGTAGCATTGCAACCAACAAAGCCTTCACCAGATGATGACCCTGGGTTCAGGCATGGTTTCGAGGCCGAAGCATCATTACCACTAACCCAGAGCGCCCCAGCAGCATCTCACGATACCACCAGACTTTGTTGGTTTGATGCCACAATATAGGACTGCCATATCCATGCTGATGCGGTTGTTGTTGTTTTTTTTAATTATAATTTTTTTTTTTATGCGAGGTGGTGGGGTCAGATATTTTGAAAGAATAAATGGTAATTTATGAAGAAGTGCGCCCCAGTCTCCGGCCTCAAGAGTTGCTGCCCGGTGACTATTAAAATAACGACCCAGTTCAGTCTATTCAAAACTATCCATCTATCTATCTCAATTTGGTCATATTTATCTATATTACTTTAAATACTAAGATTTTTTTTATTCATGTTTGTTTAATGTCTTGTTTTTAGTTTAAATAAACAAGAATTACGACAAAAAAAGGCGACCCCCCCCCCGCCCAAATACATTTACTTGTCGAAAATATCTATCTCTATTTGTTCATATCTATCTATATATTTTGTTTGTTTATCTATCTCAGTCTATTCCAAACTATATATCCATCTTCATATCTAAACAAGAATTACGACAAATTACGATAAATAAACAAGAATTACGATGAGCTGGGGTTGTTATTTTGATAGTCACCAGGTAGCAATTTTTGAGGCAGGAGACTGGGATGTACTTCCTCATAAATTACCGAATATATATATATATATATATATATATTTTAAGTGACCACGAATGAATTCAGTATGTTATAGTTAAAATGTTCGGTGCTTGGCTAGAATAGGTCATAGGCTATCCACCCTCCAAAGCCAACACTATACACCGGCTATCCACCCTCCAAAGCCAACACTATACACCGGCTATCCACCCTCCAAAGCCAACACTATACTCCGGCTATCCACCCTTAAATGCCCTTCTTGCAAACCATGTTTTTCCAGCTTACAAAACACTAGCCAACAGCCAGATGGAAAATAAGGGTCTAAAATTGATTTAATTTCCCCTGGGCAAATAACCAAGCCCTGGTTTTCCTCCTATGACAACCAAATCGAAAAATAAGGGTTTAAAATTGATTTAAATTTTGCGTTGGCAAAGAGTCAAGTCCTGGTTTTCCTCGCATGGTAACCAGGGGATACTTGTTTTGACCGCAGAGGATTTGAATATGCATAATCATCCGTTATTTCTGACATCGTTACGATTTCATTAGCCGTTTGGGATTCTGCCATAATGTGATTGTTTATAAACGCATCATTTGCATTATAGATTTTATGTAGTTTCATAGAAGAAGAAAAATCATTGTCCAATGCATTTCTATAGTAAAAGAATCATTGTCCAATGCGTTTCTACAGTAAAAGAATCGTTGTCCAATGCATTTCTACAGTAAAAGTATCATTGTCCAATGCATTTCTACAGTAAAAGAATCGTTGTCCAATGCATTTCTACAGTAAAAGTATCGTTGTCCAATGCATTTCTACAGTAAAAGTATCGTTGTCCAATGCATTTCTACAGTAAAAGAATCGTTGTCCAATGCGTTTCTATAGTAAAAGAATCGTTGTCCAATCCGTTTCTATAGTAAAAGAATCGTTGTCCAATGCGTTTCTATAGTAAAAGAATCATTGTCCAATGCGTTTCTATAGTAAAAGAATCATTGTCCAATGCGTTTCTATAGTAAAAGAATCATTGTCCAATGCGTTTCTATAGTAAAAGAATCATTGTCCAATGCGTTTCTATAGTAAAAGAATCATTGTCCAATGCGTTTCTATAGTAAAAATCATTTCCCATGCATTTTTATAGTAAAAATCATTGTCCAATGCATTTTTATAGTAAAAATCATTGTCCAGATCTCTAGAACTGAATCGTCACCACCTGATTCATATCCAGGACACCCCTCTGCAGGGGATACAGTCTGTGTATCTTAAGCCTAACTGACATGGCTGTTTTAATTGAAAACCAGGTGCATAGAAAGAAACTAATACTAAAAGCATTTGAAAACCTGTACTCATCTTCCCACAACGAGATTGACAGACAGACAGACAGACTGGCATAGAAAGATTTCTGTTTAAAACTTACCAAGCTCGTTTCTTGACAGTTCATTTGTAATTATAAAAAAAAAAAAAAAAAAAAAAAAAGAAGAAAATGTCTAAATATTTTTAAATTGTAGACAATTGTTTGGTTAAATTGGACATTCCAGTTTATATCAACAATAATAAAATAAATAAATAAAGTCAACCTTTTTCTACCGCTCTTTTCTTTTAAACTTTTTTGTCTAAACAAACTTTTACATTTTCCTGGTGACAATTTTCTAATTGGGTTGACAGAAATACTGACAGTTTGTTAACACTAAAAGTAGCAAGGGACGTGTTGGTTGGTTGGTTGGATTTTACTATAAAAATGCATTGGACAATTATTTTTACTATAAAAATGCATTGGACAATGAATTTTAATATAAAAATGCATTGGACAATGAAATTTAATATAAAAATGCATTTGGACAATGATTTTTGCTCCAAAAATGCCTTGGAAATGATTTTTGCTACAAAAATGCATTGGACAATGAATTTTAATATAAAAATGCATTGGACAATGAATTTTACTATAAAAATGCATTGGACAATGAATTTTACTATAAAAATGCATTGGACAATGAATTTTAATATAAAAATGCATTGGACAATGAATTTTAATATAAAAATGCATTGGACAATGAATTTTAATATAAAAATGCATTGGACAATGATTTTTAATATAAAAATGCATTGGACAATGAAATTTAATATAAAAATGCATTGGACAATGAATTTTAATATAAAAATGCATTGGACAATGAATTTTAATATAAAAATGCATTGGACAATGAAATTTAATATAAAAATTGGACAATGAATTTTAATAAAAAATGCATTGGCAATGAATTTAATATAAAAATGCATTGGACAATGAATTTTACTATAAAAATGCATTGGACAATGAATTTAATATAAAAATGCATTCAGTATATTTATTTATAAATATTTACATTTTCGTGGTCTCATTCATTGCAAAATTCAGGTGAGACCCTTAAACACCCCCTCCAGATGCAGACATCAAAGCTATCCCATAATTCCTTTCAAAGAAAAACTTTGAATGGTCACTGCATTAACCCATTTATTACTGGCATCCAAATCCCCCGGGGAGGTGCCTTAAAAAAAAAAAAAAAAAAAAAAAGAGAGAGAAGATAACACACCATCCCAAATATTGAAGCTTATTGTTTTTAAAAGGGTTAAGTCTAAATACTGTCTGAATTCAACCAACAGAAATGAAGCGTTTGCAGGCAGGTATTTATAGAACAACGTCTTTGTAGTAGCCGCAGTTGCTATGGTTTTTGTTGTTAATCAGCAGATGAATCAGCATCAGCAGCAGCATCATCAGGATCAAAACAAGTGTTTTTTTTTTTTGTTCTTTTTGTTCTAAACCCCCCCACTACCTTAGTCATGTATTAAGCTGTTAAAACCTGTCATGAGTTGTTTTGTATGAACTGCTAATCTTAAATATCCTCTTTGGGGATTTCGGTTGCAACTTCGCAGTTTCATTTTGACTAACATCTTCATCTGTTTATTTTTATTTGTTTTTATTTTTCTTTATAATTTTTCTTGCATGTTCTTTGATCACTATAGAAATGCATTAGAAAGGGGGTCTTACTATAGAAATGCATTAGAAAGGGGGTCTTACTATAGAAATGCATTACGAAAGGGGTTTTACTATAGAAATGCATTACGAAAGGGGTTTTACTATAGAAATGCATTACGAAAGGGGTTTTACTATAGAAATGCATTACGAAAGGGGGTTTTACTATAGAAATGCATTGGAAAGGGGGTCTTACTATAGAAAATGCATTGGAAATGGGTTTTACTATAGAAATGTATTGGAAATGGGTTTTACTATAGAAATGTATTGGAAATGGGTTTTACTATAGAAATGTATTGGACTCTGATTTTTACTTTTAAAAAAGTACTATTATTATTATATAATACTATTATTAGTATGTAGATATGGTCAAAAGTATTAATAATGTAAAACAATTTTATTAATAATTGAGAGTTTAAATAAAAATAAAATCATGAAGAATGTGATGTAAATAACTAAGGGAATTGTGACTTGAGTAGTAACAGAGTTTCGGTTACAGACAGAAAAACACCCGATCTCCATTATAATAAGATTTTTCAAACAGCTGGCATCACAGTACTTGTCATGCTGTTGTTGTTTTACAAACACCACAACATTTATGACTTCATAGATTTAACTGTGACTCAGTCGACAAGCACCTTGGCTTACAAGATAGGAATGAACTTATATTGTTTTTTTTTTTTACTTATTTATCAACGCAACCCCTCCCCACCCCACCCCACACAGTCCAGTTATCTCTACATTTTCTCCCCCCCTTTTATACTATCCAGTTATTTTCAGGCTATTATTGCTTGACAGAGTTGATTACTTTCTTCTTATTTTTTCAGGAGGAGGGGGGGGGCGTAACCTTTAACCTATTTTTGCATTTAACATGTCCTTTGTTTTTATATACTATTCATTCATTCATTTTTTTTTTTTCTTTTTTAGTTTTTTTTTTTTTTTTTTGGCTACAGTCGAATCTCAGTTTTTGCAGGTTTATTATTGTTATTTCCAAATTCACCATCATAATGGTAGTTCTGTTGTGTAGGGCCAAGTCAGGTTATAGTATTTTGTTTTATTCATTCTTGATGTGTATTCAATCTTTTTTTATTTTACGGCATGTCAACCCTTGTTGGGTTATTTTATGCCAAAGACGTTTTGTTTTATTCATTCTTGATGTGTATTCAATCTTTTAGGATTTTACGGCATGTCAATACTTGTTGGGTTATTTCATGCCGAAGACGTTTTGTTTTATTCATTCTTGATGTGTATTCAATCTTTTTGGATTTTATGGTCATTGACGTGACCAGCCGATTGATCGGAGGGGGCCTCTCCGACTGACCGTCTAGCCCAAGATAGGGCCAAAGTGGAGTATTGCATGTCATGAACTGCTCATCCACCTGGGCTCTATCCTTAAGCATCACGGGTCGCCACCCACGCCCAACAGGTGGCCCCATTGGGGGAGTCTTACCCCTCTGCAGAGGTGCAGTCGGTGCATTCTAACGCCGCAGCCAACAGGGCGGACTGAACTTTGGTTTGATTTGGTTTGGTTTGGTTTATGGTATATCAACCTTAGTGGGTCATTTTATAAACACATTTTACTATTTAACCCATAGATGGGACCCTAACAGGTACTAACACTCCGGGTTAGAGTGGACCAGGGAGCATGGTGAGGAAGGGGTGCTCCATATTCCACAAACCTCCAAAACTGGAACCTCACCATCAGATAGGGGTTATCTTATTTTCTTCTTTTTTTTTCTATTTGACATGAGATGTGCATATCTCTTAATATAATGGCGATAATGTGTGTGTCTGTAACTGAAACTATGTCACCACCAATGTCGAAATTCCCTTAGTTATTTTTCTCAATGGTTATCAATATTATCATTGGTTTGGTTTGTTTTGTTTTACGGCATATCAACCTCAGTGGGTCATTTAATGCCGACAAAGTTGTGAAATAAATTCATTCTTAATGCATAATACAATTTTGTTTATAAACTCATGTTTTTCTATTTAACCCATAGATGGGACCCTAACAGGTACTACCACTCTGGGTCAGGGTGGACCAGGGAGACATGTAGACCTTCAGCCACTGCCTTCTAGCACCAAAAGGGTTGGGGCGTGCCATAAGGGCAATAGGGTTGGGGTAATCATATAGTTGCTAGGGCTTGACGTGACCAACTGATTGATCGGAGGGGGAGTCTCTGACCGACCATCTAGGCCAAGATAGGACCAAAGTGGAGTATTGCAAATCATGGACTGCTCAACCACCTGGGTTCTATCCTTAAGCATCACGGGTCACCATAGCCAACAGGAGGCCCCATTGGGAGAGTCTTAATCCTCTGTAGAGGTGTAGTCTGTATATTCTAAAGCCCCAGCTGATAAGGTTGTTCTAAGTCGGTACTAATACACCATAGTGCACAAGAGATAATATCATTAAAATCGCATTTTACGTATAGATAGCATTAGAATACAGAAACTCCCGAAGTAGCCTAACACTAACATTACGGGTCACCACTCATGGCCAACAGGTGGCCCCATTGGGGGAGTCTTACCCCTCTGTAGAGGTGCAGTCGTTGTATTCTAACGCTCCAGCCAACACTGAATTCAAAAGAGTAAATGAAAAAGATTAGATATGCTAGTAAGGTTTTAGTTTTTTTTCTTTCAGACAGCTCGGATTTTATTTCGGGCAACTCGTTTGTTGTTGTTTTATAGGGATTAAACTCACCTGGTCTTATAGTATTTTAATTTCTTTAGGCTGTGATTAAATTTTTCAAAAAGGTGCGAGAAATTTCAATAAACAAAAAGAAACAGAACTAAGTTAATTACAGCATTTATACAACGATCAGTCAATATTAATATAACATGTATACGAGGGAGAGTAAAAAATTATTTTGATTTTTCAATTTCTCAAAATTGTTCTCTCAATCCTCCTGTACAGTGCGGAAGTCTGGACGGTATACAAAGCGGATGCCCACAGACTACATGTCTACTATATGCAATCACTTGCGCAGTATATTAAATGTCAAGTGGGGGCAGCAGGTTTCAAACGGGACCATCCTGAAGAGAATTGGACTCCCTGGCATGCACGAAATACTTGTCCAACGCAACCTGAGATGGGCTGGTCACTTAAACAGACTTGGGGATGACAGACTACCAAAGCAGATTCTGTACTCTCAACTGAGAGAGGGATCACATGGAATCGGTAGACCAAACCTCAGATACAAAGACAACATAAAGAGAAACCTGAAGGACTTTGACATCCCCATAGGTAGTTGGCAAGACGCAACCAGAGATCGAATAAATTGGAGGAAAATGATTTGTGTGGTGTCATCATCGGATACAATGGACAGCAAGTAATTAGGAAACTTTAGTTGGGACCCATCAAATTTCCCGTGGACTCATTCAAATCAAATCTATGCATCCCAGGACACACTTAATTAGTGTACATACATCAATAAAGATGAGGACAACAGTCAGAAACATCAAAATTATTAGTCCCCCATTTAATAGGGTCTTTCAACAAGATGGTGGAAGGCCACCGATTAGAAATGGAAGGTTACTGAACCCTTGGTATATATTATTAAAGAAATGGATACAATAGAAACCTACTCGAGTTTCACCATAAGGATCTTCAGGGTTAAATCCACTGAATTAATCGAGGTACCAATTAATTGCAGCCGATTACACGTGTGTTCATTGAATAAGATTTCGTTATAGGGAGACGCTTATATATATATATATATATATATATATATATATATATATAAAAAGAAGAAGGTCCGCAAAATGTATCGTTCTCAGAAAAAATGTTTTATTCTTTTTATTTTAGCGTATGTAAAATAAAAAGAATAAAAAGATGCTGTATGGGGGTACAAGATAGGGGTTAGACGGCTTTAGTTGTACATGGATAAAAACTCTACATTTATTAAGAAACTTTAGTCGGGACCCATGAAATTTCACGGGGTAACTCATTCAAATCAAATCCATGCGTCCCAGGACAAACTAAATTAAAAAGCTATCAGCATCAGTGTATATACTACAATAAAGATGAGGACAACAGTCAGAAACATCAAAATTAGCGCCCCCCCTTTTTTATTGAAAACAGATTGGGATATGAGGTTCTAAAGAGGAGGTATTCAATTTAATAGGGTCTTTCAACAAGGTGGTGGAAGGCCACCCATTAGAAATGGAAGGTTCCCCTAGGATTGGTCTATAACCTATAAATAGGATAATCTAAAAAACATCTATAAAAAAAATGAGTTATATATATATATATATATATATATATATATATATATATATATATATATATAATGTTGTTCTGGTTCCAACGGGAGAAAAATTCAATATTTTATAAAAAAGGAAGGTCCGCAAAATGTATTTTGTTCTCAGAAAAAAAATTTTTAATTCTTTTTGTTTTACATGTGCAACACGTGTTTCAGATCTTCTGGTATCTTCTTCAGGCTTTGATTGATAATATGAAAATGAATTCTTACATGCATGTGTATATATATATACATACACATGAGTATTTCACTCCTCTTTCTCTTTTTATGGGAGTGGAATGGAATTTCATTTTTAACATTAGTCTTTTAAACAGGTGTTTTTGTTTTTTGGGTGGTTTACCAATAAAGTCATTAGCTGAATTTTTATAACTTTTTTTTATTTTTATTACTTTTTTATTTGGGTTGTCTTGATAAAGTTCATCAGATGTTCATTTGATATATCAGGTGTGTGTGTGTTTGTAATTTGTTTTTTGTTCTGAAGACATTCTATGTTTTTCTACTTAAATTTATACTTTTTGGGGGTGTGTATGTGTGTGTCTACGTATATGTGCCTATGTTTACTTTGTGTGTGTGTGTGTGTGCGTATGTATATGGTTGTATTCGGTGTGTATATGTGTACATATATATACATACTTAAGAGTTTAATTTTGAATTAAGAATTAAATTTAAGTCTATTCATAACTATCTTTCTATCTATCTATCTTACTTTGTTTATAACTATATATATATATATATATATATATATATATATATATATATATATATATATATGTGTGTGTGTGTGTGTGTGTGTGTGTGTGAGAAATAAAATGGAAATTAATCCGACAGTATGAATAAGATATAATGAAAAAACAAACGATGTTTACAACTGAAATAGGCCCCGAAACGGTTTGCACACTTTCTCTTCTGATGAGCCTATTTCAGTTGTAAACATCGTTTGTTTTTTCATTATATCTTATTCATATATATATATATATATATTATATATATTATATATATATAAAATAAAGATAAAAGAAAAACCTGCACTTAAATTCCAGCCAGCACTTTCTTTCCCCACCCCACCCGAATTCTTATTCTTACCTGACCCCCCAGGGCAGCAGCAGCAGCAGCCCATTACAGACAAGAAGAGAAGGAAAATAATTCATTTTAATCCTTTATTGTGTGTACATCATGTTCTCATCTTGTTTGGAAATAATCAGACAACTATTTCCTCCTGACCCCCGGGCAAAAGGGGAGGGGGGGAAACAAGGATCTCTCAGCTAGGTTTGGTTTTCGGGTTGGTTTTTTTTTTTCTTTTTTTCTTTTTCTTTTAGAGAGGCCTATTAGATAACATCTGTTTTTCTGTTATTCCCCCTGTCTCTCTATCACCGTTTCATTCTGTGTTTTTATTTCTCTTTCCGTTTCTCACCCCCCCCTTCTCTATTTCTCACCATTTCTATCTCTCTCTCTCTCAGTTTTTTTACTCCCTTTTTCTCTGTGTCCCCCCTCTCTCTCCTTCTGTTTACACAGTTACTTTTTTCTGTTTCTCTCTCTCCCCCTTTCTGTGTTTGTTCTTCTCTCCTTCTCTGTCTCTCTCTGTTCCCACCTCTCTGTTTCTTTCTCTCTCTGTTCCTCTGTTTCCCCCTTTCTCTCTATGTTACACACTCTCTTTCTCTCTCTCTCTCCATTCTTTTGTTTCTGTTCCTCTTTTTCTCCCTCTTTCTGTTTCTTTCTCTCCCCCATTCTCTCTGTGTTTCTGCCCCCCCCCTCTCTCTCTCTTCCTTCCTCTCTTTATTTCTCACTGTTCCTCTCTGCCTCAATTTCTTTCTTTCTCCTCTCCCTCTTTCTTTCTGTATTACTCTCTCTGTCTCTCCTTGATTCTGTTCTGTTTCTCCTTTCTTTCTTTGTTTTTATTCTCCCTCCTTTCTCTTCTCATAAAAACAATTTTATATATACTAGCAAATATATGCACCCTCCGGGTGCAAGTATTTACGTTTTAATATAATAAAATATCACATTAAATTAGAAAGGCTAATGAAACTGAATAAGAATGTAGATAAAAAGATTTGGAACAGAGGGGGTATAATCGAAAAATAGAACAACTTTGAAACTAACTCTTCCATCATCTTCCATTACTCCCTTCTTTCATTGTAAATTTTCCTAATTTAACTATTTAGTTAAAATAGGAAGTAAAGAATAATATTACAGTTATTTCTTCTTATTAATCGATTTCATTTAAGATTTATCCCCGAGATTTTTGCTTATATTCATTAAAATAAAACCAAACAATTAGAAATTAATAATACTAAGCACATTTATTAAAATCAAATTTTTAAAATCAATATGCAAATTAGCCTTTCCATTAACACTGTAAACCGCTATTTTGTTGTATATATAAATATAATTGCATGTTATTAGTATGTAGATATGGTTAACAGTATAAATAATGTAAAATAATTTTATTAATAATTGAGGTTAAAATAAGGATAAATTCATGGTGAATGTGATGTCAATTACTAAGGGAATTGTGACTTGAGTAGTGATTTAGTTTCAGTTACAGACAGAAAAACACAATCTCCATTATAATAAGATATAGATATATATTTGGGGAGATAGAGAGGTCTATTAGGTAATATCTGTTTCTTTATCTTATACTATATTACTTACTCTCTCATAAAACCAACACCAAAATATCTTTCTACTTCTCGTCTAGATCTTATCAGTTCAAGCAAAACTGGAGCAAAAATAAGAAAATAACTTCTAATAAACTCGACGGCATAATTTCTTTTTCAAAGCAAAAATTCCTGATAATAAACATGTCAAAATGTGGGTGAAGAAAAGGAAAAAAAATCCTTAGAGTTTACAGCCCTGGGGGGTGGGGATGCCTAATTTTTTTTTCTCAGATCATGAAACATTTCAAAAATCAACTACAGTAGTTCACAAACTTTTCTTGCTGGTGGTACACACTTTCAAAAGCAACAAAAATGTTGTCAAACTTTATACATATTAAGTTGTGGCACAAGGCTACTAATCTAGGGCACTTCATGTAGTGTAATGGTTAGCAAGTTAGATTAGCAGTCCATTGTAAGAGAGTTTGATTCTCACTGGGTGCCCCATACTTCTGGCCTTGTATTATTTGGGATTATTGTCATCTTTATTTTCGCTGTTGGATTACTGTCTTTGTATAAGCCTTAAACATCTTCCTATCTGAAATAAATAGCTATCAACATTGCATTCAGGGAAAAATGAATCTTCTTCATATTATTATTAAAAACCTCTTTGAATTTTTTTAGATAAGGCTTGATAATTTAGATTATTTGGACTATTGTCCTCATCTTTATTTTCGCTGTTGGATTACTGTCCTGGTATAAGCCTTAAACATCTTCCTATCGCCATCAACATTGCATTTTGGGAAAAATGCTTTTTCGCTGTCCTCATCTTCATTTCTGCTGTCATAAGCCTTCCTATATGAAATAAATAGCTATCGAAATAAATGAATCTTCTGCTAACTAAACTGATTAATCGGACTATTGTCCCTATCTTGCTCAAGTTAGAATCTCGATACCAGCGCAGGTACACACAAGTAAAAGTAAACTCGTCTAAAATCAGCAATCAGCGAGGGAGTCTATTCACTAGCGCTAGATCAGGGAGACATCTGAGGTGAGGCGCCACACCTACCATCAGCTCCTTACTTTATCACACAGATCCCTGTGCTACACATAAGCTTAGTAGATGAGGGCTGGTATCAAACAAGGAACGTTGTGGTTTCTAGCTAAACCCTTTACCGACTGAGCTGTGGAGAACGGTAGACAAACACGGGATATTGTACAAAATGGATGTTTATTTTAGGTAGTGATGTCGATGTTATAACGTTTCGGTCTGTTAGACCTTCTTCAGGATGTTGGATTGAGTTCTCGCTTCAATGGTGAACATTTTCATACTCATATATATATATATATATATATATACACACACACACACACACACAAGTACATATACACAAACAATCTATATATATAAAAGGAAGTTTGGTATGTAAGTGTCAACGTACAAGAGACGTCACTCAGATTCGAAATCTTGCATACCCCTTAATATCCTTCTAACTAAGAAACACGCCAAATTTGGTTATTTATTTTTACTGATTAAGAGATATAATTAATCAAACCAAAATCAACAGATTTGCGGAACTGTCTGTATACCAGCTGCTGCTGATAATAAAATATTGTTCGCAGCCTGCTTTCTATTATAGTTATACCAGCAGTTTAGTTTAATTTTAGTGAACAAAATCGCAGTCTAAGACGTTCAGCTCGGAATCTCTCGCCTATTTATGGTCCAATCTTTTTATATAGGCCGGTCATAGACTGGGTACTTTTGCTACTATGTGTGTGTGTGTGTGTCTATGTATATATATATATATATATAAGTAAATAAGTAAAGTCGACGGGGCGGCCTAAAGTCGGTATCAGCCATTCGGCGAGGGAGTCTATCCCCTTTTCACTTGCGCTAGACCAAGGAGATTGTTTTAGCATCTGAGGTGGAGCGCCACACCTACCATCAGCTCCTTACTTTACCGCACAGATCCCTGTGCTACTCATCCGCTGAGTTGGCGAGGACCGGTATCGAACCAAGAACCTTGTGGTTTCTAGCCGAACGCTCTACCGACTGAGCTAACCCGGCCCCTATATATATATATATGCACACACACACAAATACTCACGTACATATACACAAACAATATATACACATACTCAAGTACATATACACACACACAAGGATATATACAGTAAATAAAATGCAGAGAAATCTTTTTTTTAAAGAGGCATTCTTTTTTTTTTTTTCTTTTTTTTTTTCAAATTGAAAACCAACACTCGAGTATCACGGTCGTTTATCAATCAACATCGACTTAATACCAACCAGCTGGTCTAAATAACCGACTTCGAAGTTATGAGCGATTTTTTTTAACTTTTTTTTTTTTTTTTTTTTTTAATCGTGGCAAAAAAATAAGTAAAAAAAAAAAAAACCTAAATAAAGCAGTCTGAAATCACAAGATGATTAGATTTATCAAAACGTTAGAAGTAAACGTGAAAATTCCTTAATAAATAAGATGTTATTAAATTTCCAACTATCAATTTAATAAATCACATTAAAAAGATTGTAATTTGCCGGGTTTAGTGAAACTAAACTAAGCAAAGAAAATGGAGGCAGACGGGGGGGGGGGGGGGCCTAATTGAGAATATCATAAACAGATGGGAGAGACGGGCAATAGACTAAAACTAAAAGGTTATATTATGTATATGAAACATGTACACACACACACGCATACATAAACAAGTACATATAAACACATACAGGGGTAGACACAAGATCATAGGAAATACATATATACGCAAGTACATATAAATACATACAGGGATGCACAAGTAGTTTATATATATATATATATATATAGGTAGGTAATTTTCACTTTTAGTTGGCAAATAAGGCAATTAGAGTAACCTCCCTTGAGTTTCATTTTGAAACCACCTGGTAGTCTCTGCGAAATAAACAAATCTTAGAAACTTTTTCAAAAACAATACAACGGTATGTTTTAACACAAAAATATCAGAAAATGTGTTCTTAACAACAATTAAGTTCCTTTCAAATAATGCGCACGCACAATTTTATGCCAGGAATTTAGCCAACTAAAGGTGAAAATTATATATATATATATATATATAATATATATTATATATATATATATATATATATATATATATGTATGTATGTGTGTGTGTGTGTGTGTGTATATGTATTTGGGCAGCATTCTTTCATTTATACATGTGGAATTAAACAAAAGGCCGTCTCCTGTTTAACGATTTTATTGGTGATGTTTTCAAGTTTTCTGGCCAACTTTTTTATATTTGGATGGAATTCAAACCACCCCTGATGATAGCACTTCAAAGTGCCGAAAGTACTCGGATATGAACTAATCCACGAATTCCATCCAAATAAAAAAAAAAATCACCAATAAAATCGTTAAACAGAGGACCTGCCTTTTGCTTAATTCCACATTATATATATATATATATATAAAATGTAAATCATGGTTGGATTCTGCTTTCTAAGTCTGGATATGTCAATCATAGGAGATCTCATCAGGGACAATTCATGCAAACTCCAGGAACAAACAATGTATCTTGTGCAATCTGTAACAAAGTCTGTAAGTCAGCTTCTGCTCTTAAAAGACATATGGTGGTGCATAAGCATCAAATTTTAACATCTGATTCAATCGATCCAGTGGGAAGTGTGTCCTTCCTATGTCAGTTTGCATCAATGCATCGCGGATCTGCAGCAGGTTTGATGTGTCATTTGAGGGTTCATGAGAGGAAAGGTTCTGGTGGTGGGGTTGTAGTGATCTGTAAGGATTATATTAATGCTATATAACTTTAAAAGAAAGGAAAAACTCAACACCGTTATTCCATAATAAATTTATTTCGACCAAAATTGGGGCCTTTATAAATCCAAGTTGATTTAACAAAGCTCCCCAAAATCAAGTCTCATCAGCTGTATATGATCTAAAAAGATTATTATACATTGAGCTCTCTGTAGGGATTTAAAAATTCACTGTATTTATACATACTGGATCATGCAATAATAATAGTGTGTCTTAGATATCACATATAGAATCATCCCTTGCTACCAAGTTTTGGATACCTTATATATATATATATATATATATATATATATATATATATAACACATCTGATGAGACTTGATTTTGGGGAGCTTTGTTAAATCAACTTAGATTTATAAAGGCCCCAATTTTGGTCGAAATAAATTTATTATGGAATAACGGTGTTGAGTTTTTCCTTCCTTTCAAAGATAAATATTGCTCTGTATATAATCTAAAAAGATTATTATACATTGAGCTCTCTGTAGTAATTTAAAGATTTGCTGTATTTGTACATACTGGATCATACAATAATAATACAGTGTGTCTTAGATATCACATATAGAATCATCCCTTACTATCAAGTTTTGGATACCTCACATCTAATATATATATATATATATATATATATATATATATATTAAATTTTTACTTGAAGGCACTTACAACGCATGTGTCGCATAAAATTTGATACTTTTTCTTATAGAAAATGAACTTGACAAGTGTAATCCCAGTAAAGGATGGCTCGGTGTGTAGAATACCGTACAGACTGTTTATATATATATATATATATATATATATACTAGCAAATATATGCACCCTCCGGGTGCAAGTATTTAAGTTTTAATGTAATAAAATATTATATTAAATTAGAAAGGCTAATGAAACTAAATAAGAATACAGATAAAAAGATTTGAAACAGAAGGAGTATAATAAAAGATTTGAAACAGAGGGAGTATAATAAAAAATGGAACAACTGAAACTTACTCTTCCATCACTCTCGTCTTTCATTGTTATTTTTTCTAATTTAAGTATTTAGTTAAAAGAGGAAGTAAAGAATAAAATGACAGTTATTTTATCTTGTTAATGGATTTCATTTAAGATTCATTGAAGAGATTTTTGCTTATATTCATTAAAATAAAACCAAACAGTTAGAAATCAATAATACTGAGCACATATTTATTAAATTCGATTTTTTAATATTAATATGCAAATTAGCCTTCCCGTTCACACTGTAAACCACTATTTTGTTGTATATATAAATATAATTGCATGTTGTCAATATGTAGACATAGTTAACAGTATTAATAATGTAAGACAATTTTATTAATAATTGAGGTTTAGATAAAAATAAAACCATGGAGAATGTGATGTCAATAACTAAGAGAATTGTGACTTGAGTAGGATTATAGTTTCGGTTACAGACAGGAAAACCACAATCTCCATTATATAATAAGATATATATATATATATATATATATATATATATATATATATATATATGAACTTTCAGACTTGTGTTTGAACAACTATCTGAGAATAATATTTATTTATAAATCCATGTTGTATGTTTTGGGTTTTTTTTCTCCCTAAAAGCTAATTTGACAATAGAACTACCATCCGATATGGGCTTTGATATATTGTGTTCTAAAACTTTATAAGAAATTGCATCATTTTTTTTTTTTTAAACAAATAAGAATAGCTGTAAAAACTAGTTTTTTTTAGCCACACACACACAAAAAAGATTAAAAAAATGAGGGTGAAATTGAGCTTTACAAAAAGGGGAGGGGTCTTGTTTTTGTTTAGTTTTTTGTTTTTTTTAAGTGTGGGAGTCTGAAGTCTGGTCGTAAATTAATGCAACCCCTACAATTAAACAATAGAGCTATTCTATGCATAATATGAGATGGTTTAAATTTTCTAAAAGAAAAAAATAAGAAAATATTTTTAAAAAAAGAAAAAAAAGAAAATAGTGATTTTAAACTTGAGAGAAATTACCCATAATCCTCTACTAGAGTGACAAATGTATGGAGGTCATCATAATCACTGAAGTCCTTTAATAAAAGATATACAGCTAGGTTAGTGTTAATATATAGGAAAGAAAAACATTAGATATAATTATGTTATCGGTGGTTGAGATATAGAAAAAGAGGACAGGCAAGCAGACAGAGACAGTGAAACAGAGAGAGAGAGAGACTGGGAGAGGTAGAGAGAAACATATATATGTGTGTGTGTGTGTATGTATGGGTGTGTGTGTAAAGAGATATATAGACAGGCATACAGATATACAGAGAAAGGGATAGACAAATAGACATACAGAGAGGAAGACAGAGAGACATACGTACACATGGAGATATAGACAGATATACAGAGAGAGGAACAGGGACAGAGAGACAGACAGACATATATATATAGAGAGACAGACAGACATACAGACAGACAGAGAGAGACAGACAGACAGACATACACACACACAGAGAGAGACGACACAGACACACACAGAGAGAGACAGACAGACAGAGAGACAGACAGACATACACACACACAGAGAGACAGACAGACATACACACACACAGAGAGAGACAGACAGACATACACACACACACACATATATATATATATATATATATATATATATATATATATATATATAGAGAGAGAGAGAGAGAGAGAGAGAGAGAGAGACAGACAGACAGACAGACATATATATATATAGAGAGAGAGACAGACATACATATATAGAGAGAGAGACAGACAGACATACATACATATATATATAGAGATAGACAGACATACATATATAGAGAGAGAGATAGACAGACATACATACATATATAGAGAGAGATAGACAGACATACATACATATATAGAGAGAGATAGACAGACATACATACATATATAGAGAGAGATAGACAGACATACATACATATATATATAGAGAGACAGACATACATACATATATATATATAGAGAGACAGACATACATACATACATACATATATATAGAGAGAGAGACAGACATACATACATACATACATATATATAGAGAGAGAGACAGACAGACATACATATACATATATATAGAGAGAGAGATAGAGACATACATACATATATATAGAGAGAGATAGACAGACAGACATACATATATATAGAGAGAGAGATAGACAGACATACATACATATATATATAGAGAGAGATAGACAGACAGACATACATATATATAGAGAGAGAGAGAGACAGACAGACATACATATTATAGAGAGAGAGACAGACAGACATACATTATATAGAGAGAGAGATAGACAGACATACATATATAGAGAGAGAGATAGACAGACATACATACATATATTAGAGAGAGAGATAGACAGACATACATACATATATAGAGAGAGAGAGAGACATACATACATATAGAGAGAGAGACAGACATACATATATATAGAGAGAGAGACAGACAGACATACATATATATAGAGAGAGAGACAGACAGACATACATACATATATAGAGAGAGATAGACAGACATACATATAATAGAGAGAGAGAGACAGACAGACATACATATATATAGAGAGAGAGATAGACAGACAGACATACATATATATAGAGAGAGAGACAGACAGACATACATATAGAGAGAGAGAGACAGACATATATAGAGAGAGAGACAGACATACATATATAGAGAGAGAGACAGACAGACATACATATATATAGAGAGAGACAGACAGACATACATATATATAGAGAGAGAGACAGACAGACATACATATATATAGAGAGAGACAGACAGACATACATATAGAGGAGAGACAGACAGACACATATATAGAGAGACAGACAGACAGACAGACATACATATATATAGAGAGAGACATACATATATAGAGAGACAGACAGACAAACATATATAGAGAGAGAGACATACATATATAGAGAGAGAGACAGACAGACAAACATATATAGAGAGAGAGAGAGAGAGACAGACATACATACATATATATAGAGAGAGAGAGACATAGAGAGTGATTGTGTGTGTATATATATATATATAACAAAAAGAATTTTAAAAAATTTTCTGAGAACAAAATACATTTTGCGGACCTTCTTTTTTTTATAAAATATTGAATTTTCTCCCATCGGAACCAGAATAACATTTTATATATATATATATAAGATTTTTGGATCCAAAAATCTTATTCACTTCGCCGAAGGGCATTCGGTCTGTTTGTTGTTATTATTCTCTCAATAACACCCCCTTACCTATTATGGTAGAGGCGTGTAGTATCACTTGACAAGCTTAATTTCGCTAGGATGGTCAGCTGTGTACTGTGGCCGAGGCGATAAAAGTGTTTCACTAGTGTTTCACTGTGTCTGCTGAAGTCCCGGTTTCGATTTCTGTCGGAGGGAAATCGTTAGTATATACCGCTGATGAGACTTAATAAAGTCGAAACAGTCTGTACGGTATTCTACACATCGAGCCATCCTTTGCTGGGATTACACTTGTCAAGTTCATTTTCTATAAGAAAAAGCATCGAATTTTATGCGATACATGCGTTGTAAGTGCCTTCAAGTAAAAATTTAATATATAATATATATATATATATATATATATATATATATTAAAAACCAAGAAGAAATATCTAAGTTATTATTTTATCATAAATGTCTGTGCCATACTAAACACAGATTAATATAGTGTCCATCCTGTCAGATTCTAAGATGAGATAAGCAACACTTAGCCCTGTTACCATGGTAATTGACTCTGATGAAAGACAAATACACAAGAGACTACAAGTAATCGTTTCTACATTCTATTTGCCTTTCTGCACATCAAGATACAAGAGAGGAATGGCTTGTAAAATGAGCAATGAACAGGGAGGGGAACGAGTGGAGATAGAAGGGGAGGAAGGGGAGGTTACATCATATTTTTATGTAACAAGTTAACCACATCCTGTTTTTTGGGTTTTTTTTTTAGGCAGATAGGGCTCAGTGATAAAGACTAGGGACTGAAAGTTGCGAGGTCAAGGAGAGGTTGACAACTTTACAATTATCATAAACTTTAGCTGGATCAGTTGGAACCATTAAGATCAAAATGGAGAACAGAACGGGCTGGGAAGGGGGCACTGTAGCTGTGGATAGCAGGGATTTGGTGGTAGATAAATGGTAAATAGTTATGTGCTGAGGATAAAGAAAATTTTAGTATAGACTTTTAGAGAGTGATACGTTAACAAGTAATAAGTTAACCACATCCATTTTTTTGAGCGGGTAGGGCTCAGTGATAAAGACGACGGACCGAAAATCACAAGGTCAAGGACAGGTTGACAACTTTACGTTTATCATGAACTTTATCTAGATCAGTTGGTAGCATTTAAGATCAAAACAAAGAGTGCGACCTTGGGGGAGGGGGTACATTGCAGCGGAAGGGTGGTTGATTGGTTGGATTTTACAACATGTCAACCCTTTTTCTCTGAATTTTTGAGATGAGGCTTGATAATCAGTATTATTTGGATTATTCAGACTATTGTCCTCATCTTTATTGTTATCTGTACAATGTTTCGGCCAATGTGCCCTTTGGCCTTCTTCAGGTATTTATTGTTGAACTTGGGAACCTTCTTGTCAAAGTAGCATTCCCAGTTGATTTTTTTTATTTGGGGTTATTGTTGTTTAATCACATTAGTTATATAGAGCTGTGTAAATGGAGTTCAGAACCGTTTGAATTATGCAAATATCCCCAGTGGTTCAAAAGTTATGAGAATTTAAAGCCCCAAAATTGGGGGTACAAACGTGGACATGATTTTGTTTCAAAAATGTCAAATCACGGACCATTAAAAAAAAAGAAATTCAGTGATTTCTTCACCGTTTCTTTATTTTTGGAGCAATTTTGATATAATTTGGTATTCTTATGTAAAATTGTATGTTCTTTCTGATTATGCACTCAAATTGTATGTATCTCTATGCTTTAACCCATTATTTAGAGAATAAGAGATACAGATAGCAGCGATTTTGGGTTTTTTAAAAGTTTAACACCCAATTATTCAACCTTTGACTCAAAGGTTCCCAATTACAACAAAAAGATTACCAAGTTTAAGAAGGTTCTCATGTCCAACAAAAAATACTTGAAGATATATATATATAAATATATAATATATATAAGGGTTAATTAGTATTATTTGTATTAGTATTGTCCTCATCTTTATTGTTATCTGTACAACATTTTGGCCGATGTCAGAAGTCACCCTGACGCAACATCATGAAGCTAAGAGGTCCAGAAAAAAACAGCGGCAACAAAGCACCGGCACATCAACATCTTTAGGGACAGCCTTCAAATGCGACATCTGTGGTCGAGAATGTTTTTCAAACATCGGACTTCACAGTCACAGGAGGCGCTGTAACTTCAGGGGCACAAAAACTTTATTATGGTCTTCCGAGATTGAAATGCCAATAAAACAACATTTTGGCTGATGTACCCTCCGGCCTTCTTGAGTTGATCCCAGGGGGCCATCCCTCCAGGAGGGGGCCTGGTTTTATTGCCTTGAGGGGGAATACCAACAGGATCAACGCATTTTTTGCACCTACCATCCCATGAATCTCGGCTCGTGGGTGGTCTCACATTAAAAAGACCTTGTGTCACACCCGTATAAGTGGGATGCAAGTTAAATACCGTCACCATAAACTTTATCTAGATCAAAATGAAGAGTGCGACCTTGGGGTGGGGATACATTACAGCTGTGGTTGGTTGGATTTTTACGGCATGTCAACCCTTGTTGGGTTATTTTACTCTGAAGATATTTTGTTTTATTCATTCTTGTTGGGTATTCAATGTGGAGTGTTGCATGTCATGGACTGCTTAGTCATTATTTACTTGAGGTGACAACAATCATAAAGAAGAATTTGGCAGATAAGCAACACCAGATAATCAGGATTCCAATTTTTGCATTTCATCTTGGATGGTCTCATTTTTAACCAGAGGGTGTTGCAAGATGATAACGGTTGTACACTTAAAGGAACACAAGTATTAATATATATAGATTAGGTAGACAGTAGTACCTTTCTTCTTAGGAATACAGGCACAGTCACGAATACATATGTCTCCATTTCATATGTTTTAAACAAGATGGAAATGAATAATAGATGTTTTTATTTTGCATGGAATAATTCTTATTTTTTAGGCAGTAGTACCCATCTTCTTAGGAATACAGGGCACTGGCTCAAACGCATATTCATATATAATTACCATCCAGTGTGATGTCTCCAGAGTTCACATGTTTTAAACAAAATGGAAAGGTATAGATGTTTTTAAATTTTGCATGTAATAATTCTTATTGGGTAGGCAGTAGTACCTATCTTCTTAGAATACAGGGCACTGGCACAAATACATATTCATATACAGTTACAATCCAGCGTGGAGAAGTCTCCGTACTTCATGTGTTTTAATCAAAATGGAAATATATCATAGATGTTTTTTTAAATTTTGCATCAGATAATTCTTATTTTTAGGCAGTAGTACCTTTTTTCTTAGGAATACAGGGCACTGGCTCAAACGCATATTCATATATAATTACCATCCAGTGTGATGTCTCCAGAGTTCACATGTTTTAAACAAAATGATGTTTTTTTTTAAATTTTGCATGTAATAATTCTTATTTTTTAGGCAGTAGTACCTATCTTCTTAGAATACAGGGCACTGGCACAAACGCATATTCATATATAATTACACCTCAGAATAAATCGAGATCTGTCGAGCAACTTATCTTTTTTTGAATGGAAGCCTGGGAAATGTGGTCGAAAGACGATATCAGTTTTGTTTTTTTTTTCCGTGTAGAGCTCACATCTTTTCTCTTACCTTGTCGGGTTGAAACTATGTTAGAATTCTAAGAATAAATCGACACAGACGCTATATCAGATGTCACTAGTATTAGTAATTATACCAAGTCTTTACTGTTGAGCTAGTAGTACTAAGTACCGACTGAAGATTATTTCCTGTTTTTTGGAGTGTGGGGTGGGGTGTATAAGAGGCGGGGCGGTAATTTATGAAGAAGTGCGTCCCGGTTTCCTGCCTCAAAAATTGCTACCTGGTGACTATTAAAATAACGACCCAGCTCAGTCTATTCAAAACTATCCATCTTCATATCAATCTATCTAATTTGTTCATCTAAATACTAAGATTTTTTTTTATTCCTGTTTGTTTAATCTTGTTTTTAGTTTAAATAAACAAGAATTACGACAAAAAAAAGCGACCCGCCCAAATTCATTTACTTGTTGAAAATATCTATCTCCATTTGTTCATATCTATCTATATTATTTTGTTTGTTTATCTATCTATCTCAGTCTATTTCAAACTATATATCCATCTTCATATCTAAACAAGTATTACGACAAATAACAAGAATTACGACAAGCTGGGGTTGTTATTTTGATAGTCACCGGGTAGCAATTTTTGAGGCAGGAGACCGGGACGCACTTCCTCTAAATTACCGGCAGGGCTGCCAACTACTTGGTGCTTCTCATAGCGTAATGGTTAGTGAGCTTGGTTGGTCGGGTTTTACGGCATGTCAACCCTTGCCGAGTTATTTCATACTGAAGACAGCATTTTTTTTTTTTTTTTTTAAAACATATTTTTTTCAAGTCCTAGCACCCATATGATTGTCCCATCCCTATTCCTGTTTTTTGGAGTGTAGGGTGGGGCGTATAGGAGGTAGGGCTGCCAATTACTTGGGTGCCTCTAATAGTGTAATGGCTAATGGGCTTGGTTCATTGGTTGGTTGGTTGGTTGGTGTGTTGGATTTTACGGCATGTCAACCCTTGTTGGGTTATTTTATACAGAAGAAATTTTATTTTATTCATGGGTACTTAATTTTTTTTTTTTTTTTTTTGTTTAAAACCATTTTATCAAGCCCTAGCAACTATATGATTGTCCCAACCCTATTCACCACAGATAGGATGTGACACAGATTGCAAGTATGGGGATCCAGTGACTTCAGCCATAGGACCAGTATTAAATTTAACGGCATGATCCGGGGGAGGGGGCATCCCGCCAGGCAACACCTCGTTGGATACCCCATACTCGCAATCTTGTGTCACATCCTACCTGTGGCAAACAGGTTGGGTAAAAAGGGCATCCCATCATGGTGTAATGGTTAGCAAGCTAGTCTCGCAGATCCATTACTACTGAATAGAGAATTTGATACCCGATGGATACTCCATACTTGCGACTTTGTATCTCATCCAGGGCTCGACACTAACGCCGTCCCGGGGACAATAAAAATGACATCCGGGACGATCAATACGTCATCCAGGACAGTTATACAACCTATTCTAAAATAAAACTTATCAATTGGTTTGGTTTGTTTTATGGCATATCAACCTCAGTGGGTCATTTAATGCCGATGAAGTTTTGAAATAAATCAATTCTTAATGGATAATACAATTTTTTAATAAATACATCTCTCTATTTAACCCATAGATTGGGACCCTAACAGGTACTACCACTCCGGGTCAGAGTGAACCAGGGAGCAATGGTGATGAAGGGGTGCTCTACATTCCCCAAACCTCCAGAACTGGAACCTCACCATCAGATAGTTTAACGTCATTCCTAGGACATGTAGACCCTCAGCCACCGCCTTATGGTAGATGTGGCGCTCCATCTCAGACACCAAAACAATCTCCTTGGTCTAGCACTAGTGAAAAGGAGATTGTGGGGGAATTATAATAAATTGAAATGAAAAGATTTTTAAAAAATTAAAAAATAAAAAAAACTCCCATGAGCCTTCCCTGGAAGAACCCTCCGTGCATGTGCAAGAAAAAAGGATGACTTCTAACCCCAAGAGAATATCTCAACCAATCGAGTTTAGGCTTCAACTGGGTCTAGTTGCCACTACTAGCCAGGGAGATATTCCCTTGCCACAGGCGACTATGACCGGTCAATAAAGCCTAAGTCATAAAACCACCTTCTGCCTTTGTCTCTTTCTTTCCTTAAATTTCTTCCCTTTCAGTGCGACCACCAAATGAGGTGGGGTTAAAAACCATAAGTACATGCTACAAGAGTATCCTGCAACATTTAAACCTTAAAACACCAAAACCTCTTGCAACCCCAAAAGATAGACTCCCTTAGTGTCTGGCTGATACCGACTCTAGATCACACCAACGACTTTCTTTTTTGATACCAATTTTTAAATATGACGGTTTTATTTTTCTAGCATCCATTAATGGTGAAGTCCCAATTTTGGAGATCTGGGAATGTGGAGTACCCTTCGTTGCCATTACTCCCAGGTCTACTCAGAGTGGTAGTACATGTTAGGGTCCCATCTATAGGTTAAATAGGAAAATAAATCGAATTTTTAAAAAAATTTGAATACACATCAAGTATGAATAAAATAAAACATCCTTTGGAATAAAATTACTCCCAGGTCCACTCTGACCCGGAGTGGTAGTACCTGTTAGGATCCCATCTATAGGTTAAATAGAAAAAAAATGAATTTAAAAAATATGTTTTTTAAAAAAATCTTGAATGCCCATCAAGTAAGAATAGAACAAAACATCCTTTGTATAAAATAACCCAACAAAAGTTGACATGCCTTAAAATCCAACACAACAATCAGCATCCTCTAAGAATAATCAATAAATAATTTTAGACACATCAGGTAGCGCCATTTTTCTTTGATGTTTTTGTTAGAACTTAAACAAGACTGTCTTTTTTTCGGCTCTAACAGTAAATTTCGATATATACATTTTTTTAAAGCCAAATTAGCCTTTTAGACGAACGTCAACAAACCCTCTAATTTTTTTTATGTCTGTTTTATATAGATATATATTTCTTATGTATCAATAATTTTGACGGTATTGTAAAAATGAAAACGAACTACATTTTCCCCATGAAGAAAAAAAAAATGGCTATATTTAAAAGAATTTATTTTTGCTACTTTGTTCATTTGATTAATCACTTTCATATATATATATATATATATATTAAAACAAGAAAAAAAGAAAATAAATTCAATCTACGAGAGCTGAGAAAATTGATAGCAATTCTAGGAAAAAGATTTTGAAAATAATAATCAAGGAACCACAACGTACCTAACGAAAAATTGCCACACATTACTAAGAAGAAAAAAATCTATTCCTAAATAAATGGTTGAATCTATTTTCTTTAAAAATATTTCATATAATAAAAAAGACTTTGAGAAAAATCCGAGATAAAAAAAATATATATTATTTCCTTCCGTAATGTCTTTCCTTTTTAAATATATGTGTGTGGTAAGGAGCAAGTCCGTTTTTGATAGCTTTGTCCTGTCCCAAAACAATTGTGCCAATTTACATGCGAATTCTATACAAAGTGTACCAAAAAATATGGGACAGGTAGTAGTAGCAATTCAAACAATTGTTTTCAATATGTACGATAAAAATAATAACAAAATAAAATAAATAAAAATATAAATAATTAGAATAATAACGAAACAAAATAAAATTAAAATAAAAACAATAAAAAATGTCTTTTTAAATCTGTGGTGTATGGATAGAGCAAATTCGTTTTTGATAGCTTTGTCCTGTCCCAAAACAAATGTTACATTTTACATGCGAATTCTATACACGAAGTGTACCAACAAATATGGGACAGATATACTAGTAGTAGTTTTCGATAAATATGATAAAATAATAACAAAATAAAATTAAATTAAAATAAAATAAAAAAATGTCTTTTTAAAGGTGTTCGTTTTTGATGGCTTTGTCCTGTCCCAAAACAATTGTTACATTTTACAAGCGAATTCTATACACAATGTGTACAAATAAATATGGGACAGAGATAGTAGCAGAATTGAGTTCTCTGGTGATCGTAAACATAGTAATTTAAACAATTGTTTTCAATAATAATAGCAACAAAATAGAAATAATTAGAATAATAACAAAATAAAAAAATGTTTAAATGTATTTTTAAATATATTCGTTTTTAATAGCTTTGTTCTGTCCCAAAACATTTTACATGCGAATTCTATGAAGCGTACCAACTATTATGGGACAGACATAGTAGTATCATTTAAAACAGTTGTTTTTCAATAACAACATCTCTTTTCTCGTCACAGAAATAAATAGACGGCCCGTAACAATGGTGTCTATGATACTTTTAGTTTCTAAGAAAGGAGTAAAAAAACAACAACAACAAAAAGATTCTAGCTCCGTTATATAGAGACAGATGATGAGGAATAATCTAAAATTAATATCCTTAAAATGGTCAGTGCGAACGCAAACCCCACAAATAATCATTCAGTAGGAAATTACTTTTATTTTCTGTGTTGGTGCAGCTTTAAGAATATGGCTCTCTAAAAATCTCGATATGTTTGTCCCATTTTCGATGGTTTACGGTTACAAACAAAATTTATTTACACATTGCATACACACACATACACAGTGATGCTGATAGCTTTTTGATTTAGTGCGCGTCCAGGGATTTACATATTTGCTTTGAATGAATCACCGGGAAAATTTATGGGTCCCAACTAAAGCCGCCTAAATCCTACCTTGTAACTTGTAACCTGTGTAATTCGTTTCTAAGAAACGATTGGAATGTATTTACAGTTAGCTTGAAATGGTGAGGGAAGCAAAAAGAAAAACACTGGGACGCATTGATACGATTTTACTACGTCTTTTAGATTTTTATGCGTCAGGGACGCGTACCTATCAGCCTCTCTCACTCTCTGTATAGTATATAGTATATACACACACACACCACATACATGTTTGTCCATAAAGTCCGTGTGCATTTTAAAGGATTAATTCATTTAAAGTGCACATTGACTTTGTGGACAATCGGTATGTGTGTGTCCATAAAGTCCGTATGCATTTTTAATAATCAAAATTGAAATGCACATGGACTTTGTGAACATTGTATGTGTGTGTATATATATATATGTGTGTGTATATATGTATATATATATATATATATACATACATACACACACACACACACGTGTCAATAAAGTCCATGTGCACTTTAAACGATTTGAAATTTAAATTGCACACGTACTTTGTGGACACCCTGGATGTGTGTAAAGTCCATGTGCATTTTAAAATTTAGGATTGTTCAAAGTGTATATAGACTTTATGGACATATACACACATACAGGCTGTCCACAAAGTCAGTGTGCAATTTAAAATTTTAAATCATTTAAAGTGCACATGGAGTTTATGGACACATATGCTGTTACATTTGTATAATTAAATGTATCAACAATAACATAGAATACAAAGACAGTATACTAGTGAAAAACATAAAATAAGATAAAACGGGGATTTGTTTATATTTAAGAGACAATTTTTTAAAGTAATATATAATTGTAGGTACCAAAGTTTGTACCTGGCATCATATGGGTTTTCGGTAACCAAACCTAAAAGCCATGTCAGGTGCACGTTATTTCTTTATATTCTATGAATTATTAAAAATATACATTTTGTCATACTATCTACATGAGTAAGATACATGACATAGCTATGCTTAAAAAAAAAAGAAAAGATAAATAAAAATTCTATGAAATTTATAGGAAAAAAAATGACAATAAATATGGAAGAAGGTAAACTAGGGTGCGGACTGTAGCTCATCTCGTTGTCAAAGAGAATTTTAGTTCTTCCTTTTTTTAAATCTTTCGTCTCAGGTTCAGATTAGGTGGATATCTCAACATTTTTATATATACATATTTTTTATAATGACCCCAAAATATAAAGATTCTATGAAATTTATAGGTAAACGCAAACGGACTGTGGCTCATATGGTAGTTAAAGAGAATTTTTGGTTCTTCCTTACTTCTCTTTTTTAAATCTTTCGTCTCTGGTTCAAATCTGTTGGATATCTCAACATTTTTTTACATATATTTTTTTCGCGTATTATATCTATTTGAGTTTGTTTTGCTCGTACCTGAAGTAAATAGATAAATAAAGATTTTTCTTTTATTTATAAAGCGACACCTGACTTGAAGATTAATTTTATTAAAGAAGACAATGAAGATGCAAAGCATTCTGGGTTTTCTAAGATGGAGGAAAAAATCAAATCATTTGTTATTGTTGTTCTACTAATTATGTAGGTATATATAAAATATAGATATAAACAAATTTGAAAGAAAAGACGTTTTCTGATTCTGGAGAATATATTGTTGGGTCTAAAAATGACTAAATAAATGGGTGTTTGTTTTCTTAAAAAAAAAAAAAATTTAAAAAATAAATAAAAAACAGGTAATTAAAAAAATTTACTATCATATTTTTCAAAAGTATTTAATATCCTATTATTATTATTATTATTATTATTATTATTATTATTATTATTAATGAAATATCTTTTTTAACAATAAAATATTAAAATAACACTTTTTAAAGATATTAACTAATAAAATGATAGTAATAAAATAAAATGATAAAATATAACTAAATTATCATTTTTACTATTTAATAGTAAAAATAATAAGAATAAAAAATAAATATGAAAGATAATGATAAAAATTAGATAAATATAATCGTCTAGATATAAAATGTATAATTGTTATACATTTTATAGTATTAGTATAATAAATTTGCAAAAAAGGTGGATTTTTCTTTTCTTTTTTTTTTGTGAATTATTATTGGGTCTAGAAAAGACTAAATAAATGTTGTTTTTTTTTATTTCTTATAAATAAGGGGAGGGGAGCAGGTAAATAAATAAAAAATAACTTATTTTCCCCTCCTGAAAATCAAAGATCGATATATCTCCTCTTCTAAAAATAGATTGGTAAAATTCTTCATGATGGGAGATGCAATGTGTTTGAGGTCATTCTTAGATTTTAGGAAAATTTAAACAAATATTCAAAAAATTATCTAAATTTAACCAAACCTACCTAATAAAGGAATAATGATAAAATAAGATTGCAAATAAAATAATAAAAATTTAAAAAGATTAAAGTTAGATAAGATAATAGCAAAAATAAAATAAAAATAATAACAAAATAAAATAAAATAAAAATAGAATAATAGTAAATTTGTATTTAATTTAACTAATGAACAATAAATTTTGTTAAAAAAATAATTGTCGTTAATTTAATATCTCTTCTTTACCCATTATTATTTTGTTTCAAGTACACCTGTAATCTTTTGTTTATGTTGATGATGATGATCGTAGTAGTAGTCGTAGTAACTACTATCATCATCACCAATAACAACATCAAAATAATCTTTCGTTTCCATCGAAAATTAAACTTATTTTTTGTTTAAAAAAAATGTAAGTACGAATAATCTAGTTAATGATGGAATCTAGTTTTAAAAAATTGTCATTAATTTCTGAGGTAGATTCATTTTATCTATTATTTTTTGTTTTAAGTAGTAATGTAATATTTTGTTTATGTTGATGATGATGGTAGTAGTGATATCATCATCAACAATAACATCAACATAATAATTATATTTTTTTAACTTTATTTATATTTCAACTTTAGTTGTTTTTTTTATTACTTTTATATGTGATCTATTCTCCCCCACCCACCCCAAAAAATTAATGAATAATAACAATTAATTAATTATTATCCTTCGTTTCTACCGTAAATAAAACTTGCTTTTTTTTTTGTTGACACAATAAAAAATAAAAGTATGAATCGAGTCAATGAATAAATTTAGTTAAAAGAATTGTCATTAATTTCTGTCGTATATATCTTATTTATTTAACACCTGAAATCTTATGTTTATGTTGTTGTTGATTGATCATGATGATGGTAATAGCAGCAGCAGCAACTAGTATCATCATCATCATCATCACCAACAACAAAATAATTAAGTATTATGTTTGTTTACTTATTGTCTTTTAGTTTTAAGTACCTGAAATTTTATGTTCATGTTGTTGATGATGATGATGGTGGTAGTAGTAGTAGTATCATCATCATTAACAATAACAACAACATAAAGTTTTTTTTTAATTTATTTTTATTTTATTTTATTTTTATTAAAAAGGGTACTTAACTTTTTTTTTAATTAATAATTATCGGCAATAATTATTAATAATTCATTCATTTACCCTTCGTTTCCGTTTTATTTCTTTTTTTTTTTTTTTAATTACTAATTATTTTTAATTTTACTGTTTTATTTTACTATGATTTTAACAAAATTTTGATAATATATTAATATTTTATTTCATTAATATTTTTATTTTAAAAAGTTTAATTATAAAATTACTATAAATAAAAATTATATGCATTAAAAATCCTAAAATTACTATGAATTAAAAGTTTAATAATAGAATTACTATAAATTAAAATGTTTTAGATTTAAACTTTTTAACGTTTTTTTTTTGTTTGTTTTTTATTTGTAATTTTTTTGTAATTTTTTGTAAATTTCCTAATTAAAAGGTTAATCTTTTAATTAAGAAATTTTTTTTAAAATGAAAAATTTATAAGTTTCTCTACAATCATTTTAAAAAGTCAACATTTATTTAAGTAGTTAACAATTAAATAAAACAACGAAATATTAAGAATCTTTTTTGTTGGGTTATTTCTAAGAAATTCTAATCAATCAATAATATATTTTTAATAATATAATTAAAAATATATGTGGTTATAAAAATATAAATAAAACAATAATTAAATATACATAATTTTAGATATATTAACCAATATATATATATATATATAAATTTAAAAATATATATATAAATAATACAATAATTATATGTGAATGCGTGTGTGTCAATTTAACAGAAAAATACTTTCAATTTTAAACATTTTTTCTTCTTCCTTTCTAAAAAAAAGATAACATTTTTTCCAAATAATTTTCTTTTAAATATATAAAACCGGTTCAATTAATAAATCATAATTAATTATTTACTTATTCAATCATCCTATTTTTGTTTTCTCAACCAAAATAAACAAATAATTAATTAATAAATATAATAAATCTGTTCATCACCGACAAAAAAAAAATTACTATAAAATAGGCCCTAAAGTTTTACTTGTATCTTGGGTGGGAAACCTGCGGATAATTTGGGGGATAAATATTTTTAATATAATATAGTATAATATAATATAATCAAATATATGTATATTATGTATATTCAATATACAGGATTTTAAAAATATATAAATAATACAATAATTAAATATATGAATAATAATACAATAATTAAATATATGAATAATAATACAATAATTAAAATACGATTAAATTAAAATTAAATTAATTAAAAGAATTAATATATATATATATATAAATAATACAATTAAATGTACATCATTTTTAAAATATATATAACAAATATGATTTTAAGAATATATATAAATTTAAAAAATATAGAGAGAGATAATACAATAATTAATTAAATACATGATTTTAAAAATAAGATAAAAATACAATATATAAATTTTAAAAATATATAAATAACAATTATATATAATTATACAATACACACACTATTTTAAAAATATATATAAATAAAATATAATTAAATATATATATATAATTATAAATATGTGTGAATGCGTGTGTGCAAGTAGTGTAAACAGTAAAATACTTTCAATTTTAAACACAATTTTTTCTTTCTAAGAAAGAAAGAAACAGATTATTTATGTTTATTTTCAAATATTCTCTTTTAAATCAATTAATAAATCATAATTAATTCTTCCCTTAATTAATCACCCTATTTTTGTTTTCTTAACCGCAATAAATAATCAATAAATATATTAAATCACCCCCTAAAAAAAAAACTACTATAAAAAAAAGTGCCCTTAAATTTTTGCTTGTATCTTAGGAGACCTGTGAATGATTTTTTTTTAAAAGAAAAACAAAGAAAAACGTGCCCCACCCATAAGCAAAAAGAATATTTTTTTGACCTACCGAACTTCGACGAGTAACCACTGTCGGTTTTGGTATCGTCATCGTCGTTTCCTCCGCACATTTTTGTAAAAATTGTTTTTCAAAATTATTTTTCCACCAGAAATTGATAAATAACTGGATGTGTAGCGACACACACACACTCCGTACTAAGCAAGAGAGATGCTTTGAATAATAGGAGTTGTCACAGACGGGGGTCACATGACCGAAATGCTCGATTCTGATTGGTCGACACGACTGGCTCCATCCAATTGATGCTGCTAACTTGCAACTTCTCTCTATATATGTATCTATCTATCTATCTATTTCCCTCTCTGTCTTTCTCTCTGTCCCACTCCCTTTTTTCTCTCTCGCTGTTTATTTGTCTCTCTCTCTCTCTCTCTCCTTTTCTGTCTCCCTTACGTTACCTCTCACTGTCTGCCTATCTCTCTCTTTCTTTCTTCTTTCTTTCTTTCTTTCTTTCTTTCTCGCTGCAACTTTCAACTTCTTTTTTTTCTTTATCTATCTATCTATCTATCTATCTCTGTATTTGTCTGTCTGACTGACTCTCTCCCCTCTCTCTCTCTCTCTCTCTCTCCCCTACCCTCTCTCCCCCATATCTCTCTCTCTCTCTCTCTCTCTCTCTCTCTCTCTCTCTCTCTCTCTCTCTCTCTCTCTCCTCTCTGGTACTGCAGTCGACTAGCGCTTTTGTACCCCGTGGGTATCATGTATTTTTTATAAATACAACCAAGGTCGTAATTTCTTTTTAACTTTTAAACCTTTTTTTTTTAATTTCTAATTTTCAAATTGCTTTTCTTCCTTACCTTATGTCTGTGTGTATACCAATATAATGCCTAATCGTAAAAATAATTAATTAGCGGCGCCCATCTTCTCCCCAAGTAAGAGGCGATAGGTTGTATTCGGTTTCATCCTTAATCCTAAAAGTAAAAATTAAAGTTTAAAAAAAAACACGAAATTCTTTCTTTCTTTCTTTTTTTAGACAGCCCTTACCTCTTCTCTCTCTCTCTCTCTCTCTCTCTCTCTCTCTCTCTCTCTCTCTCTCTTTCAGACAACCCTTTTCTTTCTTTCTTTCTTTCTTTCTTTCTTTCTTTTAGACAGCCCTTTCCCTTCTCTCTCTCTCTCTCTCTCTCTCTCCTCTCTCTCAGACAACCCTTTTCTTTCTTTCTTTCTTTCTTTCTTTCTTTCTTTCTTTCTTTAGACAGCCCTTTCCCTTCTCTCTCTCTCTCTCTCTCTCTCTCTCTCTCTCTCTCTCTTTCAGACAACCCTTTTCTTTCTTTCTTTCTTTCTCTTTCTTTCTTTTAGACAGCCCTTTCCCTCTCTCTCTCTCTCTCTCTCTCTCTCTCTCTCTCTCTCTCTCTCAGACAACCCTTTTCTTTCTTTCTTTCTTTTCTTTCTTCTTCTTTCTTTCTTTCTTTTAGACAGCCCTTTCCTTCTCTCTCTCTCTCTCTCTCTCTCTCTCTCTCTCTCTCTCTCTCTCTCCTTTCAGACAACCCTTTCTTTCTTTCTTTCTTTCTTTCTTTTCTTTTAGACAGCCCTTTCCCTTCTCTCTCTCTCTCTCTCTCTCTCTCTCTCTCTCTCTCTCTCTCTCTCTCTCTCTCTTTCAGACAACCCTTTTCTTTCTTTCTTTCTTTCTTTCTTCTTCTTTTAGACAGCCCTTTCCCTTCTCTCTCTCTCTCTCTCTCTCTTTCAGAAAACCCTTTTCTTTCTTTCTTTCTTTCTTTCTTTCTTTCTTTCTTTCTTTTAGACAGCCCTTCCCCCTCTCTCTCTCTCTCTCTCTCTCTCTCTCTCTCTTTCAGACAACCCTTTTTCTTTCTTTCTTTCTTTCTTTCTTTTAGACAGCCCTTTCCTTCTCTCTCTCTCTCTCTCTCTCTCTCTCTCTCTCTCTCTTTTCTTTCTTTCTCTCTCTCTTTCAGACAACCCTTTTCTTTCTTTTCTTTCTTTTTTTTTTCTTTCTTTTAGACAGCCCTTTCCCTTCTCTCTTTTCTCTCTCTCTCTCTCTCTCTCTTTCTTTCTTTCTCTCTCTCTCTCTTTCAGACAACCCTTTTCTTTCTTTCTTTCTTTTAGACAGCCCTTTCTCCCCCCCCTCTCTCTCTCTCTCTCTCTTTCAGACAACCCTTTTCTTTCTTTCTTTCTTTTTTTTTCTTTCTTTTAGACAGCCCTTCCTTCTCTCTCTCTCTCTCTCTCTCTCTCTCTCTCTCTCTCTCTCTCTTTCTTTCTTCTCTCTCTCTTTCAGACAACCCTTTTCTTTCTTTCTTCTTTTTTTTTCTTTCTTTTAGACAGCCCTTTCCCTTCTCTCTCTTTCTCTCTCTCTCTCTCTCTCTCTCTCTCTTTCTTTCTTTCTCTCTCTCTCTCTTTCAGACAACCCTTTTCTTTCTTTCTTTCTTTTAGACAGCCCTTTCCCTTCTCTCTCTCTCTCTCTCTCTCTCTCTCTCTCTCTCTCTCTCTCTTCTCTTTCAGCCCTTTCTCTCCTTTACTACTCGTGTGGCGTAATAGTTAACCAGCTAGATTAGCAGACTGTTGACAGTGAGTTCGATTCTCACTGGGTGCCCCGTACTTATGGCCTTGTGCCACATCTAAACTAAGCTTAGTAAATAACTATTTACTTTCTACTTTTTGATTAAAACGCCCAATGATTGTTGCTATGGTCAAGGAGCTAAACTAGCACCAAACCGTAACTAGTGAGTACGATTCTCACTGGGTGCCTTATATTTTCGGCTTTGTGCTGCCACTAGTACAAGCTTTGTGGATAACCGGTCTACAGCATAGCAGAGCTTTAGTATCACGATTAATTTGTATCGTGGACTTTTTGGGATACTAATGTGGAATAGCGCGCAAGAGACAATAATATTAGTGTTGGTTAGCACCTGCTGTTTTGTCAATCTCTTTCTGGCTTTCTTTGCTGTCGCAGCTACTCTCCTCTCCACCTCACTCGTCTTCGTGCCTTGCTTAATGTTAAGGCGCCAGGCCGCTCGATTTTCTGCATCTAAATCCCACGTGTTTGTGTCAATGTGGAATATTCTCATGTCTCTTCCTCAGACATCTTTAAAACGTAGATATCATTAGGTTTGGTTTGTTTCGTTTTACGGCATATCAACCTCAGTGGGTCATTTAATGCCGATAAAGTTTTGAAATAAATCAATTCTTAATGGATAATACAATTTTTTTATAAATACATTTTTATATTTAACCCATAGATGGGTCCCTAACAGGTACTACCACTCCGGGTCAGAGTGGACCAGGGAGCAATGGTGATGAAGGGGTGCTCCACATTCCCCAAACCTCCAAAACTGGAACCTCACCATCAGATAGAGTTTAACGTCATTCCCAGGACATGTAGACCCTCAGCCACCGCCTTCTAGCACCCATATGATAAAAAGGGGTTGGGGCTTGCCAAAAGGGCAATAGGGTTGGGAAAATCATATAGGTGCTAGGGCTTGACGTGACCAGCCGATTGATCGGAGGGGGCCTCTCCGACCGCCCGTCTAGCTCAAGATAGGGCCAAAGTGGAGTATTGCATGTCATGAACTGCTCATCCACCTGGGCTCTATCCTTAAGCATCACGGGTCGCCACCGACGGCCAACAGGTGGTCCCATTGGGGGAGTCTTACCCCTCTGCAGAGGTGCAGTCGGTGCATTCTAACGCCCCAGCCGACAGGGCGGAGATATTATTAGGGTAATTTATGAGGAAGTATAAAGAAAGACAGTCAGATAAGTGTAAAGAATAGGGTAACGACACAACAATGAGGCTTATAAACAAAAAGCATTTATCATAGCAAGACGTAAGATATAAGAGTATTTACGGGTTTCGAAGGAGCCCTTATTTCTTCGTAGTTGAAGGCAAATTGTCGGGCAAAGAAGGAACAACACAAAAGTAAATGCAGACACTTGTATTGACATAAAATTACATAAAATAAGATAAAACGGGGATTTGTTTATTTTTAAGAGACAATTTTTTAAAGTAATATATAATTGTAGGTACCAAAGTTTGTACCCGACATCATATGGGTTTTTGGTAACCAAACCAAAGGCCATGTCAGGTGAACGTTATTTTTTTATATTCTATGAATTATTAAAAATATACATTTTGTCATACTATCTACATGAGTAAGATACATGACATAGCTATGCTTACAAAAAAAAAAAGAAAAGATAAATAAAAATTCTATGAAATTTATAGGAAAAAAAATGACAATAAATATGGAAGAAGGTAAACTAGGGTGCGGACTGTAGCTCATCTCGTTGTCAAAAAGAATTTTAGTTCTTCCCTTTTTTTTAAATCTTTCGTCTCAGGTTCAGATTTGGTGGATATCTCAACATTTTTATATATACATATTTTTTATAATGACCCCAAAATATAAAGATTCTATGAAATTTATAGGTAAACGCAAACGGACTGTGGCTCATATGGTAGTGAAAGAGAATTTTTGGTTCTTCCTTACTTCTCTTTTTTAAATCTTTCGTCTCTGGTTCAAATCTGTTGGATATCTCAACATTTTTTTACATATAATTGTTGCAAATTTAATGGTATTGCTACCAGACTTATCTGTGGAGGGATTTCTTGTAGTACTGGAGATAACACAGTTTTCTTCTCGTCGGTGGGAAATGTAGTTAAGACGCTTCGTCTCGGTATTTGTTCTTTTAGTCAGTGTGCTGTCGTACCGGCCTTTCTCCAGTATGCTGATACAATGCCTTAGACGGAATCTGGTTGTAAGGTTCTTGTGGTAAATGGACCCTGTTTTGGGGCTTGGTAATGAGAGCTTGGTCTATGAGAAAACGTTAGTTTCACGTCTCTCCTCCAGCAACGGTTCTTCGATAAGTAGCCCTGTTTTAGGGCTAAGTGAGAGAGCGTTTGTTTTTACGTCTCTCGTTGTTAACGGTTCCCTGATAAGTAGGCCCTGATTTTGGGCTAAGTGAGAGAGCGTGTCTTTTGACGTCTCTCTCCAGTAACAGATCCTTGATAAGTGACGTTTTGGTATTTGGCGCCAACATACGCTGTTGGCATTCGACCCCTAACGATAGGGGGAGATAATTGGTTATGGAATTTCCGACAGATACAATACAAATACAAAGTGTAACTTGTGGTACAAAAATGTGTGTAAGTTTTACAATGCATTACAATAGAAAATGTATGTAAAAGTACGGTTGTTGCAAAGTCACAAATAGGAATGTATGTAAATGTTTAAATTGTATGAATTGTTTGAATTGCGAGATAATGCCCCGCGTGACTTATCTGAGTACAGGTAGAATGTCTTGCTAGTTTGTTTGTTTGATTTTACGTGTCGGTCAACGGCAATTCCATGCTGTTCAAAAGACCCGATCGTTCCCAACGCCTTTGATGTGTACAAAACATACGTCGTGCTCCGACGAGAGTCCCAGCGGAAGAGACTGATTTTAAGGTATCAGCCCTCAAAATTGGCGGCCAAACTGAACCTCGTAACGTGTGCTCTGATTGATCGCTGACAAAAGCCCTTAGCCAATCGCATGAGGTTTCTCATCAGGTTATGGCTAAGACCCTTGGGCTCTGTCGCTATAGTCAAAGGGAGGTCACTGTAATTGTTTTTCGCTTATGATATTCATTGTTTGCATAAGGTGAAAATAAGGTAATATTATTTTCCACAGAAGACTGTCTCGGTCTCCTGCCTCAAAATTGCTACCGGTGACTGCTGAAAAACCAACCCAGCTACGATTGAAGTCCGTAGCCGAAGCAGTGTCACTTGAAAGAAAACAACCAACTTGGGGCGTTTTGGGGGTTTTTTTCGACATTCAATTACATATTTTAAAAAATCCAAAACGTTTATTTTGTTCGGTATTTTCATTTTATTTTAATATATTTATTTCCAACAATCAATTACAAGTTAAAAAAAACATCAAAATATTTAGAAATTCTTGTTTATTTAAACTAAAAACAAGACATTAAACAAAAATGAATAAATAAAATCTGAATACCTATCTATTTATCGGCTTTTCAGAAAAAGATACTATTTTCCAATATGCCTTAATAAAATAATAAAATGAAATAAAACAACGTTTTTATCAACACTGCTTCGGCTACGGACTTCAATCATAGCTGGGGTTGGTTTTTCAGCAGTCACTGGTAGCAAGTTTTGAGGCAGGAGACCGGGACGGTCTTCCTCATAAATTACCATTATTAGATTACGTATAAAAAGCATTACATTTCATGGAAATACTCGAAAACTTTGAGATGCTAGGGTTAGGGTTAGGGTGAGTGTTGGGGTTAGTGCTAGGGTTAGAGTTAGGGTTAGGGTTAGGCTACTTCGGGAGTTTCCGTAATCTAATGCTATTTTATTGGAAATTCCATAGTTAATTATCTCCCCCTGCCGCTAGGGGGCGAATCGCCATTATCGTATGTTGGCGCCAACCAACAACATTACTTATCGTATAGCAATTACTGGAGGAGAGACGTAAAAACTAAAAGCTCTCATCACCAAGCCCAAAACAGGGCCCACTTATCACAGAACTCTACAACCAGCTCACTTCTAAGGCATTGTATCAGCATACGTTAAAAGGCGGGAACAATAGCACACTTACTGAAGGACGAGAAACTACCGAGACGAAGCGTCTTATCAACATTTCCTACCAACGAACAGAATACCCCTGTTATCACCACTATTCCAAGAACACTGCTTAACTCACAGATAAGTCTGATAGCAAATACCAATAAAATTTGCAAAAACATTTATGTACTTTTTGTCAATACAAGTGTCTGCAATTACTTTCGTGTTTGTTCATTCTTTGTCCGACAATTTGCCTACAATTACGGAGAAAAAAATAAGAGCTCCTTCGAAACCCGTAAATACTCTTAATTTATATGTAAAATGAGATTCTAATAATATTATCTCATGCGTGCTATTGTGCATTACTACCGACTATGGACAGCCTTATCCCATGATGCTTAAGGACGGAATCCTGGTGGTGCATTACTACCGACTACGGACAGCCTTATCGGCTGGGGTTTTACAATACCCCGACTACACCTCTGCAGAGGGGTAAGACCTCCCTCAATGCGCCATCTGTTGGCCATCGGTGGTAACCTATGATGCTTAAGGGCGGAATCCTGGTGGCTAACCAGTCCATGATATGCAAAACTCCACTTTGGTCCTTACTTGGGCTAGATGGGCGGTCGTAGAGGCCTCAACCAACCAATTGGTTGGTCGCGTCAAGCCCTAGCACCTATATGATTGTCCCAACCCTATTGCCCTTATGGTATCCCGATCCTTTTTATCATATATGTGCTAGAAGGCAGAGGGTGAGGGTTTTATTGACGATAAACTGCATCTAGTGGTGAAGTTCCTATTTTGGAGCTCTGGGGGATATGAAGTACCCCTTCATCACAATTATTCCTATGTCCACTCTGACCCGGAGCGGTAGTACCTGTTAGGGTCCCATCTATTGGTTAAATAGATTTTTTTTAAATGTGTTTAAAAAATTGAGTCTCTCTGAATTTTTTTCGATGAGGCTTGATAATTAGTATTATTTGGATTATGTGGACTATTGTCCTCATCTTTATTGTTATCTACACTATTTCTCTGAATTTTTTTCGATGAGGCTTAATAATTAGTATTATTTGGATTATTTGGACTATTGTCCTCATCTTTATTGTTATCTACACTATTTCTCTGAATTTTTGAGATGAGGCTTGATAATTAGTATTATTTGGATTATTTGGACTATTGTCCTCATCTTTATTGTTATCTACACTATTTCTCTGAATTTTTTTCGATGAGGCTTAATAATTAGTATTATTTGGATTATTCGGACTATTGTCTTCATCTTTATTGTTATCTACACTATTTCTCTGAATTTTTTAGATGAGGCTTGATAATTAGTATTATTTGGATTATTTGGACTATTGTCCTCATCTTTATTGTTATCTACACTATTTCTCTGAATTTTTTTCGATGAGGCTTAATAATTAGTATTATTTGGATTATTTGGACTATTGTCCTCATCTTTATTGTTATCTACACTATTTCTCTGAATTTTTTTCGATGAGGCTTAATAATTAGTATTATTTGGATTATTCGGACTATTGTCCTAATCTTTATTGTTATCTACACTATTTCTCTGAATTTTTTTCGATGTGGCTTAATAATTAGTATTATTTGGATTATTTGGACTATTGTCCTCATCTTTATTGTTATCTACACTATTTCTCTGAATTTTTGAGATGAGGCTTAATAATTAGTATTATTTGGATTATTCGGACTATTGTCCTCATCTTTATTGTTATCTACACTATTTCTCTGAATTTTGAGATGAGGCTTAATAATTAGTATTATTTGGATTTATCGGACTATTGTCTCATCTTATTGTTATCTACACTATTTCTCTGAATTTTTGAGATGAGGCTTATAATTTTTGTATTATTTGGACTATTGTCCTCATCTTTATTGTTATCTACACCATTTCTCTGAATTTTTAGATGAGGCTTGATAATTAGTATTATTTGGATTATTCGGACTATTGTCCTCATCTTATTGTTATCTACACTATTTCTCTGAATTTTTAGATGAGGCTTGATAATTAGTATTATTTGGATTATTCGGACTATTGTCCTCATCTTTATTGTTATCTACACTATTTCTCTGAATTTTTAGATGAGGCTTGATAATTAGTATTATTTGGATTATTCGGACTATTGTCCACATCTTTATTGTTATCTACACTATTTCTCTGAATTTTTGAGATGAGGCTTAATAATTAGTATTATTTGGATTATTCGGGACTATTGTCCTCATCTTTATTGTTATCTACACTATTTCTCTGAATTTTTCGATGCGGCTTAATAATTAGTATTATTTGGATTATTCGGACTATTGTCCTCATCTTTATTGTTATCTACACTATTTCTCTGAATTTTTCGATGCGGCTTAATAATTAGTATTATTTGGATTATTCGGACTATTGTCCACATCTTTATTGTTATCTACACTATTTCTATGAATTTTTTCGATGAGGCTTAATAATTAGTATTATTTGGATTATTCGGACTATTGTCCTCATCTTCATTGTTATCTGTATAACGTTTCGGCCGATGTGCCCTCCGGCCTTCTTCAGGTATTTCTTGTCGGACTCGGGAGCCTTCTCGAACTCGGGAACCTTTCTTGTCGTAATCAGGAAACATCACGGAACTTTGAAACCTAACCCTTTATCAATCCACGGAGCTATCCTTTCTGATTCCGCTAACCATAGCTGGGGGTACAGGTGTTAAGCTGTGTTAATTACTCTATGTTACTGTCGCCCTGGCCAAGATTGAATCTGCAGCCTGGAAATAATTGTTTACACAACGCCTTTATCAACTACGCTATGTGGCCCAATTTCGTAAGGCTCCCAATTGTCCAATAATCCAAATAATACTAAAAAATTGAGTTTTAAAAAGTGTAGTACGTGTTAAGGTCCCATCTATAGGTTAAATAGATAAAAAAAATAATTTTAAAAAAGTGTTTGAAAAAATTTGAATATCCAACAAGAATGAATAAAACAAAAACGACCTCGGCATAAAATCACCCAACGAGGGTGGACATGCCGTAAAACCCAACCAACCAGCCAGCCAACCAACCAACCAACGGAATATACCAATCTTCTTTATACTTACTGGCAAATATATATATATATATTGAAATTTAACATTTGAAAAAAAATTTAATACTGTCGGATTAATTTCCGTCTATTTTTCATATATATATATATATATATATATATATATATATATATATATATATATATATATCATTATACTAAAGCTGAGTTAATCAACTTTGCTTCCTAAAGGCATTTTTACTGTTTAGCATAATGACACAAAAAATTATATCAAATTATTCCTTACTTTAGGATTGAATTATGTTTTGAAAAAAATCTGTTTTAATTGGTTCTAATTAGTCGTAATTTGCAATTAAGTCAAAAACCGACCAATCTCTTACTTTAGTCTGTGTCTATCTCTTTCTTCCTCCTATGTATCTCTTTACTACCTCCTCGTTTATATAATGTTAGTTTCTCTGGAGAGAGAGAGAGAGAGAGGGAGAGAATTTGAAATGTATTTCTATGTTAAATTTCACAACCAGCAACCTTAGCTTAAATGAGGTCAAACATTTACTTTCTTAGAAAGATTATAAAATGATTTTTAAGGTTTCATCCGTTCGTTTTTTTGTTTTTTTTTTAATTTATTTCGCTTTGCTAACTCCCTTTTCCTAAGCTCAATTATCTACTCAGAGCTGAATGGGTGACCCAATGGGTCACGTTTGTCCTCTAATATATATAATATATATATATATATATATATATATAATACTAGCAAATATATGCACCCTGCGGTTGCATATATTTAAGTGTAATGCAATAAAATATCATATTAAATTAGAAAACGCCAATGAAACTAGATAGAATGCAGATCAAAAGCATTTGAAACATGTAATATGTTAGGGTCCCATCTATTGGTTAAATAGAATTTTTATTAAATGTGTTTAAAAAAAAAATGAGCGAGGCTCTCTGAATTTTTTCATGAGGCTTGGATTAATTATATTAATTGGATTATGTGGACTATTGTCCTCATGCTTTATTGTTATCTTACAACTATTTCTCTGAATTTTTTCGATGCAGCTTAATAATAGTATCTATTTGGATTATTTGACATTTCCTCATCTTTATTTTTATCTTACACTATTTCTCGAATTTTTGAGATGAGCTGATAATTAGTATATTTGGATTATTTTGGACTATTGTCCTCATCTTTATTGTTTATCTACACTATTTCTCTGAATTTTTTTCATGAAGCTTCTAATATTAAGTATTATTTGCGATTATTCGCGACTAATGTCCTTCATCTTATTGTTATCTACACTATTTCTCTGAATTTTTTAGATGAGGCTTGATATTAGTATTATTGATTATTTTGACTATTGTCCTCATCTTTATTGTTATCTACAACTATTTCTCTGAATTTTTTTCGATGATGCTTATAATAGATTAGGTTGATTATTTGGACTATTGTCCTCATCTTTATTGGTTATCTACACTATTTCTCTGAATTTTTTTTCGATGCAGCTTGAAAATTAGTTATTATTTGGATTATTCGGACTATTGTCCTAATCTTTATTGTTATCTACACTATTTCTCTGAATTTTTTCGAGGTGGCTATAATTAGTATTTATTTGGATTATTTGACTATTGTCCTCATCTTTATTGTTATCTACCACTATTTCTCTGAATTTTTTAGTATGAGGCTTAATAATGAGTATTATTTTGGATATTCGACTATTGTCCTCATCTTTATTGTTATCTACACTATTCTCTAAATTTTTTGAGATGAGCTTATAATTTAGTATTATTTGGATTATTCGGACTATTGCCTCGATCTTTATTGTTATCTACACTTATTCTCTGAATTTTTGAGATGAGGCTAAAATTGGTATTATTTGGACTATTGTCCTCATCTTTATTGTATCTACACCATTTCTCTGAATTTTTAGATGAGGCTTGATAATTAGTATTATTTGGATTATTCGACTATTGTCCTCATTTTATTGTTATCTTACACTATTTCTCTGAATTTTTAGATGAGGCTTGCATAATTAGTATTATTTGGATTATTCGGACTATTGTCTCTCATCTTTATTGTTATCTACACTATTTCTCTGAATTTTTCGATGAGGCTTAATAATTAGTATTATTTGATTATTCGGACTATTGTCCACATCTTTATTGTTATCTACATATTTCTCTGAATTTTTCGATGAGGCTTAATAATTAGTATTATTTGGATTATTCGGACTATTGTCCCTCATCTTTATTGTTATCTACACTATTTCTCTGAATTTTTGAGATGAGGCTTGATGCTAGTATTATTTGGATTATTCGGACTATTGTCCTCATCTTTATTGTTATCTACACTATTTCTCTGAATTTTTCGATGAGCTTAATAATTAGTATTATTTGGATTATTGACTATTGTCCACCATCTTTATTGTTATCTACACTATTTCTCTGAATTTTTTCGATGAGGCTTAATAATTAGTATTATTTGGATTATTCGGACTATTGTCCTCATCTTCATTGTTATCTGTATAACGTTTCGGCCGATGTACCCTCCGGCCTTCTTCAGGTATTACTTGTGGATCGGGAGCCTTCTCGAACTCGGGAACCTTCTTGTCGTAATCAGGAACCATCACGGAACTTTGAACCTAACCCTTTATTCAATCCACGGAGCTATCCTTTTCAGATTCCGCTAACCATAGCTGGGGTACAGGTGTTAAGCTGTGTTAATTACTCTATGTTACTGTCGCCCTTGGCCAAGATTGAATCTGCAGCCTGAAATAATTGTTACACAACGCCTTTATCAACTACGCTATGTGGCCAATTCGTAAGGCTCCCAATTGTCCAAATAATCCAAATAATACTAAAAAATTGAGTTTTAAAAAGTGGTAGTACGTGTTAGGTCCCATCTATAGGTTAAATAGATAAAAAATGAATTTTAAAAAAGTGTTTGAAAAAATTTGAATATCCAACAAGAATGAATAAAAAAAAAAACGACCTCGGCATAAAATCACCCAACGAGGGTGGACATGCCGTAAAACCCAACCAACCAGCCAGCCAGCCAACCAACGGATATACCAATCTTCTTTATACTTACTGGCAAATATATATATATATATGAAATTTAACATTTTGAAAAAAAATTTAATACTGTCGGATTAATTTCCGTCTATTTTTCATATTATATATATATATATATATATATATATATATATATATATATATATATATATATATATACTAAAGCTGAGTTAATCAACTTTTGCTTCCTAAAGGCATTTTTACTGTTTAGCATAATGACACAAAAATTATATTCAAATTATTCCTTACTTTTAGGATTAAATTATGTTTGAAAAAAAAATCTGTTTTAATTGGTTCTAATTAGTCGTAATTTGCAATTAAGTCAAAAACCGACCAATCTCTTACTTTAGTCTGTGTCTATCTCTTTCTTCCCTCCTATGTATCTCTTTACTACCTCCTCGTTATATAATGTTAGTTTCTCTGGAGAGAGAGAGAGAGAGAGGGAGAGAATTTGAAATGTATTTCTATGTTAAATTTCACAACCAGCAACCTTAGCTTAAATGAGGTCAAACATTTACTTTCTTAGAAAGATTATAAAATGATTTTTAAGGTTTCATCCGTTCGTTTTTTTTGTTTTTTTTTAATTTATTCGCTTTGCTAACTCCCTTTTCCCTAAGCTCAATTATCTACTCAGAGCTGAATGGGTGACCCAATGGGTCACGTTTTGTCTAATATATATATATATATATATATATATATATATATATATACTAGCAAATATATGCACCCTGCGGTTGCATATATTTAAGTGTTAATGCAATAAAATATCATATTAAATTAGAAACGCCAATGAAACTAGATAAGAATGCAGATAAAAAGATTTGAAACAGAAGGAGGATATAATCGAAAAAATAGAACAACTGAAACTTACTCTTCCATCACTCCCGTCTTTCGTTGTTAAATTTTCCTAATTTAGCTATTTAGTTAAAATATGAAGTAAAGAATAAAATGACAGTTATTTCTTCTTGTTAATGGATTTCTTTTAAGATTTATCCCCGAGATTTTTGTTCATATTCATTAAGATAAAACCAAACAATTAGAAATCAATAATACTAAGAACATATTTATTAAAATCAAATTTTTAAGATCAATATGCAAATTAGCCTTCCCATTCACACTGTAAACCGCTATTTTCTTGTATATATAAATACAATTGCATGTTATTAGTATGTAGATATGGTCAACAGGCTTAATGATGTAAAACAATTTTATTAATAATTGAGGTTTAAATAAAAATAAAATCATGGAGAATGTGATGTAAATAACAAAGGGAATTGTGACTTGAATAGTAATATAGTTTCGGTTACAGACAGAAAAACCCACAATCTCCATTATAATAAGAAGATATTGTCTCTCATCCCTTCCTTTGTGTTGCGGAAGAAGAAGGCTATTTTAGTTAATGAAAGGGGGTAAGTCTTTCCTCTTTCCTTCTCCTGCTTTCAATGAACACATTGCTATGATTGAAAGTGACAGTGACACTTGTACATTTTAATATTTGAACTCGGTCAGTAATATTCTTTTTTTCTTTCTTTTTATCAAAAATGATTTTTTTATAGATATATATTCATTGGCTTTTAGTTAATAATAAATACGTCTTTGGCAAAAAATAACCCAACAAGTGTTGACATGCCGTAAAATCCAACCGACCAATAAACTCAAATTGTACTAGGTGTACTAGTTAGAATTAGATCTGACCAATTATATTGTTAACCATTAGACCACTCAGCCGGAACTAGTAGTCTGAGTACAAAAACTCTCTCTCTCTCTCTCTCTCTCTTTCTTTCTCCTTTCTCTCTCTCTCTCTCTCTCTCTTTCTTCTTTCTCTCTCTCTCTCTCTCTCTCTCTCTCTTTGTTTCTCCTCTCTCTCTCTCTCTTCTCTCCTTCCTCTCTCTCTTGTCTCTCTCCTCTCTTCTCTCTTTCTTTCTCTCTCTCTTCTACTCTCTCTCTCTCTCTCTCTCTCTCTCTTTTCTTCCTCTCTCTCTCTTTCTTTCTCTCTGCTCTCTCTCTCTATTGTGCTCTCTCTCTCCTCTTCTGCTCTCTCTCTCTCTCTCCTCTCTTTCTTGTCCTCTGTGCATCTCTATTCTCTCTCTCTCTGTCTCTCTCTGCTCTGCTCTGTCTCTCTTTCTCTCTCTCTCTCTCTGTTGCTCTTATATCTTGTTTCTTTCTCTCTCTCTCTCTCTCTCTCTCTCTCTCCTTCTCTCTCTCTCTTGTTGTCTCTCTCTCTCCCTCTCTCTTGTTGCTATCTCTCTCTCTCTCTTCTCTCTCTCTCTCTTTCTCTCTCTCTCTCTTTCTCTCTCACACACACACACACACTCTCTTCTCTCTCTTCTCTCTCACACACACACACACTCTCTCTCCTCTCACACTCTCTCTCTCTCTCTCACACACACACACTCTCTCTCTCTCTCTCTCACACACACACACACACACACACACTCTCTCTCTCTCACACACACACACTCACTCTCTCTCCTCTCTCCACACACACACACATCTCCTCTCTCTCTCTCTCTCTCTCTCTCACAACACACACACTCTCTCTCTCTCTCTCTCTCTCTCTCTCTCTCTCTCTCTCTCTCACACACACACACTCTCTCTCTCTCTCTCTCTCTCTCTCTCTCACACACACACACTCTCTCTCTCTCTCTCTCTCCTCTCTCTCTCTTTACTATCTATCTATATATCTTTGTTGCTCTCTCTCTCTCTCTCTCTCTCTCTCTCTCTCTCTCTTCCACTATTCCTGTATAGTCCTGATTCATGTTATTCCAATCTCAAAAACTACCACACCCATTTTCTGAGTAACGTCATCCATATTTAACTAGTTATCTTAATTACTAAGCATACGTTTGACATAAGGACACAATTATGGGGCGCCATGACCGGACTTTCACCTGCAGAGGCCCTAAAGTATATGAACTTAGAGGACCTTCTCTAAATAAATTTGTCTAAGAAATTATTATTTTTTATATTAACAAGCAAAAATATCTGCCCTCCAGACGCAAGTATTTAATTGTAAGGAAATAAATTAGAAAGACTAATGAAACTAAATAAGAATGCAGATAAAATGATTTGAAACAGAGGTGGGTATAATCGAAAAAACTTTGAAACTTACTCTTCCATCATTTTCCATCACTCCTGTCATTCATTGCTAAATTTTTCTAATTTAACTATTTACTTAAAATAGGAAGTAAAGAATAAAATTACAGTTATTTCTTCTTGTTAATGAATTTCTTTTAAGAATTATCCACGAGATTTTTGCTCATATTCATTAAAATAAAGCCAAACAAATAGAAATCAATAATACTTAGTATATATTTATTAAAATCAATTTTTTAATATCAATATGCAAATTAGCCTTCCCGTTCACACTGTAAACCGCTATTTTGTTGTATATATAAATACACTTGAATGTTATTAGTATGTAGACCTGCCCAACGGGCTGGGTGTCCAGCGGATTCGGCCCTGGATCTTTACAAGTTAATAGCGTCGATCCCAGGGGGCTACCCCCCCAGGCAATACCTGCACCCTTGATTTAAAGGGGCAGGGCTGGGTTTATTGCCCAGCGCCTGAGGCGCCCCGCACTTTTGTGCGATCCAAGGGGGCAGGGTTGGGTTTATTGCTTGAGGTGGAATGCCGACGGGATCGACGCAATTTTTCACCTGCCACCCATGAGTCTCGGCTTGTGGGTGGTCCCACGTTAATAGGGCCTTGTGCCTTACCCGTACAAGTGGGGTACGAGGTAAATACAATGTAGACCTGTCCAACGGGCTGGGGGTCCAGTGGCTTACAAGTTAATAGCGTCGACCCCATGGGGCTACCCCCAGGCAATACCTGCCCTCTCGATTTAAAGGGGCAGGGCTGGGTTTATTGCCCAGTGCCTGAGGCGCCCCTCCTTGGGGGGGAATACCGACGGGATCAACGCAATTCTTCACCCGCCTCCCATGAGCTTCGGTTTGTGGGTGGTCCCACGTTAATAGGGCATTTGTACCTGATCTTGTACAAGTGGGGTACGAGGATAATATAATGTAGATCCGGCCAACAGTATTAATAATGTAAAATAATTTTATTAATAATTAAATAAAAATTTGTTGGCAACCTTCCGTCTATTTTAGACGATGGCGTAGTTTTTTTTTTTCTTCTCTCTC
>CM042177.1:34950628-35010628 GCA_023376005.1 Doryteuthis pealeii | reverse complement strand
ACCCCTAAACCCTAACTCTAACCCTAACCCTAAACCATAACCCTAACCCCGTCTTCTTTTTTCCTAGTAGATCAATAAATAAATAAATAATTTATCAGTCAATTATCACTATATACCACGTGTTTGTTGTTCCCCCATTTTTGTCTGGTTTGCGTACTTTTAATTTTGGTTTGGTTTGTTTTGTTTTACGGCATATCAACCTCAGTGAGTCATTTAATGCCGATAAAGTTTTGAAATAAATCAATTCTTAATGGATAATACAATTATTTTATAAATACATTTTTCTATTTAACCCATAGATAGGACCCTAACAGGTACTACCACTCCGGGTCAGAGTGGACCAGGGAGCAATGGTGATGAATAGGGTGCTCCACATTCCCCAAACCTCCAAAACTGGAACCTCACCATCAGATAGAGTTTAACGTCATTCCCAGGACATGTAGACCCGCAGCCACTGCCTTCTAGCACCCATATGATAAAAAGGGGTTGGGGGTTGCCATAAGAGCAATAGGGTTGGGAAAATCATATAGATGCTAGGGCTTGACGTGACCAGCCGATTGATCGGAGGGGGTCTCTCCGACCGCCCGTCTAGCCCAAGATAGGGCCAAAGTGGAGTATTGCATGTCATGAACTGCTCATCCACCTGGGCTCTATCCTTAAGCATCACGGGTCACCACCCACGGCCAACAGGTGGCCCCAGAGGTGCAGTCGCTGCATTCTAACGCCCCAGCCGACAGGGCGGTCTTTTAATTTTGTGTCATTGAAAATATACTTGATACATTTCATTTCACTATTCATAGTCTTTTGGGTAGATAAAGCTTTTGAGGCTTTTTGGTTAAAGAAAAAAAGGTAAAAACTCACTTGTTGAGCATGTGTTCTTGTGTGCTGTGCGACACCTAGTGCCTAACGGAAGAAACGCGATAAGTAAGGAATGTTCCCAGTCTTTCAAGTTTCACGTTAAATATCCAACGTCTTTACTTTGACAAGGGCAATGACAACCTTATCTATTTCTCTTTTTGTTCTTACCGAACGACACGACCTCGTCATCTCGACACTGTAAATCCACTTCGTTTGTCCACACGACATGATAACGAAATAAATTTATTTTGTTGTTTGTTAGCTATATACCACGTGTTTGTTGTTCCTACATTTTTGTCTGGTTCGCGTTCTTTTCATTTCGTTATTTGTGGGTTCGGTTTTCGTTTTTTACCGGCCGCTACAATCCCAATAATTCCAACATCATCATCATCATCATGTCGTACTGACACACAGTATTCTTGTGCAGCTACCATCTAGCTTATTCTCTAAACGCTTCGTTAGGGTCCAAGTGGTGCAGCCGTACAGTAGTACTGATACAACCACGGCTTGGAAAAATCGTCGTTTTAACTTAACACTGAGATCAAATTTCCATATGACTGATAATTTATCTAAAGCACTCCATGCCTTCCCTATACGTGCGCTATCATCGCTTTCTGTGGATGAGATATTACTACCTAGTTACGTGAACTGGTCTACCAATTTTTAAAAAAAATTGCTTTTAGCTTAATTTAGTGCAGCACAGAGCCAAATGGTAGGAAATTGGAGAAGGAAGATTGTGTTGTGCCAATCTTCTAAATGGGGCCAGCCTTGAAGATATTTAAATACTACCTAGGTACGTGAACGAATTTTAAAATCCAACGTGTTTACTGGTTGAGCAATGGCAACCTTCTAAATATACAAAACTGCTAGTATTGATTACGCTGCTTACTACAGTGATTTAGCCAGGATCCGCGGAAAAGGGGGGGGGTAGGGGGGGTATCGTCTTTCAAAAATGGATCCGTCAAAACTGGTGATTACTTTCGTTACGGTACACCACCCATATCTCCGGATTATTTGGGACAAGGAAAGAAAGGAACTATCCCAAACATGCAAGCACAAGACGAAGGGTTGGGTGGGAGCTAGACGCCGATCCATTTAGGGTATTTTAGCGAAATGAACCCGATACCCGGGATCGAAACCTTACCGTGTCGTCATTACTCATTTTAATAAACTACTTAGCAGGACCTGTGGATATAACATTTAATTATTAGAATTAATAATGTTTACAGAAGAGCTATTGCTAAATAGTTCAATATGTAAAAAGTATAATAATCTTGATTTAACTCTCTCTCTCTCTCTCTCTCTCTCTCTCTCTCTCTCTCTCTCTCTCTCACACACACACACACACACACACACAAACACACACACACACACACACACTCTCTCTTCTCTCTCTCTCTTTTTTTTTCTTTTTATTATGTTCGATTGAAATAGATTAGTGTTATCGCTACCGTGCGCTCACTCTCCCCCCTCTGTCTCCCTCCCCTACTCCTCTGTCTGTCTGTCTCTGTCTCTGTCTCCTGTCTCTCTCTCTCTCTCTCTCTCACACTCACTCACTTTTTTTTTCTTTTAAATTATGTTCAATTGAAACAGATTAGTGTTATCGCTTCCGTGCGCTCACTCTCTCCCCTCTGTCTCCCCCTACTCTCTCTCTCTCTCTCTCTCTCACACACACACACACACACACACACACCACACACACTCTCTCTCTCTCTCTCTCTCTCTTTTTTTCTTTTAATTATGTTCGATTGAAATAGATTAGTGTTATCGCTACCGTGCGCTCACTCTCTCCCCCTGTCTCCCTCCCCTACCCATCTGTCTGTCTGTCTGTCTCTGTCTCTGTTTGTCTGTCTGTCTCTCTCTCTCTCTCTCACTCACTCACTCACTCTTTTTTTTCTTTTAAATTATGTTCAATTGAAACAGATTAGTGTTATCGCTTCCGTGCGCTCACTCTCTCCCCTCTGTTTCCCCCTACCATCTCTCTCTCTCTCTCTCTCTCTCTCTCTCTCTCTCTCTCTCTCTCTCTTCTTTCTTATCATCTTGCTATATATAATAACGGTCGTATTTTTAGAAACACCAGTATTAATAAAAGCTAGCAGGACCTGTGGATAACCACAGTATGATAATAAAAGCCCCACTACTCCAAACGAGGAATACGAAAACTTTGTCAGTGCCCACCTAGAAGCAGCATCTGAGTACGTACCGAGCGAACTAAGAGCCAAACGCTCTGACCCTTGGGAGACAGAAGCAGTTAGAGAAAAGAGAAAGAATATAAAAAAAGCAGCCCAACGTAATAAAACAAACCCGACTAGCGCCAACCTACGCAACCTTAAGAAAGTCCAGATAGACCTAACCAAAACATACAAAAAAGAACAAATAGAATACATACAAGTACAGATAAATAATATCAAACAATCGGTAGAAGACAGACAGTCGCGTTTGGCATAGCAAAGAGTAAACGAAATTAGTGGTAAGAAAAGTACCTCTAAATTGAAGCTAAAGGCAACCAGCCAAAAAGATAGACTTCAGAAATGGAAAGAACACTTCCAGAAACTTCTGGGGAACACCCCTAAAATCATAGAAATAATACCCAAAAGATTGTAGATAAACAACTAGATATCAAACTGGGAGATTTCACAACAGATGAAATCAACCAAGTTTTAAAGAAGCTAAAAGGTAGAAAAGCAGCAGGACTTGACGAAATACCCCCGAGGTATGGAAGATAGGAAAGTTCAATGGCATACTGCCTAGCCTATGCAATGCAGTATATAGACAAAATAGAATAGATAAATGGACGAAAGGCTGCATCCTCCCATTCCGCCAAAAGGGCGATCTCAGAATTGCAAAATCTACAGAGGCATAACTCTTACTGCTATTGCAGCCAAGATATATAATGCCCTTCTTCTAAATCGCACCCGACCCGAAATAGAGACTACCACGTTGTCACTACCCTAACATGGTGAGGAGGGGTTTTACTTTAGGGTGGAAGTCTACTTTTGAGCAGAGATTTGAAAAAAAAACTTAAGCAATACGATCTTGTTCCAAGAGGGCGTTAATGTGCAATTTCTTGAAGAGGTTCCTGAAATTCAGTATCTTAAAATAAAAAGTAAAAGTAAAGTAAAGTCGACGGGGCGACCTAAAGTCGGTATCAGCCAGTCAGCGAGGGAGTCTATCCCCTTTTCAATAGCGCTAGACCAAGGAGATTGTTTTAGCCTCTGAGGTGGAGCGCCACACCTACCATCAGCTCCTTACTTTACCGCACAGATCCCTGTGCTACTCATACGCTGAGTTGGCGTGGACCGGTATCGAACTAGGAACCTTGTGGTTTCTAGCCGAACGCTCTACCGACTGGGACGCTCTTACTTACCCAACCATTTTCATCTGCCTGAACATTGTGTTTATACATACCACAATAAATGCAATACTCCACTTTGGCCCTATCTTGGGCTAGACAGGCGGTCGGAGAGGGCTGGTCACGTCAAGCCCTAGCACCTATATGATTTTCCCAACCCTATTGCCCTTATGGCAAGCTCCAACCCCTTTTTATCATATGGGTGCTAGAAGGCGGTGGCTGCGGGTCTACATGTCCTGGGAATGACGTTAAACTCTATCTTATGGTGAGGTTCCAGTTCTGGAGGTTTGGGGAATGTGGAGCACCCCTTCATCACCATTGCTCCCTGGTCCACTCTGACCCGGAGTGGTAGTACCTGTTAGGGCCCCATCTATGTGTTAAATAGAAAACATGAGTTTATAAACAAAATTGTATTATCCATTAAGAATTGATTTATTTCAAAACTTTATCGGTATTAAATGACCCACTGAGGTTGATATGCCGTAAAACAAAACAAACCAAACAAACCAAATACCACAATAAAGATGAGGACAACAGTCCGATGAATCTGAGTTTTTTGGGGTGTTAAGTATGTTAATGTTAGTTTAAAGGGTGCTGATTATTTCTGGTGCGTATTCACAGATTTTCCTTTTAAAAGTTTGACCGGATAGTCTAGTATATGTCCATGTTACTTGGGTTTAATGATATAAGGATGGTGCAAAGTTATTAGACACTTTGCATACAAATAACTCCGACGAAGGTTAACGGACAAACATTTAATATACACAGCACATGGATAACAGTAGATAAAACGTACATAGTAAAAGAGTACATACAAAAAGGGGTACACAAATAAAGATAAAGACACATTCATGAATGATACAGATATACATATATGAGTACAGACATGAGACTAGCGATAGTCCATGCTGTGGATAACTTACATTAATGTAAGGGGGCGGAGCCCCAACGAAAGGGGTTAGATAAAATCTACCCCATGTGGCTCGCAGTTGCTGAAACAGGAAAAAGAGAACCAAAGGGTTTGAATCCGGCGCTTAAATACTATGGTGCCCTAGCGGGCACCAACGAACCTAAGAGAGGCAGACAACTCCACCAGGCGAATACAAACTAACGCTACAATGAAATGAATTCTTACGGAAAATTTGCAGGGATGCCGGATTAACGGGAATCCACCCAGTTTGGCACTTAATGTAGTTTTATCCAGAAATATCAGATCCATCTGCTGAGCTACTGGCTGCTTCATTTGCAAATTTTATAAATCAATATTGTTGCCATTATGCAATATCAAAAAATCAAGGGGAAAAAAAAAGCACATGTATGTATTCTGCCTTCTCACTTGTGCAAAGGTTGATTGGATGGATTTTACGGCATGTTAACCCCTGTTGGGTGATTTTATGGATTTTTATGGAGATTGTGGATTTCTGTGTCATTGAAATGAGCAGGAAAATTTCAAAGGAATTCCAGATAAATGTAAATCCATTTTTTTTGTATACTCCTTTTGGACTCCTTTTATCTGTCTGTTGTTCAACTAATCTATTTCCCTTGAACAACTCCCCCCCGCTCTCAGTAAGAAATGTAAGTACAGCATGAAGCATTCAATTCTTTGCATGGCTCCAAACTAATTTGCTTTCAATCTCTTTTACAAAGGTCCTAACTCCAGTGTTCCTAAAACTTAAAGTATATTGGCCAATCTCTTTTTAAGACAACAGCCAACAAAATAATAGATTGCTACTTGTACAATTCTTCTCACTGTCAAGTCATGTTGAAAGAACCAGTTCTCCCAAGATCACCAACGTTAAGCAGCGATGAGCCTGTTCAAATTTGTCGTAAGAATTCATTTCATTAAACCCAATTAACATGGACATATACTAGACTATTAATATGGTTGAGCTGAAAAGGAATTAAAGGAAGGAAAAGGGAAGAGACAAAGACAAAAGGTAGTTTTAGAATTCAGGCTTTATTCATGGGTCATAGCTACCACTTGGAGAGGAAATGACTTCCCATCGAGTAATAGTGTCACTTCCCAGTTGAGACCCAAGTCCCAATAGCCGAGGGATTATCTTGGTGGTAGGAAGTCAGTCCTTTTTCCTTTAGATGCTCAGAGAGTTCTTCCTGTCTGAGGCATCATGGGAGATTCTTATTTTATATTTTTTTAAAATTCTAATTTTAATCCCCACAAATTATTCACATCAAGGTTCATCTAAAAAATACAGGCATTAAGAAATACAATCTTGTATCGGAAAACTGATAGTAGAATTATCTTCCCCTGCCGCTAGGGGGTGAATCGCCAACATACGATGTTGGCGGCAAAATCAAACCCCATTACTTATCTGAAGGCTGTCGACCTGAGGAGTTATAAAGAAAAGAACACTAGCGGCAGTAATCCTAGGTTTGTATGGAGTTAACCACGAGTGTGGCAGATAGGTTGAGAGTTAAAGAAGTAAAACGAACGACTAGAATGTGAATAAAAGACTTGTATTACATATAAAGAATTGCAAACTTTAGTTTCGTTTGCGCAAATAATATTTGTCCCTTAACTGGTGTATCCTGAGATATGGGTATTAACGGAGCCCCTTGCTACGGCCTTCTGTTCTGTTCGGATATGATGGACTTCTGCTTGCCTCCGACTCCGATTCTGGTTGTCTGTTGAAGTATAGGAGCGACCCTTATTTAGGTCTGTCTCCGGTGAAGTCTGAATCAGAAGAGAGAACGAGTCTGCTTATTCGGTTTTACCGCCAAAGTATGCTGTCTCATGATTGGTTGGTTTGAAACAGAGGCTCGCAGAAAAGGACGATAACCCCATACCCCAGAATTCTTAATAGAGTCGCTTTAACAAGGGCTCCATCCACCACCCACTTCAAAAGGCAGTTAATCAGGCGAGTCGCTCAAAAAAGCACTCCCCAACACTTTTACTTATCCTAAGAACTTTCACCTAGAGAGACGTCTCAACAGCAATCCAAACGACGGCGAGTTGAAATCCCTTTCTAGCGCTAATTCACCAACGAACTGTTAATTTAACCTCTCAAGATAAGTCTTGTAGCAAATGCCAACAAATTTGCAGCAATTTTTGTATCTTTGTTTAATACATGTGTATAATTTCCATTTGTGTTATTTGTCTTCTTTCATCCGAATAATTGCCGACCACCGGGAGATTTAAGAGCTCCCTACGAACCCCGTAATTCCTCTTACTTGTGCTAAAGAGGAAGTTAAACTGCAAGTTAATGTGCAATTTATTGTAGTGATTCTTGAAATTCAGGACAGACGACAATATTTCAATGAAAAAAAAAAAATTTTTTTTATAAAATAAAATTGATATAATTTCGTAATCTAATAACTTGACCAATTCCCATTCAAATGATCTCAAATTTTAACAGCATGTGTAGGAACATCTCCAAATTGTTTAATGTTTGTGGGGTTATTTTCGTATTTGCCTGGGGGTTGTCTGCCCGTTTAGTGTCGCTGGTTCCCGCTAGGGGCCTTGTGTATTTAAGCGGCTGATTTGAACTTCTCTACCTCTCTTTGCCTGCTGCTCGCTACGAGACCACATGGGTTAGACAATTGTCATTCCCTTCTCGCTGGGACTTCGGCCCTCAACGCAGGACTTGTCACTGTAAGTGATTTATACAGCATGGACAATTCCTAGTCTCATGTCTGTGCTTTTATGTTTATCCTTTTTACATATGTATGTATGTATTATGTACCCTGTTTATTCTTGTGCTGTTATATAAAATGTTTTGTCCCTCAACCTGTGTCGGAGTTTGTTTGCGTTCCAACAAGTTATGACTTTGTCATAACCTTTGAATCTTACAACTGGTGATACCCCGAAGTGATACGAACACGTACCCTTTTTGGTCCAAGTCGACAACAATGGTCGTAAAAGTACTCGGGATTTACATGTTTAAACATCTGAAGAGAATCCGAGGTTACAGTGACCTAAACGTTGTGTTTATACACAATAAAGATGAAGATAACAGTCCGAAATATAAAAATGATTCAACCTTTTGTTTTCTTTGTTTTTTGAAAAAAATAAAGGAAAAAATAAAGATGCCGTTTGGATTTTGGATTTTCGCCAGAGTTGTGGCCCTAAAACCACGGTACAGGCCAATCTGCTTTGAGAGGCCCAACCAGAAACTTGAGTTACAGACAGCATAGCTCTGCCACTACCACGTTATCACCACGGTAAGGAGAGGTTGGACATTAGGGTGGAAGTCTGCTTTTGAGCAGAGAATTTAAAAAAAAAGAACGTAAGCAATATGATCTTGTGCCAAAGAAGAAGTTAATATGCAATTTCTTGAAGTGGTTCCTGAAATTCAGGACAGACGACAATATTTGAATTGACAAAAAAAAAAAAAAAAAAAGGAAAAAAAAAAGGAAAAAAAAAATGAAAACAAAATGAAAAAAAGAATAATGAAAAAAGAAAAATGAAAAAAAAAAAATGAAAAAAAAAAAATGAAAAAAAATGAAAAAAAAAAAATGAAAAAAAATTCAACTGACCTGTTGAGCCGAATAAATGACCTGACCTCGGTGTTAGCCTTGAAGAACATCCTGCATTCACATTCAAAGAGTCTGCACACCAATTAGATTTGACCTTACAACAAATTCAAACCATCAAAACTTCCTTTGTATCTTTTTTTTTTTTTAAATCTACAATTGAAACTTGCTAATTACTGAGCTTTGTCTAGTCTGTCAGACGACCTCTTTTTTTTTTTTGTTGCTTTGAATTGAGAGCCAAAATTTGAGGTACAAACAATAGGGACCTCCAATTTGCATAAAGTTTGTTGAAAATTTTAGAAACATTCAAAAGAACATTTTAAACATGATTTTATCAATAGGTAAATAATTACCGAAACTTTTGTAATTTTTGATTGTTAGTTAATTTTTTACAGTATATAATTCATGTTTTTATGAAATGAAATTGAAATGCTTCTACATGTTCCATGATTCCTTATATATTTGATATATTTTTCGGAATACAATGTGTGTCAAACAGTACAAAAAAAAAACGATACTTTTTGACACACCTTGTATATATATGTATATATGGGTATACATAAACACACACACACACACACACATATATATATATATATATATATATATATATATATATATGCGAATGTCATTGTGTCAGTGTGTCACATCTTTTCAGTTCTACTCCAAGAGACTGAAGCCCAAGATATCATACCATTTTGAATCAGGCAAATTAAAAGTACTTCCGGGGCGAATCCGGATCTGAAACTTTGGTTTCCCAAATTTTACTTACTACAATTGTTTTTAGCGGTATATTACCTAATTTATTGCGACAAATCGTCTTGTTCGATAATAATTTTTATGATTTGGAAATAAATTCGGAAATAATCGAAATTAATTGCGAAATCCAACTGTTATATACTGGTCTTTTCACCGTACCAAATCAGCATATAACGTTATATACCTTTCTTTACTTCTTACTCTGGTCGTATTTCTTCTGGCCGGCTTTGGTCCTATCTTCTAACATCTTGGTCTGGTCTTCTTGCTATGTTCCTGCTGGTTGGTCGTCCTGGATTCATTTCTTAGTCTTGTTACCAAGACATTCATCAACCACAAGAACATTTTACTTATACAAACTTTTATTTCCTTAACTATACATTTCACGTAACTAAATATCTGACTAACATAGCGTGCGCGAGTCCCAGCCTTAGGCAGAGCACAACATGGCCGATTGCTCTGCCTGACGTCCAACTGCAAACTGGGGACTCTGAAAAAGGTCCCACGTGACTTCACATATTTGGCGGGCTTCTGTAATTTTCCATGGAAGGGCCCGGCCATGGTATGAAAGGGGTCATCCCCTCAGAATTACAGGGGATTGACAATAATCTATGCAACCACATAGATTATGTAACACAACGCAAATTACCTATAAAATAGAAATAATTGTCTGTATTAAAATTAAGGACCTACATACATCAAATTGTGTTTAAATTAAGTGGCAGCAGAATAATTATCGTTGAGCTTTTAAAAGGCAATTTTGAAAATTAATTAGTTAATAATTAATGAATTTAGGTGGGCATATATGTTCAAATGTAAGGCTAAACAAATCGAGAAAATGTCAATCCCTGTATGTACATTTCGACCTATTAGGTCTCATCAGCAAGGTTATAGACATATGCTGATGAGACCTAATAGGTCGAAATGTACATACTGGGATTGACATTTTCTCGATTTGTTTAGCCTTACATTTAAACATATATGCCTGCCTAAATTCATTAATTATTAACTAATTCATTTTCAAAATTAGGTATGACTTCAATTAAGCACATATCCTCCAATATATATATATATATATATATCTTATTATAATGGAGATACTGTGTTTTTCTGTCTGTAACCGAAACTATATTCCTACTCAAGTCTCTTAGTTATTGACATTCTCCATGATTTTATTTTTATCTAAATCTCAATTATTAATAAAATTGTCTTACATTATTAATACTGTTAACTATGTCTACATACTGACAACATGCAATTATATTTATATATACAACAAAATAGCGGTTTACAGTGTGAACGGGAAGGCTAATTTGCATATTAATATTAAAAAAACGAATTTAATAAATATGTGCTTAGTATTATTGATTTCTAACTGTTTGGTTTTATTTTAATGAATATAAGCAAAAATCTCTTCAATGAATCTTAAATGAAATCCATTAACAAGATAAAGTAACTGTCATTTTATTCTTTACTTCCTCTTATAACTAAATACTTAAATTAGAAAAAAATAACAATGAATCTCTCNAGACGAGAGTGATGGAAGAGTAAGTTTCAGTTGTTCCATTTTTTATTATACTCCCTCTGTTTCAAATCTTTTATTATACCCCCTCTGTTTCAAATCTTTTTATCTGTATTCTTATTTAGTTTCATTAGCTTTTCTAATTTAATACAGTATTATTACATTAAAACTTAAATACTTGCACCCGGAGGGTGCATATATTTGCTAGTATATATAACGAAAATATTTAGGCAATACTTAAATGCAGCAATCATCTTAAATGTTTTTGAAGTATTTTGTTGCCTAGCACATACAGCAGCAGTAGGAGCAAAACGAAATTGCTGCTTATCATGCAGTTTTAAGCTAATTATATATATATATATATATATATTATATATATATATATATATATATAGAGAGAGAGAGAGAGAGAGAGAGAGAGAGAGAGAGAAGATATGAAAACACACAATGTTGTTAAAATGAATATATTTTTATATCATTTTCATTGCTAATATTGACAATATTTCGATTTATAAAAAATCATCATCAGAGCATAATGATAATTAGGTTCGTCTATATATATTATATATATAATATATATATATATAATATTATATATATATTAAATTTTTTTACTTGAAGGCACTTACAACGCATGTATCGCATAAAATTCGATACTTTTTCTTATAGAAAATGAACTTGACAAGTGTAATCCCAGCAAAGGATGGCTCGATGTGTAGAATACCGTACAGACTGTTTCGAAAGTCTGTATGGTATTCTACACATCGAGCCATCCTTTACTGGGATTACACTTGTCAAGTTCATTTTCTATAAGAAAAAGTATCGAATTTTATGCGATACATGCGTTGTAAGTGCCTTCAAGTAAAAAAAATTTAATATATACTTTATTCAGCAACGTTTCTAAATAAACAAACATCCAAAAATCTTATAATATATATATATATATATATATATATATATATATATATAGAGAGAGAGAGAGAGAGAGAGAGAGAGAGAGATAGAACACAAAATAGAAATTCATATTCCAAAATACTTAAAATAGATGAATAGAGCAATTTTTATTCAACTTACGTTTGTCTAGCTTAATTGAAATATTTAAAAAATAAAATGCCACTGTTGCTTGGTGACAGAAATAAACCGATAGTTTAAATGTTTTTGAAGTATTTTGTTGCCTATCACATACAGCAGCAGTATGGGCAAAACGAAATTGCTGCTTAACATGCACACAACACAACAGTGTTGCCAATAGCCACATAAAGAGTTTCCCTACATCCCCAGCACTTACTTTTGTATTTCATACATGCAGAAGGTCTATATTACTATCTATCTATCTTTATCTCTCTTTCATGCTATATATATTTACCAACCCCTCCGCACGAGCAGGATGTGACACAAGGTCAATTTCTTAAGCGGAGTTTAACTGGTTTGAATTCAGAGTTTTTCCTTCCAAGACCGGTTACCTAACCATGGTTAAAGAGTCTAGTCTGCCCTACTATTTACCCATAGCTGGAGGGAGAGTAGAATTCATACCTTTCCCAACGGTATTAGCGCTAAGTGAAATGCAATTACCACGTCCAGGATTTGAACTCGGGGCGACGAGTCCATTTCCTATAACTTTAACCATTACACCACGCGCTTCCTCTATATGGTTCAAGTATTCCTATCTAATACAAATAATTTATACACAGTTATATGGTTTCAAGTATTTCTATCTAATACAAATAATTTGCGTACAAATTGTTTGTAAGTATGCGTTCAAAGTATTTCCTAAACTAATCACAAATAATTGTGTTACACTATAGCAATTATTATGCGTTATCAAGATTCCTATCTAAATACAAAAATTTGTTACACAATTATATAGTTTCAAGTTTAATTAATCCTATGCTTAATTGTACTCAATAAATTTGCACACAAGGATTCATCGTCTCTGTATTAAGCAATGGTATGTAATGTTTTTCGGAAAAGCCTTTTCTCAAATTCATTTGGATTATCCATGGATAGTAACCTATACAAATTAACATAGACTGTTGTAATGAACTAAGGACACTGTGTGAATTAAATCAATTAAAATGCTTGGTGGGCCTTCAAAGAAAAATGACGGTTGATCTAAATTCGTATTAAAGATAATCACAATAGCTGGACATTAGTTGAAAGGGTAAGTTCACATATTATACACTACTGGTAAATAGTAAAGCAGGTGTGGTGAAAGTCAGTTCTGCTTAGTGATGACTCATGTGTGTAGTTTAGATGGCGTCTTATAGTTTGCCTTGTATTAGATCTGTTATCCATAGGTCCGGTTTCTGTTGGTACAATGTACGGTCTCTTGAGTGATGTTCATAACGTGGTTTGTTTATCCGGAACTTATGTTTCAGAGAATGACCACAGGTTTAATGAATGCGGTTATTTACTTAAAGTGATGTAGATTAGCGTAACGAACTTTGGTGAATAAGGCAGGTGGGGTTTGATCCATCTTGCATTCGATTGGGGTAATGTAGGCTTACCGGGGCGCTCTTGTAAGCTGACGTTGACTTAAGCGGCTTAAATAGGATGTCAGAAGCTAAGTTGTTAGATGTTCGAGGTTATATGTAGAAAGATACATGACTTCCGACGAAGGTTAACAGACAAAACATTTAATATAATACAGTACATGGATATGACGAGATACAAAGTACATAGGGTAAAAGGGGTACATAAACAAGGAGTCATAAATAAAGATGAAGACACATTCTGAATAGTACAAGATAACATATAAAAGTACAGGCTGAGACTAGGATAGTCCTGCTGTGTGAAGAACTTACAGTAATGTTAAGTGGGGCCAAAGCCCCAACGAGAAGGAGTAGACCGTGTCTACTCCATGTGGCTCGTATTACTGAACAGGAAAAGAGAAAGAGCACTTTTGAACCAGCCGCTAAAATACTATCTTTTTTTTTTGTTTTATTTTCTTTTTTTTCCTGCGGGCACGAGCAAACAAACCGGCAGACAACTCTGCCCAGAGCAAATACGAACTAACGCTACAAGGGAAGGTTTTTTATTGCCGTTGAAAACATAAAATAGCAGATATTTTTATTGTTTTATAAATTTTGTTTGTCGACCGAAAGTTTTGCTGGACCATGAGTAGAACCATATTTGTATATACTGGCATCCTTCGGATTTTAGGCGTGACGTCGTTGAAAATTTAACTTCTGATTGGACGTCAGACTTAGCTTGTGGATAACAAAATTTCTCTAAGATTCTGAATAAAAAAATATATCACTATAGAACACACGTATTTTACTGTCTATCCTGTTTTTGCATTAATTTATTTCTTTACCTATTTTCAAACTAGAATTTAATTTCTTGTACTCTGTTATACCAGTGAATAAAGCATCTACATAAATATATTTAATATTCGTGCATCTATACTACACGGTTGTTGCCAGCGGATAAAAAGGATTATTTATTCAGCTAAACCCGATAGAGTAGTTTTGTTTGACTTAATTACTAGGAAATTTTTTTTTATTATTTCTTATAAATTTATTTAGTTTGTTATAGAATGGACACAGTATGAGCAATCAAGAATATATTAATATTACCACGCTGATTGTTAGAATAGGTTGGAAAAGTATAAATACGTGAAAAAAGGTATTGATGATCATAAGTATTTGCTAAATATTGGACATACCAACTGATTTAATGTTCCTTTACAGCTCGTTATCATAATCAATAATCCAGTAGGTAATAGAAATAAATTCGGAAATTGTGTAATAAAACTGATTACCTTTAATCCTTCAGCAGATAACCTTGTAACTACAAAAGAAAGAATTCTAACTGTGTGTTTGCATATTCCGCAATAGGGTGAACGCAAGATAACAATTAAAATGACAATATTGATGATTAAAAAGATACTTTTTCGTTATGATATGTCACAATAATCCTAGCTATAATAATTTGACAGTTATTAAATTTCAAGAATATATCCTATGCCTATGAGTAAATACTTGAACAATTCAAAGTTATGTATGGTTAAGTATTCGCTCTCTATAATATTTAAAGTCCAGTCTTGTTCAATCTTTCTACAATAAAAATTAGGAGTTTTACCATTAGACTATGAGTAGAATATTGGCATCAAAGCAAATAATTTGAAAGTTTATAGGTTAGTATTTGCAATACAAAGGTATTTTGTAACAGTTATATGTCAACTATTCCCATTTATAAATTATTACACTGTGTAGTTTACAATATATACTAATCTAATACAAATATTAAACTGTGATTAATAGGTCACTTATCACAGAACAGCTAGTTTAATCTAAACAAATAAGAAAAACTGTACACAATGGTATTGTTATGCCAGAATACAGCTTGAAGTGAAGAAAATTGTAACAAAATGGATTCAACATATCTAGATACAAAAGATATTTTCCACAGTTAGAAATATGGTCCAAGTATTCCTATTCTAATCAAATAATTTGCACACAGTTTATATTGGTTTTCAAGTATTATCTATCAATAATTGTACAAATATATTGTTCAATTCTATCAACATAATTATGATCAGTCATATGTCTTCAAGTATCAAATCTATCAACATTACTATGTTTTAAGTATCCATATGCAACAAATTCACACATTATATGGTTTCAAGATTCCTATCAAATACAAATAATTTTGAACAGTTATATGGTTTCAAAGTATTCCTTGCTATATAAAAATAATTTACAACAGTTATATGGTTCAAGCAGTTCCTTATCTAATACAATATTTGCACACTGTCGTAATGGTTTCAAGTATGCCTATCTAAACAAATAATTTGAACGTTATATGGTTTCAAGTATCCTTCTAATAAAATAATTTGCACAAGTTACTATGGTTTCTAAGTATTCCTATCTAATACAAAATAATTCAACACAGTTATATGGTTTCAAGTATTCCTTATCTAATACAATATAATTTGCACACGTTATATGTTTCAATTATTCCTATCTAATACAAATAATTTCACACAGTTATATGGTTTCAATGTATTCCTATCTAAATACAATATTTGCACACAGTTTTATGGTTTCAAAGTTTCCTATCTAATACAAAATAATTTGCACACAGTTTATGGTTTTCAAGTATTCCTATCTAATGACATAATATTCACACAGTTAATATGGTTTCAGATTCCCTATGCTAATGAGCAATAATTTTGCACACAGTTATATGGTTTACAAGTATTCCTATCTAATACAAATATTTTTGCCACTTATCAGATTCTTACCATATTTGCATATATGGTTTCAAGTAATTCCTATCTAATACAAATAATTTGCACACAGTTATTATGGTTTCAAGATTCCTATCTATACAAATAAATTTGCACACAGTTTATATTTTCAAGTATTCCTAATCTAATACATATTAATTTGCACACTGTTTATGGTTTCAAGTAATCCTATCTATACAAATAATTTGCTACACAGTTATATGGTTTCAAGTATTCCTATCTAATACAAATAATTTGCACACAGTTATATGGTTTCAAGTATTCCTATCCTAAATTTACAAAAAATAATTTTGGCCCCCCCACAGGTTTTGATTCCAAGTCACAATATTCAGTTATATGGTTTCAAAGTATTCCTATCTAATACAAATAATTTGCAACACATTTATATGGTTTCAAAGTATTCCTATCTTAATACATATATATGCACACAGTTATAATGTTTCAATATTCCTATCTAATAACATAATAATTTGCCACACTATATGTTTCAAGTATTTCCATCAATACAAATAATTTGCACCACAGTTATGAATGGTTTCAATAATTCCTATCTAATACAAATATTTGCACACAGTTAATATGGCCTTCAAGTATTCCTATCTAATACAAATAATTGCAACAGTATATAGGTTTCAAGTATTCCTATCATAATACAAATTAATTTGCACACTGTTTGGTATGGTTTTCAAGTATTCCTGATCTAATACAAATAATTTGTACACAGTTCATATGGTTTTCAAGGTATTTCCTATCTTTTTACTTTTCTAAAATAAAAATAGGGCGGAATAGACCTCGTAAAAAATATTTCCCCTTAATATATTTAGAAAAAAACTATTTCAATATTTACAATCCAATGGTAAACATTTATGGAATCGAAAATCAGATTAATAATTGATTTTTCATAGAATTTTTTAAAATCCTCGTTATCGTAACTTGTTTCTTAACTACGTTAAATTTCGCTATTTAACATGCAAAATGAAACATTGTTTTTCATCATTAATTTTCATTTCTTTTCGTAGCTGATAAAAAATTTAAAAATCATCAGAGTTTGTTTAATGTTTTCTTTCGAAGGGAAAAATCTTTTCAAGAAAATAATTATTTTCTGCAAGTCAGTGTGTTAAATGTAGGGGGGGTAAATTGCACAGGCTCAAATTGGTGGTAACCTAGTGACTCGACAATTAAAAATAACAAACATTTAAAGCGACAATTAAAAAAAAATATCAAAAAAATCATAACAGCATGCAGCGTTCCTCCTGTACGCTGCGAATCTATAACAATAAATTAAAATAAATAGAAGTAAATAAAAATGCAATTAGTTCATCTCAGATAGTCCAGACAATCCGAACATGGTGAAACCCAGGTAGGATTTCTGACTATACCATTTTACTATATATCTATTAATAATGGAGATTCGCTTCCGGTTTTTGTCTGTAACAGAAATTACGTCACTGCTTACGTCACATTACCCAAAATCGTCATAACATAGAATAAATACACTCAAAATTTGAACATGCAACATTAGACAGTCCTCATTGTTTTTTAAAACAAGTTTTAATAAATACATGACTGGTATTATATATCTATATATAGTTTGTTTTATTTTAATACATATTTAAAGTTTACATTTCAAATTGTTTTATTTTTTTAATCCTTTAATGAATTTGATGATTTTACTTACTTAGGGTACAAACTCGCTGACATTGAATTTTTTACTCCCACCCTTTAGACAATATGTTTCAAAAATGTACTTTTACATCACCCGGAGGGCGTTTTTTTTATTTTGTACTAGTAATAATAACTATAAATATAATTATAACAATAATGGTCTACTTCCATACACACATATATCACTTTGCTGACGACCACCAACTAAAGTGTAAAATGCAATGCTCTCCTATAAAAGGGATGGAGCATTCTATGGCAGCCTTTACATACATACAGATGTGTGTATCAAAACAGTTAAAATCCCCTTCTCATTCTTTAGGTGATGATAGCCGAGCGGTTAAACTGTCCAACTGATGCATTATCAATCATGTTTCTATCCCGGCTGTAGGTAGCTTACAAATGTCTAGCCACACTGAAGTGATGTGACGTCGAAACACGGTGTCTGTGGATGACTCATAATATATATGAGTGTGTGTGTATTTGGGCAGCATTTTTTCATTTATGCATGTTGAATTAAACAAAAGACACATCTCCTGTTTAACAATTTTATTTGTGATTTTTTCAAGTTTTCTGGCCAACTTTTTAATATTTGGGTGGAATTCGTGGATTAGTCAGAGTACTCGAGATATGAACTTTGGTGGACTAATCCATGAATTCCACCCAAATATTAAAAAGTTGGCCAGAAAACTTGAATAAAATTTTTTTAAAAGAAATCACAAATAAAATTGTTAAACAGGAAATATGTCTGTTTAATTCAACATGTGTTATATATACTATATATATATATATATAATATATATAATCAAAAGTCAGAGAAGAAATCTCCTTACGACACCAAGAGTTTTATTTTTTTAAAAAACAAGTCACAGTTGAGAGCTCAATATGTGCTCGTAAGTTATGAGTCACAGATCAAATATATGAGTAACAGGAATAAAACAAAAAGACCTCTAGAGATTTAGACATTATAGTCTATTTCAGGGAGCTGATGAAGTCGGGAAATTCCACTCATTGTCTAGCTCCCTGAAATAGACTATAAGCTAAATCTCTAAGTCTTTTTTATTTCTTTCTTACTTATATATATATAATATATATATAAATATATATAATGGAATTATTTGTATTAAAATTCTAAGAAAAAGATATTCTGATGAAAAATAGAAATCTACTCTTCCACATGTCTTTATTGCTAATTTTACTTATTTCTATTTAGTAATTAAAATTCTTATTTTGTTAATGTTTCAATTCAAAGAATTTATTTATATTACAAATAAAATATTTAAAATAAAATTTATTATTTAATTTAAAATCACATTTAATTAAATATTGCAAATTATTGATTCACACTGTTATTTTTTATATATAAAAAATTCATGAATTTATGTTATCAAACTAAAAAAAGGTCATTTTATTTAATTTTTTAAATAAAATAAAATCATGGAGATTGATGGAAATAACAAAGTAATTTTTATTCTTAAACAAAAACACACAATCCCATTATAATAAATTATATATATATATATATAATATATATATATCTACTGTGCTGTTACTGACTCCAATTTCTCAGAAGGTTTAATTATAGATTTTTCCAGGCATCAACAGGGAATTAGTGATTTTCCGACCTGAAAAGTTGGTCAATGTTAAACAGTCATGTGCAACAAGGAACAGACATGAAATCTCCCAGATGGATACCAATTTAAAAAGCAAATGATCTCTCGGGCCAAGAGAACTAAAATCCCCTTAGGGAAATGGTTAGGACTGGAAAAGGAATAATTAGTTGAACTGGAAAGGAAATAGCCATAGATCTTCATTCATTACTAGAAGCAGCTACCCGATGTTGCCTGGGTAGACGGGATGGGGGTGAGGATAAAAAGTTAGTCTCGCAGATCCATTGATCGTTTTTGATCTTCCATAATTGATTTGTTTATGTTTTAACTCTTAACATCCTGTTCAGAATTTCTTTAAGTCCAGAGTCCCATTCGTATTAGGATCTATCAAAAATGCTAAAAATAGCCTTTTCACTTAAAGTTACCAGTTATTTTTCTTAAAATAAAGACTTCTAAATATGTTTAATATCATATTTAAACAAATGACATCGTTTGGGTCGGGTTAGGAAAACAAATGTGACTTCCGACCAGGTGGAATGAGGGGGTATAGGATGTTAAGAGTTAATCACAAACGTTATCAATGACTTTCCCTTATATCATTATTCAAATTCTAATTTTTTTGATAAAACTCAATTTTTTGATAAAACTCAATTTTTTGATAAAACTCAATTTTTTGATAAAACTCAATTTTTTGATAAAACTCAATTTTTGAAAAATATTTTTCTATTTAAACCATAGATGTGACCCAACCCTAACAGGTACTACCACTTCACAGGGTCATTTTATACCAAGTGGTAAATTGTGAGGGATGGTCAAATTATAGGCATGTATTTTTCAAGGATTTTCTGAATTTTAACACCTGGCTGCTTGTAGTAGTCTTTTGCTAAATTGATTGGGAATCACTTTAAGGGACAAGTTTATAGAGTAAAGTTAAAGTTTATATTTTTTGGTTGGTTGGGATAAAGAACTGGAAAGGAAACATCAGGTTTAATTTTATTTATTTATTTTTTATGGCATAATGCCGACAAAGTTGTGAAATAAATTCATTCTTAATGCATAATATAATTTTGTTTATCAACTCATGTTTTTCTATTTAACCCATAGATGGGACCCTAACAGGTACTACCACTCCGGGTCAGAGTGAACTAGGGAGCAATGGTGATGAAGGGGTGCTCCACATTCCCCAAACCTCCAAAACTGGAACCTCACCATCAGATAGAGTTTAACATCATTCCCAGGACATGTAGACCCTCAATCACCGCCTTCTAGCACCCATATGATAAAAAGGGATGGGGGCTTGCCATAAGGGCAATAGAGTTGGGGCAATCATATAGATACTAGGGCTTGACGTAACCAGCCGATTGATCGGAGGGGGCCTCTCCGACCGCCTGTCTAGCCCAAGATAGGGCAAAAGTGGAGTATTGCAAGTCATGAACTGCTCATCCACCTGGATTCTATCCTTAAGCATCACGGGTCGCCACCCACAGCCAACAGGTGGCCCCATTGGGAGAGTCTTACCCCTCTGCAGAGGTGCATTCTAACACCCCAGTCGACAATTACCAATAGGTTTTTAAGTCTGAGTAATATGTTTTTGATGAGCAATATATTTTTTTAAGTGCATTAAACTAGGGGATTTCCAGTAATTAAATATCAAAAGTGAGTTTTACTTTTTACATAAAAGGTTGGCTTTTTCTTTGTGCACCAACATCAAATGCAAGCATTGTTCCTTTTCTTTTCAAAATCCAAGCCTGCCTGCAAATATGGCCTTGGGGGTCGCAGCTTATAAATACAAATGTCATAGGGCAGACGTTTGTTATTGAAACAAGTCTGCTTAAAAAACAAAATTGTTTTTTTTGCTCAACTCATGCCAAAGAGAGACATGTACAGCTGTCGTTGCCTAAGCGAGACACGTATAGCTTTCATTCAACTCTTGTCGGGTTACACTGAAGATGTTTTAGTTTTATTCATTCTTGTTTGGTTGGTTGGATTTTACGGCATGTCAACCCTAGTTGGGTTATTTTATACTGAAGACGATTTTGTTTTATTCATTCTTAATGGGAACTCAATTTTTTTTTTTTTTTTTTTTTTTTTTTTAAAAACACAGGGCAATTCCATGTCAAATCATCCAGAAAAAAGTAAAATTGTCACCCACTCTCTTCAATTTTTCTGAAATTTTGTACAGGTGTGGAAAGAAACCCAAAAGTCTGAAAAATCAACCAATTTTAAGTTATTGATGATTTGTGATTTTTTCATAGCAAGATCAATATCTCGATGTGGCACTGAATCTAAGACAAATTTTTTTCTATCATTATTTCACATATATTGAATATTATTTGTACCAAAAAGATAGTTTGGTGTTTGCCCAGAACTGAAGCTACAACATCAGTTAAGATTTTGCAAATAAGAAATCATTTAAAACTGGTTAACTTTCAGTTTTTTTTTATAGCATTTTTGGATTCCTTAGGCAAAAATACAATTATAAACCAATTTTTAGGAGTAGGGAAGCTCTAGAACTCATTTTACAGACAAAAATAGATAACAAAAAGTTGCCATTTTTGGCAACCCCTTCAAGGTGCTAGGGCTTGATGTGACCAGCCGATTGATCGGAGGGGGCCTCTCTGACCACCCGTCTAGCCCAAGATAGGGCCAAAGTGGAGTATTGCATGTCATGAACTGCTCATCCACCTGGGTTCTATCCTTAAGCATCATGGGTCGCCACCCACGGCAAACAGGTGGCCCCATTGGGGAGTCTTACCCCTCTGCAGAGGTGCAGTCGGTGCATTCTAACGCTCCAGCCGACAGAGCGAGAAAAGATGAACAGAAGAAGAATAGAAGTAAAAAAGTAAAAAGGGTGTACAACAAAATAACTCTTGACAGATTGTTTTTCTGTTTCAGTGATGATATTCACCCAGGGTCGGTTGAGCCAGCTCCAAACGACGAATTCACCTGTGGTCAAGGAGTAACAAGTGAATGGGAAATTCACAAGCGATCCCCAAACCCTGTATAGATAACCCAGTCAGGAGAAGGAAATGTATTAAAGTTAAAATGAGACAAATTGGCAGATGGCTAAAGGCCAGTTGATATTGAGCACTTAGAATAATACCTGGTTTTGTGTGAATAGAAAAAAGAACAAACATATAGCGAACACTGGTTTGGTTTGGTTTACGGCATATCAACCTCAGTGGGTCATTTAATGCCGATAAAGTTTTGAAATAAATCAATTCTTAATGGATAATACAATTTTGTTTATCAACTCATGTTTTTCTATTTAACCCATAGATGGGACCCTAACAGGTACTACCACTCCGGGTCAGAGTGGACCAGGGAGCAATGGTGATGAATGGGTGCTCCACATTCCCCAAACCTCCAAAACTGGAACCTCACCATCAGATAGAGTTTAACGTCATTCCAGGACATGTAGACCCGCAGTCACCGCCTTCTAGCACCATATGATAAAAGGGCTTGGGGCTTGCCATAAGGGCAATCATATAGGTGCCAGGGCTTGACGTGACCAGCCGATTGATCGGAGGGGGCCTCTCCGACCGCCCGTCTAGCCCAAGATAGGGCCAAAGTGATATAGCGAACAATGACGGAACATAGGAATATATTGTTCAATATTACCCCTTTATTGAATCGGATACATAAATTGCAAATGGGGAGAGTTCTTAGGAGGTTCTATTTGGTCGACTGGCCATCTTCCTTAGGGTTGCTTTCTTTCTCTCTCGGTGATACGACTTCTTCTGTGATCACTCCGGTTATCTGTCATTCCCTTTGGTTTTTAATAATGAATACAAGACTTTATTTTTCTCAGACGTCTTTATTAAAACCGAACACCAAAAGGGTTTAACCATGCGTGGATAAGATGGCTTCCCTGGGAACAGACAAGCAATACGTATGTTCCATTCGTCTAACCACCAAGCTCTAACTAACTCAGTCCCCTTCACACGCCTTGCCTTCAGCCAAGGAGAAATCAGTGGCTAGGTCAGTGATAGGTGAACTCTATGTCAATCACTTCTTATAAAGGTTATAATGGTAACTTTCCATTTACCATACCGTTATTTAAATTTTAAAACACGACAGTAATAATTTTTAGGCAACACACGAATTATGTAATACAATATGTTTGCCGCAGATTTCCACAGATGCAGTAGTCTGGATGTTCTCAATTCTTACTGTGATTCCCAGTTCTTCTAGTCTCTTTTCCAAACGTTTTGGGACCGTTCCAAGTGCACCAACGCTTTGACCCTTATATTTCACAGCTTTTTCAATTCTCATGCAAGGTCCAGGTATTTGGGTATCTTACTGTTTTCCTTCATTTTTAGCCTGTATTCTGCTCGAACTGCAAAATCTACCAGTTTACAAGTTGTTTTTTGTTTTTTTTATTAATCAACACTAGGTCTGGTCTCCTGGCTGGGATAAGGTAATCCGTCTTTATCTCAAAGTCCAAGAAAATTTTATGCGTTTCATTCCCAAGAATAGATTCTGGATTATGCATATACCATTTTATTGTATGGTCAAAATTGACATTTTTGCATAATTCCCAGTGGATCACTTTCCCAACCCAGTCGTGTCTAGCTTTGTATTCCCGTTGTGCTAGTTTGCTACATTCACTTAATACATGGTTTATAGTCTCATCTCAGTCACCACACATTTACTGTTTTGTTGAGTCTTCTCAATTTTTGCTTTGATATTATTTGTTCTTATGGCAACGTTTATTCCTGGTGATAATGAAGAAGTCCCTTGGATTTTTACCAGTGCCCCCCTTTAGCTGGGTTGTGGTCCTAATACCATAGGGTGTCAGGCCAATCAGCCTTGGGAGGCCCTACCAGGAAATTTAGTTCCGAATGCCATAGCTCTGACACTATTTGCCCAAGAAACACGTACAGTTGTTGTTGCCAAAGATACACGTACAGCTTTCTTTTAATTTACTCATACTCCTGTAATGCAGTGATATATTCACGGTAACGGTACCAAAACAGATATACGTATAACTAAAAAGACTTAGTTTTCATGTGCGGCCCTCATGACATACATGTGTAATCCATGCATCCCTAAGGGGCTACATTGTAAAATAACGAGTGCAAGAAAAATAAAACATTTATTGCAAAAACACGGACATTAAAATAAACTGAACCCTCATTTTATTTTATGGTAGGAATTTACGAGCAAATAGTCCTTTTTTACCGATATTTTACAACACCCCCTCACTTGTAAAAATTGTAAAATTAAAACAGAGCGAACGGTATGAAAATCGTTTTGAAATTTGTACAAATTCAATAGGAAAAAAAACATTTTTAAGGGGGTGGGAGGCTTGAAAAATATCTACATTGATTAGTCGATAAAAATCTGGAGGGTACTGTAAAATATCTACAATTAATTTACCTACAAAAAGCGACGAAAACACGACTTGGAAAATATCTAAGTTGGGCCAGAAATTCGCCTGTCGATGAAACGGTAAAACATAGCGTAAAATTAGGGCAGGAGACCGGGACGACAAAAGATCAAAATTGCCGTCTAAACATACCACCTATTATGGGACAAATAGTACAAAACATACAATCTCTGTCCCATAATGGTTGTGACATTTGTAGGCAAATTTCATACACTAAATGTACCAACTATTATGGGATAGAAATAGTTTTAAAATACGTTGTCCCGTAATAGTTGTGACACTTGTATATAAATTTCATACGTTTTATATACCAACCATTATGGGACAGATGTAAATAAAATAAACAAAAAATTATTTTATTATAAAATTATTTATCATAAAATCATTTAAGAGTTTTTTTAAATTTCTTAACAGCCGTTTTATTTAAAAACCAAAGATAAAGATCATAAAAAAAATTACTCATTTTTCTTTTCTTTCTTTTTCCTGTTTTAACTGTCAACTTAACCCAACGGTAATAAGTCACATTTGAAAACTTTGAAAAGTCCTTGTATGAGCGAGATTGACTGTACTATACTGCAGTTTTTATTTTATCATTTTTATTATCAACTCTTATGTATATATTATAAACAGTTACGAAATCAAATTTAATAATAATAATAAATTCGTTTGGATTTGTTTTTCCATTTAAAAAAAAAATGAGGGGGTGAGGAAGTGGGTGGTTATCGGTTAAGTTCGTTACGTTTCGTTGAATCAAAAAAAATAAAAAAGTCTAAGAATTAAATAATCAAGAAAACCAGTGTATATATATATATATATATATATATATATATATATATATATATATATATATTTTTTTTCTTGGTTAATTTTTGTTTTCTAAGAAATGGTAAAATTTATGTAACCTATAAAAAAACGTAAAAAAAATAAATTCAACTCAGCGTATTGAATAGCACAGGGATCTGTACGGTAAAATAAGGAGCAGATGGTAGATGTGGCGCTCCACCTAAGACACAAACACAATCTCCCTGGTCTAGCGCTAGTGAACAGGGGATAGATTCCCTCGCTGATTGGCTAATACCGACGACTTTACTATATAATTCGGTGTTTGTCCAGAAGAGTCCAACGACGAAAATTTCCGTTAATTTTGTTTTTAACGAAAAACTAAAATATTATCTGCAAATATAACTATTTATTCAATTTCAAATAATTATATTTCTTTAACCCCTCCCCCAACCACAAAGGTGTCGTATTATGGCCTATTAGCAATATTTAATTTTGGGGACTTAACAATTAACATGACCAGTAAAAAAAAAAAAAATTTAAAGATTGGGGGGGGGAATCAAACTTTTTTTTTTTTTTTTAGTGAGGATAGCAAATGTAAGATTTACATTTTATATTTATTAGTTATACTTATACTAGCAAGAATATGAGTCCTCCGCCGGGTGTCAGTATTTAAGTTTTAATGTAAATTAAATAAGAACGCATAAAAGATTTCTATATAAAAAAATCATTCATGGAATTGATTTTAAAATATTGGTGAAAAGAAAAAAAGACCACAAAAAAATAGTTTCATTTTTAAAAGTAAAATATTTTATCTCTAATTTTTAAAGATTACAATGTATTAATAAAGTAATTATCAATGTTTTGATTGATTGATAATTACAATTAAATAATTATTTAATTACAATGCTTTAAAAAAACTAATAGTTTCATTTTTAAAAGTAAATGTTTATATCCACTTTTTAAAAATTGTGGTACGTTATATTTATCATGGATGGTTGAACACCTCGTGTTTCTATACACAAAAAACAAACAAATATTAAATTTGTATATTTATATAAATATTTTATCTATCAATATAGATTTTATATAAACATCGGAATACTTTAAACATTTGTCTAAAATTTTTTTTAAAGTTTTAAGTGCTTGTTTAATTTTTTTTAAATCTGAGTTTTGTGAAACAGTTATTGGATGTCAGTTTCAAATTATATACCATTTGCAAGTTTCAAATGTTTTGTATATAATTTTATAAACAATGTTTATTAATTATTTAAAATTTGCAAATGATATATAATTAAAGTTTCTAATAAATAATCAATATATTAATTCGATATGGTCGAACTTTAATTGCTAATTATATTTTACTAGTAATAATATAAATAAGCATTATTACACTGTTATAAATAATTTCAGTCGAAATTTAATCTTATAAAAAAAACTGCAAAGATGTATTAATTAGAAATAACATATTTAAAAAGATAAATAAAAACATTTATAGTATAGTGAAATTATTTAACCGCATAAAATTGTATGGAACAGTAAAAAAGTTTTTAAGAAAAGGATTTAATTAATTTAAAAATTAACTGAAAAAAAAAAAAAAAAAAAAAAAAAAAAAATGCTAATTTTTTAGCTCACTTTTTAAAAAAAACTTTAAATAATGGTTAAGAAAGGAAAGGACTTTATAAAGAGTTTTTGATAACGGACCTCACTAACCCGGCAGGTGTAATATACTTAAATTGATTTGAATGTTTTGAAAATTGCAAAAAAGCAGTTAGCAGTTTTTCAAGTTTCACTTTTTATTTACGTTACAAACAACTTTCGCTATGCTAAAGTCGGTCACAAAGTCAGGGTGCAATTTCATATTACGCGTATATTTTAAATTAATCCCCCACTTTAGAACCATTTTACCCGTCTTTTTAGAAGGTGAAAAAAAAAAATGTCCTAACAGAAAAATTCAATTTTCAAACAAAACAAAAAAAAAAACTAGATAAGAAAAATACATTTTACACCGACTTATTTTACAGAATTTTAACTTTTTATATTATTTAAAAAAAGAATAATAATTCCTCAGGTATTTTTGTAAAAGTTGTCTTTAGTTATTTTTTTAATAATTAAGTAAAATAAAATTTCTACTACTGTCCCATAATAGTTGGTACATTTAATCTATGAATTTTATATACAAAATATACCAACTATTATAGGACAGAAGTAGTATTTTTTTTTTTAATCAAAATGTCTTTAATTGACTGTTATGTCAGATTTATTTTACAGAATTTTAACTTTTTATATCATCTATGAGAGTAATAATGTCTCAGGTATTTTTTTAAATTACCCTTTTTTTAATTATTTTATCAATTTTTATTTTTTAGGCATTTAAAAAATTGTAATTATATTTTTATTATTTTAATTCATATTATTTTATTCTTGTCATTTTGGGGGTATTTTTAATAAAAAAAAAAAACCTTATTATTTGTATTATTTTGTTTCTATTATATTTGGGGGTATTTTTAAATACTTTTTAAAATACTTGTTAATTTTAATTTAATTTTATTATTTCTTAACTTAAAAATTTTTTTTTAATCATTTCTATGAATAATTTTTTTAAATATAAAAAAAAAAAAAAAAAAGCCTGGGTACTTCTGCCTATAATTAATCTTATTATTTCAGTTAACGTTTATCATTTATAGGTACTTTTAAAACTTGCTTTTTAATTATTTTTTTAAATTAAAAAGATAAATTAAAAATCATTTTAAAATCATTTTTAACATCTATTAATTAAAATATTTTTTTTTAAAATTAAAAAATCTTAAAAATTTTTACTTACAGCAACTTTCTTTAATATTAATTAATATTTTAAAATTTTAAATTTCTATTTATTATTTTATTTATTATTTTTTAGGTATTTTTAAAATTACTTTTTAAATCATTTTTTAATTTTTTTTTTTTAATTATTTTTTTTTTAATTACTTTTTTTCATTTAAAAACAAAAATATTTAAAAATTATTTCTTAACCTATTCATTAATAAAAATAATTAAGAAATATATATCTACAATAAAAAGAAAAAAAAAAGGTTTTCTTTTTACTCACAGCAACTTTCTTCTGTCTGGGTACTTCAGCCGTTCCATAAAGGACAGTCTGTAACCTGTAAGAATCGTCCACAAGAAAACTGACCATTTGTCGGCACCCCCCTTCATTCTCAGGTGTCCAGGTGAGATGTAAGGACATTGTCGATTCCCCGGGGACAACAAATTCCACCTGATCGACTGTGAACCCCAAATCATGGGGGAACTTTTCAATAAGAACACACTGGTCATAATCGTGGGGGTTACACACGTAAAGTTTTCGGTTGAGGGTCTTGCCAACCTTTACCTTTCCAAAACAAATTGTGGGCTTTTTGGTGAAATGGGTTAATAATAGGGTCTCCTCACGGGCAATATCCGTTGTGGGGTCGATGGGTGATTGATCTATCCATGATTTTCGGTTCGATTTTCGTCGGTGGGGACTCTCAGGTAAAACCGGGTCCATCTTCTTTTTTTTATGAATGAATAAATGTGTAGATATTCTTCTTTTTTACAAAGAAAGGAATATATGCAGTTCTGCATAAACTATACCTTTTGTTAATTAGTTATTTTATAATATATACATATATATATATAAAGGTAACTAATTCGGGTGGCTAAGAAATATCTCAGCTTATTGTTTCTTTTATAAACCTAACCGGTTGTGTTAGTTATATTTTTTTTTCAAAAAAACAACAGAAACGTGGGTCGGCCGTTTAATTTAAACTGCCGCCTTATTAACCAATAGGCTGCGAGCGGGTTATATAAAAACTAAACCGGAAATGGCGGAACGAAAACACCGAAACGAAAACAAATACCACTGAAATTAGATAGTTTAATGCCGTTTTTTTTTCAATTAAATAGGATATGTATTTATATAACAATTCTATTTATTCTACATATTTTATTTACAATTCATTTTATTTTACAATCATTACAATTATTATTTTACAATTTATTTTATAAACAATATTTAAAATTAAAATACAGACTATGATGAACTGAACTTAAATAGAGTTCTCAGAACTCATTTTAAAAATTAATAGAAATTAAACTACTATGCTTTTTATTTAACTGTAATAGTTATTTGGATTAATAAATAGGGAATAATGCATAGATAAATAAATATTTAATTTATGTTGACAATTCACATTATATACATATATATTTTAAATTTAATTGTGTATAAATTATTGATTCATATGACAGTTACTTTTCACTTGCTGGGTTTTGTAAAAACCTTTATTTCGAACGTAAACAAATCGCACCGACCAAACTTGTTTTGACTGTTTAAAACAAATATAATTTATTCGTTTATTTTGAAATAATTCATATTACGTATATTATTGTATTATATATATCATATGATTTATATCATATTATATATATAGATATTGTCATATATTAATGAATAGTGATTTTGCTACCCAACAATAACATAAAATACGATTTATTTAAGTTTTAGACTTAGATAAATAAATCGTATTTTTATATATTAGGAGACTTGATATAATAATAATATTAATATATTTTTTAAAAATCACGTAAAAAAATCACCGAAAACAATCACAGTAATTAAAACTTGGGCTTGCGGGTTCGGATTCGGCCCCGGAGTATTTTTAATTTGCTCACGGAGTTGGCCTGATTTCAAAATGGTAGTATATGTTGGGCTATGGCTTCTAGGAGTAAAGTCGAAAAAATGTGACCTACTGATACACTGACATTTGCTTTTAATTATTAGAGATGTATAAAAATAGATAGATAAATAAACTACGCAAGAACGAATTTCTGACGGCTGGAAATGTAGAGCGGAGATTGAACTCGCAAACTACTGATTGTGTGGGTGAGTGGTGGCTTGTGGTGGGATTACTGTCACCCCTGTTGGCTGAAGTGTTTCGACCGTTGAGAGAAATAAATGTCGAAACGGGTTCTCTCGACAGTGAGACAGTTTGTTTGTTTTTTAGTTTTTTTTTTCAATAAAAATAAATAAATAAATAAATAAAAACAAAGAAAGAAAATAAAGAAAGAAAATAAAGATGAAAATAAAAAATAAATAAAAATGATAAATAAATTATAAATATATAAATAAATAATATAAATTTAAGATTAAATGGTAATAAAGGACTATTTGCTCGTAAATTCCTACCATGAAATAAAGTTTATTTAATATAAACTGAACCCTCATGCTATGTCCGTGTTTTTGCAATAAATCTTTTATTTTTCTTGCACCCGTTATTTTACAATAATAAATATATTTTATTATTTATTTTTAATATTCACTTCCAATATTTATATTCTAAAAGTTTTTTTTTTTTTTTTTGAGAATGTTTAGTTTTAAAGTGGGGGTTCGTTTTTTACACTTCAACTTTTTACTCGTAAATTCCTACCATAAAATGCCCAAGCCTAATTTTATGGTAGGATTTACGAGTAAAAAGTTGAATATTACTTTTGTTGTTGTTGTTATTTCTTTTCTTTTTGGCTTTGTACTCTAAATAAAAACGTCAGATTTTAATCATCGTCGACGAAAAAAACAAAATTACGGTCATAAAAGGAGGATCCAATTTATGCGAAGAAAAATATTTGAATTAAAAAGTTTTTAAAAATGTGTTGGGCTCACAGTGAGGATCGAACTCACTATCCTCGATTAGCTGTGTAACCTTTGTCAGTAACCAACGATACAGTGCACGACTTTTTTTCTTTTCTTTTAGTTTCATTTTTTTTTTTTTTTGCTTATTTTAGCTTGAGATTACGGAAACTTCCCGAAGTAGCCAAGCTAACGTCTCAGAGGTTCGGGTTATACAAGAAAATTGACTGGTACCAATGCACTTAGCGCGCAAGAGATCATACCATTAGATTACGTATAAAAAGCATCACACTTCACGGGAATACCCGAAACCTCTGAGACGTTAGGGCTTGGCTACTTCGGGAGTTTCCGTAATCTCAGCTAAAATAAGCAAAAAAAAAAAAAAAAATGAAACTAAAAGAAAAGAAAAAAAGTCGTGCACTGTATCGTTGGTTACTGACAAAGGTTACACAGCTAATCGAGGATAGTGAGTTCGATCCTCACTGTGAGCCCAACACATTTTTTTAAAACTTTTAATTCAAAAGTTTTTCTACGCATAAATTGGATCCTCCTTTTATGACCGTAATTTTGTTTTTTCGTCGACGATGATTAAAATCTGACGTTTTTATTTTAGAGTAGCAAAGCCAAAAAGAAAAGAAATAACAACAACAACAAAAGGTAATATTCAACTTTTTACTCGTAAATTCCTACCATAAAATTAGGCTTGGGCATTTTATGGTAGGAATTTACGAGTAAAAAGTTGAAGTGTAAAAACGAACCCCCACTTTAAAACTAAACATTCTCAAAAAAAAAAAAAAAAACTTTTAGAATATAAATATTGAAGTGAATATTAAATAAATAAATAAAATATATTTATTATTGTAAAATAACGGGTGCAAGAAAAATAAAAGATTTATTGCAAAAAACACGGACATAGCATGAGGGTTCAGTTTATATTAAATAAACTTTATTTCATGGTAGGAATTTACGAGCAAATAGTCCTTTATTACCATTTAATCTTAAATTATATTATTTATTTATATATTTTATTTATTTATTTATCATTTTTATTTATTTTTTATTTTCATCTTTATTTTCTTTCTTTATTTTCTTTCTTTGTTTTTATTTATTTATTTATTTATTTTTATTGAAAAAAAACAACTAAAAAACAAACAAACTGTCTCACTGTCGAGAGAACCCGTTTCGACATTTATTTCTCTCAACGGTCGAAACACTTCAGCCAACAGGGGTGACAGTAATCCCACCACAAGCCACCACTCACCCACACAATCAGTAGTTTGCGAGTTCAATCTCCGCTCTACATTTCCAGCCGTCAGAAATTCGTTCTTGCGTAGTTTATTTATCTATCTATTTTTATACATCTCTAATAATCAAAAACAAATGTCAGTGTATCAGTATGTCACATTTTTTTCAACTTTACTCCTAGAAGCCATCGCCCAACATATACTACCATTTTGAAATCAGGCCAACTCCGTGAGCAAATTAAAAATACTTCGGGGCCGAATCCGAACCCGCAAGCCCAAGTTTTAATTACTGTGATTGTTTTCGGTGATTTTTTTACGTGATTTAAAAAAATATATATTAATATTATAATTATATCAAATCTCCTAATATATAAAAATACGATTTATTTATCTAAGTCTAAAACTTAAATAAATCGTATTTTATGTTATTGTTGGGTAGCAAAATCACTATTCATTAATATATGACAATATCTATATATATAATATGATATAAATCATATGATATATATAATACAATAATATACGTAATATGAATTATTTCAAAATAAACGAATAAATTATATTTGTTTTAAACAGTCAAAACAAGTTTGGTCGGTGCGATTTGTTTACGTTCGAAATAAAGGTTTTTACAAAACCCAGCAAGTGAAAAGTAACTGTCATATGTATCAATAATTTATACACAATTAAATTTAAAATATATATGTATATAATGTGAATTGTCAACATAAATTAAATATTTATTTATCTATGCATTATTCCCTATTTATTAATCCAAATAACTATTACAGTTAAATAAAAAGCATAGTAGTTTAATTTCTATTAATTTTTAAAATGAGTTCTGAGAACTCTATTTAAGTTCAGTTCATCATAGTCTGTATTTTAATTTTAAATATTGTATAAAATAAATTGTAAAATATAATTGTAATGATTGTAAAATAAAATGAATTGTAAATAAAATATGTAGAATAAATAGAATTGTTATATAAATACATATCCTATTTAATTGAAAAAAAACGGCATTAAACTATCTAATTTCAGTGGTATTTGTTTTCGTTTCGGTGTTTTCGTTCCGCCATTTCCGGTTTAGTTTTTATATAACCCGCTCGCAGCCTATTGGTTAATAAGGCGGCAGTTTAAATTAAACGGCCGACCCACGTTTCTGTTGTTTTTTTGAAAAAAAAAATAACTAACACAACCGGTTAGGTTTATAAAAGAAACAATAAGCTGAGATATTTCTTAGCCACCCGAATTAGTTACCTTTATATATATATATGTATATATTATAAAATAACTAATTAACAAAAGGTATAGTTTATGCAGAACTGCATATATTCCTTTCTTTGTAAAAAAGAAGAATATCTACACATTTATTCATTCATAAAAAAAAGAAGATGGACCCGGTTTTACCTGAGAGTCCCCACCGACGAAAATCGAACCGAAAATCATGGATAGATCAATCACCCATCGACCCCACAACGGATATTGCCCGTGAGGAGACCCTATTATTAACCCATTTCACCAAAAAGCCCACAATTTGTTTTGGAAAGGTAAAGGTTGGCAAGACCCTCAACCGAAAACTTTACGTGTGTAACCCCCACGATTATGACCAGTGTGTTCTTATTGAAAAGTTCCCCCATGATTTGGGGTTCACAGTCGATCAGGTGGAATTTGTTGTCCCCGGGGAATCGACAATGTCCTTACATCTCACCTGGACACCTGAGAATGAAGGGGGGTGCCGACAAATGGTCAGTTTTTGTGGACGATTCTTACAGGTTACAGACTGTCCTTTATGGAACGGCTGAAGTACCCAGACAGAAGAAAGTTGCTGTGAGTAAAAGAAAACCTTTTTTTTTTCTTTTTATTGTAGATATATATTTCTTAATTATTTTTATTAATGAATAGGTTAAGAAATAATTTTTAAATATTTTTGTTTTTAAATGAAAAAAAGTAATTAAAAAAAAAATAATTAAAAAAATAATTTAAAAAATGATTTAAAAAGTAATTTTAAAAATACCTAAAAAATAATAAATAAAATAATAAATAGAAATTTAAAATTTTAAAATATTAATTAACGGCAAAAGAAAGTTGCTGTGAGTAAAAATTTAAAAGATTTTTTAATTTTTTACAAAAAATATTTTAATTAATAGATATGTTAAAAATGATTTTAAAATGATTTTTAATTTATCTCATTAATTAAAAAAAATAATTAAAAAGCAATTTTTAAAAGTACTTATAAATGATAGACGTTAATTGAAATAATAAGATTAATTATAGGCAGAAGTACCCCGGCCTTTTTTTGTTTTTTTGTATATTTAAAAAAAATTATTCATAGAAATGATTTTTAAAAAATTTTTTAAGTTAAGAAATAATAAAATAAAATTAAAATTAACAATGATTTTAAAAAGTATTTAAAAATACCCCAAAAATATAATAGAAACAAAATAATACAAATTAATAAGGTTTTTTTTTTTTTTAAATTAAAAAGTATTTAAAAATACCCCCAAAATGACAAGAATAAAATAATATGAATTAAAATAATAAAAATATAATTACAATTTTTTAAATGCCTAAAAAATAAAAATTGATAAAATAATTAAAAAAAGGGTAATTTAAAAAAATACCTGAGACATTATTACTCTCATAGATGATATAAAAAGTTAAAATTCTGTAAAATAAATCTGACATAACAGTCAATTAAAGACATTTTGATTAAAAAAAAAAAAATACTACTTCTGTCCCATAATAGTTGGTATATTTTGTATATAAAATTCATAGATTAAATGTACCAACTATTATGGGACAGTAGTAGAAATTTTATTTTACTTAATTATTAAAAAAATAACTAAAGACAACTTTTACAAAAATACCTGAGGAATTATTATTCTTTTTTTAAATAATATAAAAAGTTAAAATTCTGTAAAATAAGTCGGTGTAAAATGTATTTTTCTTATCTAATTTTTTTTTGTTTTGTTTGAAAATTGAATTTTTCTGTTAGGACATTTTTTTTTTCACCTTCTAAAAAGACGGGTAAAATGGTTCTAAAGTGGGGGATTGATTTAAAATATACGCGTAATATGAAATTGTACCCTGACTTTGTGACCGACTTTAGCATAGCGAAAGTTGTTTGTAACGTAAATAAAAAGTGAAACTTGAATAACTGCTAACTGCTTTTTTGCAATTTTCAAAACATTCAAATCAATTTAAGTATATTACACCTGCCGGGTTAGTGAGGTCTGTTATCAAAAACTCTTTATAAAGTCCTTTCCTTTCTTAACCATTATTTAAAGTTTTTTTTAAAAGTGAGCTAAAAAAATTAGCATTTTTTTTTTTTTTTTTTTTTTTTTCAGTTAATTTTTAAATTAATTAAATCCTTTTCTTAAAAACTTTTTACTGTTCCATACAATTTTATGCGGTTAAATAATTTCACTATACTATAAAATGTTTTTATTTATCTTTTTAAATATGTTATTTCTAATTAATACATCTTTGCAGTTTTTTTATAAGATTTAAATTTTCGACTGAAATTATTTATAACAGTGTAATAATGCTTATTTATATTATTACTAGTAAAATATAATTAGCAATTAAAGTTCGACCATATCGAATTAATATATTGATTATTTATTAGAAACTTTAATTATATATCATTTGCAAATTTTAAATGATTAATAAACATTGTTTATAAAATTATATACAAAACATTTGAAACTTGCAAATGGTATATAATTTGAAACTGACATTCAATAACTGTTTCACAAAACTCAGATTAAAAAATTAAACAAGCACTTAAAACTTAAAAAAAATTTTTTTTAAATTTTAGACAAATGATTAAAGTATTCCGATGTTTATATAAAATCTATATTGATAGATAAAATCTTTATATAAATATACAAATTTAATATTTGTTTGTTTTTTGTGTATAGAAACACGAGGTGTTCAACCATCCATGATAAATATAACGTACCACAATTTTTAAAAAGTGGATATAAACATTTACTTTTAAAAATGAAACTATTAGTTTTTTTAAAGCATTGTAATTAAATAATTATTTAATTGTAATTATCAATCAATCAATAAATTGATAATTACTTTATTAATACATTGTAATCTTTAAAAATTAGAGATAAAATATTTTACTTTTAAAAATGAAACTATTTTTTTGTGGTCTTTTTTTCTTTTCACCAATATTTTAAAATCAATTCCATGAATGATTTTTTATATAGAAATCTTTTATGCGTTCTTATTTAATTTCGCTAGTCTTTCTAATTCAATATATTTAATTTACATTAAAACTTAAATACTGACACCCGGCGGAGGACTCATATTCTTGCTAGTATAAGTATTACTAATAAATATAAAATGTAAATCTTACATTTGCTATCCCCACTAAGAAAAAAAAAAGTTTGACCCCCCCCCCTCTTTAAATTTTTTTTTTTTTTACTGGTCATGTTAATTAAGTCCCCAAAATTAAATATTGCTAATAGGCCATAATACGACACCTTTGTGGTTGGGGGAAGGGTTAAAAGAATATAATTATTTAAAATTGAATAAATAGTTATATTTGCAGATAATATTTTAGTTTTTCGTTAAAAACAAAATTAACGGAAATTTTCGTCGTTGGACTCTTCTGGACAAACACCGAATTATATAGTAAAGTCGTCGGTATTAACCAATCAGCGAGGGAATCTATCCCCTGTTCACTAGCGCTAAACCAAGGAGATTGTGTTTGTGTCTTAGGTGGAGCGCCACATCTACCATCTGCTCCTTATTTTACCGTACAGATCCCTGTGCTATTCAATACGCTGAGTTGAATTTATTTTTTTTACGTTTTTTTATAGGTTACATAAATTTTACCATTTCTTAGAAAACAAAAATTAACCAAGAAAAAAAAAAAAACCATATATATATATATATATATACACTGGTTTTCTTGATTATTTAATTCTTAGACTTTTTTATTTTATTTTATTTTTTTTTTTGATTCAACGAAACGTAACGAACTTAACCGATAACCACCCACTTCCTCACCCCCTCATTTTTTTTTAAATGGAAAAAAAAAATCCAAACGAATTTATTATTATTATTAAATTTGATTTCGTAACTGTTTATAATATATACATAAGAGTTGATAATAAAAATGATAAAATAAAAACTGCAGTATAGTACAGTCAATCTCGCTCATACAAGGACTTTTCAAAGTTTTCAAATGTGACTTATTACCGTTGGGTTAAGTTGACAGTTAAAACAGGAAAAAGAAAGAAAAGAAAAATGAGTAATTTTTTTATGATCTTTATCTTTGGTTTTTAAATAAAACGGCTGTTAAGAAATTTAAAAAAACTCTTAAATGATTTTATGATAAATAATTTTATAATAAAATAATTTTTGTATTGTTTATTTTATTTACCTCTGTCCCATAATGGTTGGTACATAAAACGTATGAAATTTATATACAAGTGTCACAACTATTACGGGACAACGTATTTTTAAACTATTTCTATCCCATAATAGTTGGTACATTTAGTGTATGAAATTTGCCTACAAATGTCACAACCATTATGGGACAGAGATTGTATGTTTTTTACTATTTGTCCCATAATAGGTGGTATGTTTAGACGGCAATTTTGATCTTTTGTCGTCCCGGTCTCCTGCCCTAATTTTACGCTATGTTTTACCGTTTCATCGACAGGCGAATTTCTGGCCCAACTTAGATATTTTCCAAGTCGTGTTTTCGTCGCTTTTTGTAGGTAAATTAATTGTAGATATTTTACAGTACCCTCCAGATTTTTATCGACTAATCAATGTAGATATTTTTCAAGCCCCCACCCCCTTAAAAATGTTTTTTTTCCTATTGAATTTGTACAAATTTCAAAACGATTTTCATACCGTTCGCTCTGTTTTAATTTTACAAGTGAGGGGGTGTTGTAAAATATCGGTAAAAAAGGACTATTTGCTCGTAAATTCCTACCATAAAATAAAATGAGGGTTCAGTTTATTTTAATGTCCGTGTTTTTGCAATAAATGTTTTATTTTTCTTGCACCCGTTATTTTACAATGTAGCCCCTTAGGGATGCATGGATTACACATGTATGTCATGAGGGCCGCACATGAAAACTAAGTCTTTTTAGTTATTTATATCTGTTTTGGTACCGTTACGTATATCACTGCATTACAGGAGTATGAGTAAATTAAAAGAAAGCTGTATGTGTATCTCTTTGGCAACAACAACTGTACGTGTTTCTTGGGCAAATAGTGTCAGAGCTATGGCATTCGGAACTAAATTTCCTGGTAGGGCCTCCCATGGCTGATTGGCCTGACACCCTATGGTATTAGGGCCACAACCCAGCTAAAGGGGGGCACTGGTAAAAATCCAAGGGACTTCTTCATTATCACCAGGAATAAACGTTGCCATAAGAACAAATAATATCAAAGCAAAAATTGAGAAGACTCAACAAAACAGTAAATGTGTGGTGACTGAGATAAGACTATAAACCATGCAAACTAGCACAACGGGAATACAAAGCTAGGCATGACTGGGTTGGAAAAGTGATCCACTGGGAATTATGCAAAAATGTCAATTTTGACCATACAATAAAATGGTATATGCATAATCCAGAATCTATTCTTGGGAATGAAACGCATAAAATTTTCTTGGACTTCGGGATAAAGACGGATTACCTTATTCCAGCCAGGAGACCAGACCTAGTGTTGATTAATAAAAAAAACAAAAAACAAGAGAACTTGTAAACTGGTAGATTTTGCAGTTCGAGCAGAATACAGGCTAAAAATGAAGGAAAACAGTAAGATACCCAAATACCTGGACCTTGCATGAGAATTGAAAAAGCTGTGAAATATAAGGGTCAAAGCGTTGGTGCACTTAGAACGGTCCCAAAACGTTTGGAAAAGAGACTAGAAGAACTGGGAATCACAGTAAGAATTGAGAACATCCAGACTACGGCATCTGTGGAAATCTGTGGCAAACATATTGTATTACATAATTCGTGTGTTGCCTAAAAATTATTACTGTCGTGTTTTAAAATTTAAATAACGGTATGGTAAATGGAAAGTTACCATTATAACCTTAGAAGTGATTGACAAACAGTTCACCTATCACTGACCTAGCCACTGATTTCTCCTTGGCTGAAGGCAAGGCGTGTGAAGGGGACTGAGTTAATTAGAGCTTGGTGGTTAGACGAATGAAACATACGTATTGCTTGTCTGTTCCCAGGGAAGCCATCTTATCCACGCATGGTTAAACCCTTTTGGTGTTCGGTTTTAATAAAGACACTTGAGAAAAATAAAGTCTTGTGTTCATCATTAAAAACCAAAGGGAATGACAGATAACCGGAGTGATCACAGAAGAAGTCGTATCACCGAGAGAGAAAGAAAGCCATCCTAAGGAAGATGGCCAGTCGACCAAATAGAACCTCCTAAGAACTCTCCCCATTTGCGATTTATGTATCTGATTCAATAAAGGGGTAATATTGAACAATATATTCCTATGTTCCGTCATTGTTCACTATATCACTTTGGCCCTATCTTGGGCTAGACGGGCGGTCGGAGAGGCCCCCTCCGATCAATCGGCTGGTCACGTCAAGCCCTAGCACCTATATGATTGCCTTTATGCCAAGCCCCAAGCCCTTTTTATCATATGGTGCTAGAAGGCGGTGACTGCGAGTCTACATGTCCTGGGAATGACGTTAAACTCTATCTGATGGTGAGGTTCCAGTTTTGGAGGTTTGGGGAATGTGGAGCACCCCTTCATCACCATTGCTCCCTGGTCCACTCTGACCCGGAGTGGTAGTACCTGTTAGGGTCCCATCTATGGGTTAAATAGAAAAATGTGTTTATAAAAAAATTGTATTATCCATTAAGAATTGATTTATTTCAAAACTTTATCAGCATTAAATGACCCACTGAGGTTGATATGCCGTAAACCAAACCAGTGTTCGCTATATGTTTGTTTTTTTTTCTATTCACACAAAACCAGGTATTATTCTAAGTGCTCAATATCAACTGGCCTTTAGCCATCTGCCAATTTGTCTCATTTTAACTTTAATACATTTCCTTCTGACTGGGTTATCTATACAGGGTTTGAGGATCGCTTGTGAATTTCCTATTCACTTGTTACTCCTTCCACAGGTGAATTCGTCGTTTGGAGCTGGCTCAACTGACCCTGGGTGAATATCATCACTGAAACAGAAAAACAATCTGTCAAGAGTTATTTTGTTGTACACCCTTTTTACTTTTTACTTCTATTCTTCTTCTGTTCATCTTTTCTCGCTCTGTCGGCTGGAGCGTTAGAATGCACCGACTGCACCTCTGCAGAGGGGTAAGACTCCGCCAATGGGGCCACCTGTTGGCCGTGGGTGGCGACCCATGATGCTTAAGGATAGAACCCAGGTGGATGAGCAGTTCATGACATGCAATACTCCACTTTGGCCCTATCTTGGGCTAGACGGGTGGTCAGAGAGGCCCCCTCCGATCAATCGGCTGGTCACATCAAGCCCTAGCACCTTGAAGGGGTTGCCAAAAATGGCAACTTTTTGTTATCTATTTTTGTCTGTAAAATGAGTTCTAGAGCTTCCCTACTCCTAAAAATTGGTTTATAATTGTATTTTTGCCCAAGGAATCCAAAAATGCTATAAAAAAAAACTGAAAGTTAACCAGTTTTAAATGATTTCTTATTTGCAAAATCTTAACTGATGTTGTAGCTTCGGTTCTGGGCAAACACCAAACTATCTTTTTGGTACAAATAATATTCAATATATGTGAAATAATGATAGAAAAAATTTGTCTTAGATTCAGTGCCACATCGAGATATTGATCTTGCTATGAAAAAATCACAAATCATCAATAACTTAAAATTGGTTGATTTTTTTTCAGACTTTTGGGTTTCTTTCCACACCTGTACAAAATTTCAGAAAAATTGAAGGGGGGTGGTGACAATTTTACTTTTTTCTGGATGATTTGACATGGAATTGCCCTGTGTTTTAAAAAAAAAAAAAAAAAAAAAAAAAAAAATTGAGTTCCCATTAAGAATGAATAAAACAAAATCGTCTTCAGTATAAAATAACCCAACTAGGGTTGACATGCTGTAAAATCCAACCAACCAAACAAGAATGAATAAAACTAAAACATCTTCAGTATAACCCGACTAGAGTTGAATGAAAGCTATACGTGTCTCGCCAAGGCAACGACAGCTGTACATGTCTCTCTTTGGCATGAGTTGAGCAAAAAAAACAATTTTGTTTTTTAAGCAGACGTGTTTCAATAACAAACGTCTGCCCTATGACATTTGTATTTATAAGCTGCGACCCCCAAGGCCATATTTGCAGGCAGGCTTGGATTTTGAAAAGAAAAGGAACAATGCTTGCATTTGATGTTGGTGCACAAAGAAAAAGCCAACCTTTTATGTAAAAAGTAAAACTCACCTTTTGATATTTAATTACTGGAAATCCCCTAGTTTAATGCACTTAAAAAAATATATTGCTCATCAAAAACCTATTACTCGGACTTAAAAACCTATTGGTAATTGTCAGCTGGGGTGTTAGAATGCACCGACTGCACCTCTGCAGAGGGGTAAGACTCTCCCAATGGGGCCACCTGTTGGCTGTGGGTGGCGACCTGTGATGCTTAAGGATAGAGCCCAGGTGGATGAGCAGTTCATGACATGCAATACTCCACTTTGGCCCTATCTTGGGCTAGATGGGCGGTCGGAGAGACCCCCTCCGATCAATCGGTTGGTCACGTCAAGCCCTAGCACCTATATGATTTTCCCAACCCTATTGCCCTTATGGCAAGCCCCAAGCCCTTTTATCATATGGGTGCTAGAAGGCGGTGATTGAGGGTCTTCATGTCCTGGGAATGACGTTAAACTCTATCTGATGGTGAGGTTCCAGTTTTGGAGGTTTGGAGAATGTGGAGCACCCTTTCATCACCATTGCTCCCTAGTTCACTCTGACCCTGAGTGATAGTACCTGTTAGGGTCCCATCTATGGGTTAAATAGAAAAACATGAGTTGATAAACAAAATTATATTATGCATTAAGAATGAATTTATTTCACAACTTTGTCGGCATTAAATGACCCACCGAGGTTGATATGCCATAAAAAATAAATAAATAAAATTAAACATGATGTTTCCTTTCCAGTTCTTTATCCCAACCAACCAAAAAATATAAACTTTAACTTTACTCTATAAACTTGTCCCTTAAAGTGATTCCCAATCAATTTAGCAAAAGACCACTGCAAGCAGCCAGGTGTTAAAATTCAGAAAATCCTTGAAAAATACATGCCTATAATTTGACCATCCCTCACAATTTACCACTTGGTATAAAATGACCCTGTGAAGTGGTAGTACCCATTAGGGTCGGGTCACATCTATGGTTTAAATAAAAAAATAGTTTTCAAAAAATTGGGTTTTCGAAAAAATTGGGTTTTATAAAAAAAAAATTAAGATATTTAAAAAAATTAGAATTTGAATAATGATATAAGGGAAAGTCATTGATAACGTTTGTGATTAACTCTTAACATCCTATACTCCCTCATTCCACCTGGTCGGAAGTCACATTTGTTTTCCTAACCCGACCCAAACGATGTCATTTGTTTAAATATGATATTAAACATATTTAGAAGTCTTTATTTTAAGAGAAATAACTGGTAACTTTAAGTGAAAAGGCTATTTTTAGCATTTTTGATAGATCCTAATACGAATGGGACTCTGGGCTTAAAGAAATTCTGAACAGGATGTTAAGAGTTAAAACATAAACAAATCAATTATGGAAGATCAAAAACGATCAATGGATCTGCGAGACTAACTTTTTATCCCCACCCCCATCCCGTCTACCCAGGCAACACCGGGTAGCTGCTTCTAGTAATGAATGAAGATCTATGGCTATTTCCTTTCCAGTTCAACTAATTATTCCTTTTCCAGTCCTAACCATTTCCCTAAGGAAATTTTAGTTCTCTTGGCCCGAGAGATCGTTTGCTTTTTAAATTGTTATCCATCTGGGAGATTTCATGTCTGTTCCTTGTTGCACATGACTGTTTAACATTGACCAACTTTTCAGGTCGGAAAATCACTAATTCCCTGTTGATGCCTGGAAAAATCTATAATTAAACCTTCTGAGAAATAGGAGTCAGTAACAGCACATGTGGTATATATATATATATATATATATATATATATATCTTATTATAATGGAGATTGTGTGTTTTTCTGTCTGTAACCGAAACTATATTACTACTCAAGTCACAATTCCCTTCGTTATTTACATCACATTCTCCATGATTTTATCTTTATTTAAACCTCAATTATTAATAAAATTGCTTCACCTTTTTATTAGTGTTGTCCATATCTACATGCAAATAACATGCAATTGTATTTATATATACAAAATAGCGGTTACAGTGTGAATGGGAAGGCTAATTTGCATATTGATATTAAAAATGTGATTTTATTAAATATGTGTTAGTTTATTGATTTCTAAATGTTTGGTTTTATTTTAATGAATATAAGCAAAAATCTCTTCAATGAATCTTAAATGAAATCCATTAACAAGAAAATAACTGTCATTTTATTCTTTATTTCCTAATTTAACTAAATAGTTAATAAGTAAAATTCAGCAATGAAAGACGGGAGTGATGGAGTAAGTTTCATTTCTATTTTTATTATACCCCACTTGTTACATATCTTTATCTGCCTTCTTATTAGACTTTCTAATTTAATACAATATTTCATTACATTAAAACTTAAATACTTGCACCCGGAGGGTGAATATATTTGCTAGTATATATAAAGTAAAGAAATAACAAAAGACTTAGAGATTTAGCTTTATAGTCTATTTCAGGGAGCTGATGAGTCTGGAGATTTAGACACTTTGTCTAAGCTCCCTGAAATAGACTATAATGCTAAATCTCTAAGTCTTTTGTTATTTCTTTACTCATATATTTGATCTGTGACTCTAACATTATGAGCACATATTGAGCTCTCAAACTGTGACTTGGTTTTTAAAAAAAATAAAACTCTTGTGTCGTAAGGAAGATTTCTTCTCTGGACTTTTGGATTATATATATATATATATATATATATATATATATATGCACATGTTGAATTAAACAAGACATATTTCCTGTTTAACAATTTTATTTGTGATTTCTTTTAACATTTTTTATTAAAGTTTTCTGGCCAACTTTTTAATATTTGGGTGGAATTCATGGATCAGTCCACCAAAGTTCATGTCTCGAGTACTCTGACTAATCTACGAATTCCACCCAAATATTAAAAAGTTGGCCAGAAAACTTGAAAAAATCACAAATAAAATTGTTAAACAGGAGATGTGTCTTTTGATTAATTCAACATGCATAAATGAAAAAATGCTGCCCAAATACACACACACACACACACACACACACATATTATGAGTCATCCACAGACACAGTGTTTCGACGTCACATCACTTCAGTGTGGCTAGACATTTGTAAGCTACCTACAGCCGGGATAGAAACCTGATTGATTATGCATCAGTTGGACAGTTTAACCGCTCGGCTATCATCACCTAAAGAATGAGAAGGGGATTTTAACTGTTTTGATACACACATCTGTATGTATGTAAAGGCTGCCATAGAATGCTCCATCCCTTTTATAGGAGAGCATTGCATTTTACACTTTAGTTGGTGGTCGTCAGCAAAGTGATATGTGTGTGTGGAAGTAGACCATTATCATTATTGTTATAATTATATTTATAGTTATTATTACTAGTACAAAATAAAAAAAACGCCCTCCGGGTGATGTAAAAGTACATTTTTGAAACATATTGTCTAAAGGGTGGGAGTAAAAAATTCAATGTCAGCGAGTTTGTACCCTAAGTAAGTAAAATCATCAAATTCATTAAAGGATTAAAAAAATAAAACAATTTGAAATGTAAACTTTAAATATGTATTAAAATAAAACAAACTATATATAGATATATAATACCAGTCATGTATTTATTAAAACTTGTTTTAAAAAAAACAATGAGGACTGTTTAATGTTGCATGTTCAAATTTTGAGTGTATTTATTCTATGTTTTGACGATTTTGGGTAATGTGACGTAAGCAGTGACGTAATTTCTGTTACAGACAAAAACCGGAAGCGAATCTCCATTATTAATAGATATATAGTAAAATGGTATAGTCAGAAAGCCTACCTGGGTTTCACCATGTTCGGATTGTCTGGACTATCTGAGATGAACTAATTGCATTTTATTTACTTCTATTTATTTTAATTTATTGTTATAGATTCGCAGCGTACAGGAGGAACGCTGCGTGCTGTTATGATTTTTTTGATATTTTTTTTAATTGTCGCTTTAAATGTTTGTTTACATTTTTAATTGTCGAGTCACTAGGTACCACCAATTTGACCCTGTGCAATTTACCCCCCTACATTTAACACAATGAAACTTGCAGAAAAATAATATTTTCTTGAAAAGATTTTTTCCATTCGAAAGAAAAAACATTAAACAAACTCCTGATGATTTTTTAAATTTTTATCAGCTTACGAAAATAATGAAAATTATGATTGAAAAACAATGTTTTCATTTTTGCACTGTTAAATCAACTGAAATTTAACGTAGTTAAAAAAGTTACGATAAGAGGTTTTTTAAAAAATTCTATGAAAAATCAATTAATAATCTGATTTTCCCGAAAATTTCCATAAATGTTTACCATTGGATGAAATACATCTGAAATAGTTTTTTTCTAAAATATATTAGGGGAAATATTTTACGAGTCTATTCCCCCCCCCCCTATTTTATTTTATGAAAAAAAAAAAATGACGCGTCAGAAAAAATTTTTTTTTTTCTAAAAAGATAAGAGTCTGAATAACTATATCAATGAAATTGTATGAATGTACGACGTCTAGTTTTTTGAGGAAAAATTAATGAAATCGGAAATAAAAAGTGCAAAAAGTCATAATATTAATATTTCAAAACTTTTTTTTGCTTTTATAATTGGTATGTACTATATTCTATTAAATTGTCAACAAAAAAAAAATTTTTTTTAAGAAATTAATTTTTAAGAGATTTTCAATCTTTTGTGTGATTAAATATTTTTATTTTTCTGCGTGAAATAAATTAAATTTTTTTTTTTCCTGCGTCAAAAAATCGAATTTTTCACGGATATTTAAAAATATGAATTTTATAATTCAGGTGCACTAAACATTGGTCCAATACCAGCTCGATTAATATTTTAAAAAGAATTTGTAATTTTATTGTTGAATAGTAATGTGTGATCCTTAGAATGTACGGAAGAGCATTGCTGACATTTGTTTTACAAAGAGACGAGACGCTTCTAAGTAACCAAAGTTTGTTCCTGTTAGGCTGACAGTGTTAGCGTGAAAAAAATTATTTTATTTAACTTTTTTCAATAATTAAAATAAAAGTAAGTATAATAGATTATTTTATCAGTTTTTCTCTTAGAAAAAATATTCAAATTTCATTCCATACTTTTACGGGTTATCGTAAAAGGAAATAATTAGTAACTTTCTGTCTATATTACGGTCTGAAAATTACCCTTTCGCATGTAATACGGGCAGGTTTGTTTATTTTTAAGATAACGATGTAATTTCCCCAATCGGATAATTTGATCTTTGAATTAACTATTTTTCTTTGTAACAACCCTGTACGATCTTTTTTTTACGAGATTTTTGATAAACAAAGTTCGGAAATATCTATTTCCGTTTTATTCAAGATGGCATAAACGGTCTGGTGGTACCTACGAGTCACCATCTACGTTTATGATGGTACTTGTTCAAAATTTGCGACCTTTGAATTTGATAATACTTTGGGAATTATCTTAGGTTGCAATAGCTAATTTTTCTTCTGCTGAGCATAAGACAGAATTTATTACTGGCCTATATATGCTTGTTTTTTTGTTTTTTTTTTACAATTTCCCACTTTATGATAGTATCTATAATCCAATTTTGATGTCGGAGATATATTTAGAAAGAAAATTTTATTTTGCTCACCTACAGTTCTATCAGGTATAGGGTTAGAATAGTTGGATATTTGGATTCTATAATCCTTATTTGCCTTAAATACCAAATTTCAGAAATGTTGAATGCATGGAAGTATTTTTAAAAATCTTTTAAAAAAACACTGAGATTCTGTGACACCGCACGGCCTTAATTTTGAGGCAAAATAGTAAAATTATAACCCCCCCCCCTCTAAAATCGGAACGGTAAAGTTTAACACAAAATAATTTGGCACACTTTCCTAACTCATGAAAGGTAACATTTGTGCCAAATTTCAAGTAATTCGGTGTCGGGTGCGGGTGTTTTGACATGGAATGACCCAGAAGTTAATTTGTACATTAGGTTTGTATACTATGCAAAAACTTTGGCATTTTCCATTTAGGGGGCACTTCATTTTTTTATTACAATTGCATGGAAGACTTGTTTGTTTTGTTTTTTTCTCCACATGTCTATTTAGTAATGTTTGGTTTTGTTGATATTTCAATGTACATTTGGTATACAGCTATAACTTAATTAAAAAAATATATATCTAATAAGAACACTGTAAAATTAAAAAGTCTTTTAGTCTAATTTTTTTTTTCTTTTTCTTTCCTTTTAGAAACGAGGAATTATGTCAAGAAGTGTGAAGACACCATTCTCAGTGTTGCATACTCCAAATCTTGCTAATCTGAAGACCTATGGCACCACGGAGAGAGAAACGGTTCCCAAGAACCCCAATGTCAGACGGGCTCTGCAGACTTCCAAGTCTAAATCCAATCAAGAAAATCGTCAGCCAACCTCCAAGAAATCTTCACTCGTGACACCAAACTCACCCCCTAGGTTCCAAAAGGACTATTCCGAGAAACGGAACTCTAGTAAAGAATCTGAAACCATCATTGTTTCCAAATCTAAGACTTTGGATCTTAAGACCAAAGTCAGAAGCAGTGTCAAAGAACTTTACCATGTCCCTCAAAAAAACGGTGCCAGTAGTCCTGAAATTGTCTCCTGCGTTGCATATGAAGACAGTCCCGAAGAGCACAAAGTCAACAGTACTGTCTCGGTCCAAGAATATACCACCGTTAACGAATGCTCATACACGGAAACAACGTTCTCTACACAGGAACATGTTACCGAAATTCACACAACGAGCTGGAAAGCTCTTGAAGAGGCGTGTAAAATTGAATCGGAAGATCATGTTTCCGAAATACCACCTTTTGATTATGCGATGTGCAAGAAACAGAAGCAGAACCATGAGCAATCTGTGGCGGCGTTGAGCCCTCGCAGGGAAACGTACTTGGTGAAGAAACATCTTGCCCAACAACGAAGAAGCTGGAAGAATCGGATCTCGTCTCCGCCGATCCGTGCCGCAATTCCCGATATGGTTAACGTTTCTCAGACAACATCTTCATTCGCACCAAATGCCAACGATGTTTCAAAGACCGTTCCGGTTGTTGCCTCCGGTGTTTTCATACCCAGCCCAAATTTCCTGACTAGCTCTCCCATCGACAACCCAACTCTTAGAAATAAAACCTTCCAGTCCGACAAATCGAGCGAAAGCAACAGCAGTTCGATGTCCAGCTATGATAACCGTTCGGTACTCTCTTCTACCAATTCCAAAGAAAGGCTTCAAGAGCAAACTGCTGCGTCAAGAAAGCAATCTGGTAAAATTGAAGTATCGCCCAAATCTGACGATGGTATGTCGACCGACTCCTTGAATAGCAAAAACTCATCCGCTTCGTCAGTCGAGGCTTTGCTAACTGGAAAAGTAGATCCGGCTACCGAGAAAGCTATCAAATCGTCCACCATGCTGATGTATGATTTCCGACAAGCCACACCGTCCATCCCCGAGAAGCCTAACCCTCAGCAGGTCCGAAGATCAACCCACGTCGTCAAAGACCGAAGATAGTGTGCGGACAAGGGAAGCTGAGACAGAAGCAGCTTTTTTCAACCGGTGTTGATTCCGCAGCGAGTCACGACATATCGTACATACGACCCATTGACGAGTCAAAGGAATTTCCTGCTCCGAAAAAGACGCAGGTCAAAACTTCCGTTGCCAGGAACTCTGTCTCTTCAAGAGTTCGGGCTGCACAGAAAGCGGTGAGGATGACAAATAGGGAGCAGCTTTCTCAGTCGGTTCATGAACAGCTTTCTCGTTCACAGAAGCTGGAGACGTCTGAAAAATCTAAAACCATCTTAACACGGTCTGCACGATCGGCGGTGAAGACTGTTAAAAAAACTGGTAAGTTAATATTATTTTACTTAGTAGTAAGGCTATAGCAAGTAAAGGTCTTACAGTCATGCAAATTTCGTATTTTCATATGTTGTATATGAAAATTACATATTTCAGAAAAAATTAAAATCTTTTATTTTTTGATAAAAATTTTAATTTTAATTTTTCTCAAACATAAATTTTTAATTTTACAGAATTTTTTTTATTTTTTATTTTTTTTATTTAACTCTTAACATCCTGTTGAGAATTTTCTAAGTCCAGAACATTACTATAAGGATATATGAAATAATGGCTAAAAACGGCCTTTTCATTTAAAGTTACCTGTTATTTCCCTTAAATCAAAGACTTCTGAATATGTTTAATATTACATTTAAACAAAGGTATCGTTTGGATTAGGAAAATGAATGAGACTTCTGGACGGGTGGAATGAGGTGGTATAGGACATTAAGAGTTAAATCTCGGAAAAGAATAATTTTTTAAGAAAATTTAAAAATCTCAGAAAATCAAAGAATTTTGAGAAATTCTGAGAATCATATTTTTTCTAAATTTAAAAAAAAAAAAAATTAAATTCTCACTTTTTTTAATTTCAAAAAAAAAAAAAAAAATTTATTTTAATTTTCTGAACATTCAAATTCTCATAATTTCTCAATTAAAAATTTATTTTTATTTTTTTAATCTTGAGAATCTCTCAGAATAATTTTTTTCTCAGAATTTTAAAATTTTAAAAATAAACAACAAATTTTGAGAATTTTTGAAGAAAAAATTCTTCAGAAAAATAAAATAATTAGAAATTATAACAAATAAACATTTTTTTTTTTTTCTCAAAATTTGATTTAAAACTTTAATAAAAAAAATAAAAAATAAAAAAACTTCACAGAATTAAAAAAAATTTTTTTTAACTTTCAAGCAATGGTAATTAATTTTGGTTAGTTAATACTATTTTGGTAAAAGAAAAAAATTAATTGCAAATGATTTTTATTACTTTAAAAATTCATTGGACAATGATTTTTTTTACTCTAGAAATTCATTGGAAATAATATTTTGTATTTTATTTATTTTTTTTCTTTACTATAAAAAATAAATTTGTAGTTCTACATTAAGCATTTTGACAGTCTATAAAGGACACTCTTAACTCTTCCTAATTATTAATATAAATTTTATTTTTTATGCAGTAAACTTTCCCTATTTTACATATATGAAGATAAAACAAATTTGATCTTATTAAATTATTATAATTTCTTTTGTCTTTTATTCATTTATTTATTTTTTCAGAGATTACAAAATCCAAAGCCAAGTCTTATTTGTCACCCAAGAAATGTGGGGTGGCTCAAAGTCGTCTTGTTTTGGGCAAAAGAGAAAAGACAGGTAAGTTATATTGATTTATCAAAGTTAACTAAAAAGTTTACAAATAAATAAATACCTACGATTTTGTGTAAAATTTATGTGCAAAATATTCAAAATAATTATTTAATTAATAGAAGCACGCAATATTTTATTTGACGGGGACAGAACTTGTTTTATTTATTTTTTTTACTCCTTTAATAAATTTGATTTTACTTATAATAAAAAAACCCTCTGAGATTGAATTTTTAACTCTGCCCAACTGAAGCAATATCATTCAAAAATTAATTTTTACACCGCCTGGAGGGTGCTGTGTTTCTGTTTAAATTTTTTTGACACTAGCAAAGAAAGGGCTACAATCCCTTCATTTTTTTTTTCTTTCATTACTGGTTCTATTGGAAATGATTTTTTTACTATAAAAATGAATCTGACAATGATTCTTTTACTATAGAAATGCATTGGACAATGATTTTTTTTACTATAGAAATGCATTGGACAATGATTTTTTTTACTATAGAAATGCATTGGACAATGATTTTTAGTGTTGACTGCAAACTTTTAAAATATATTTGTCAAACAATGGGCTATAAATTTCAGTCCTGAGGGGAATTAACGGTGCCAGAGATTCTAGATTCTGTGCAAAGACTGCAAAGGTAACAGAATGTGAAGGAATTGGTTATGTCAAGGTCTAGGTGTGTCTGTCTGGAATTGAAGAAGAAACAAAAACTTATTTTCTTAATGAACCAAGTCTTGGAAACCATTCCAATTACCCATTCTCTCAAGTTATGTACTTCTCTTGGTAGGAGTCACTCCCTGCTGTTGCAAAAACAAACTGAATGATTTCATATACACCTGTATCCAATTGAAATGTTTTTCTCAATATTTATTTATTTATTCATATAATATAATTTCTTTTTTTTTTTTTGAGAATTAAAAAATTTTTTCTTAGTTAAAATTTTCTGAAGAAAATTTCAGTTAAAAATTTTTATTTTTTAATTTTAAGAAAAGAATGAAATTCTCAGAAAATAATTTGTTTCTAAGAATTTGAAAGTTTAAAAAAAATTAAATTTTGAAAATTAAGAAAAATTTAAAAAAAAAAGAAAATACATCAGAAAAAAATTATAACAAATGAATATTCTTTTTCCTTTTAAAACTTAAAAAATTAAAATTCAGAATTTTTAGAATTTTTTCTAGATTTTCTTAAAAATCTAAAAAAAATCTAAAAATTCTGAATTTTAATTCAGAACATTGAAAAAAAAACATTCTTTATTTTTTAAAAATATTTTTCTTTTATTTTTAAATAATTTTAAAAAAAACATTTTGAACACATCTTGTATGATGAAATATTAGTTTAAAATTTAATTGTATTAAAAACCTAAATTTTTTAAAAATTTGCTATTTTAAAAATTTCCTGTGTCTCTCAGTGATTCCAAAATATTCAAGAAAATAAAAGAATGATTAAAATTATTTTTTCTCCTCAAAATTTGATTTAAAGTTTTAAGAAAGAAAATTAAACTTTATAGAATTTATTGAAATTTTTATTTAAAAAAATTTTTTTTATTCAAAATAATCTTTAAAAAATCATGTTTTTGAAAACATCTTGTATGATGAAAAATTAGTTTAAAATTTAACGGTATTAAAAATACCGTTAAATTTAAAACTAATTTTTCATCAATGAAAATGTTTTAATTTGCTATTTTAAAAATGTCTTCTTTTGTGTGTCTTTCAGTGCTTCCAAAACATCCAATGCCATTTGCAAGTAAAAACATTTACTATGACGACAGGTGGATGCAAAAACAGGAATGGAGTTTTACTCATTGGTTTAATTATATCTTAACACCAGTTGAAGATTATAAATTACGAAATTGTCCAAGAGGTTTGTTATTTACAAATATTTTATTTAATTTTTTAAATTTTTTCTCTTACGCAAAAATTAAAGTCTTTTAATATGTTCTGAAAATCTGCTAATTTATATAAACGTTTTAATCTAAAGTTTATCTGCAAAATTCACTGTTAATAAAATATCTATCTAATATATGTGTGTGTGTGTATATATATATATATATATATATATATATATATATATATAAAAGAGTAACAGATTGGGTAAATCCACCAATTTGAAGGCGAAATATCATTTAAAAGTTGTTTTGTGTTTTATCCGTATTTCCTAAATTTTCAATCACACGCACATTATATATATTTATATATATATACATATATAAATTGTAAAGGTTTTGCGTATGCTTTGTATTTGATAACAAGGTTATAAAAAATAAATATACCAGGATTTTCTCTTTTTTTTTTTTTTTCTTTTTTCTCTTTTTTTTTCTCTCTTTTTTTTTTTTTTTTTTTTTTCTTTCTTTCTTTCTTTCTCTCTTTCAAGCTAAAATTATAATCTTTTAATGTTAGAAAAATTACGCTAGTGTGAAAAAATTGCATTCTTTAATTGCGAGATGAGTGTTTATAACAATTCTTAGAATTGCAGGAACCTTTTGATCTTCTTCCGTATTGGTTAATGTTTCATTGGATCTGTTGAGACGTCTTCAAGGGTATGGCCTGTATGAAAAGAGAATGGGGGGGGGTAAAGAGGGAAAGAAAATTAAATATGGAAAAGAGAGAATGAAAATGAGAGAGTATAAGAGAATGAAAATGAGATTGTGAATAAAAGAGAAGATGAAAAGATGGAAATTGTTTTTTTTTTTTGACTTGCACTGATTCTGCCAAAATCCAGAAAGAATCTCATGAGAATTGGCCAATTCCAATATTTCAGTCTTTCCATTTCTGTTGTTGCTAAGCAAAAAGAAACCAACATTGCCCTCCCCCCCCCTCCCGGCGGTTTGGCCTCCCCCTCCCCTCCCCTCCCAGCGGTTTGGCTTCCCCTCCGGTTAATTTTCTGTTTTCAGTATTCCATAATACAATCATCACAAATCAATACAAAACAAGGTAATTTATGAGGAAGTGCGTCCTGGTCTCCTGCCACAAAAATTGCTACCCGGTGACTATTAAAATAACAACCCAGCTCAGTCTATTCAAAACTATCCATCTTCATATCTATCTATCTCAATTTGTTCATATTTATCTATATTACTTTAAATACTAAGATTTTCTTTTATTCATATTTGTTTAATGTCTTGTTTTTAGTTTAAATAAACAAGAATTACGACAAAAAAAAAAGCGACCCCCCCCCCAATACATTTACTTGTCGAAAATATCTATCTCCATTTGTTCGTATCTATCTATAATATTTTGTTTGTTTATCTATCTATCTCAGTCTATTCCAAACTATATATCCATCTTCATATCTAAACAAGAATTACGATAAATAAACAAGAATTACGACGAGCTGGGGTTGTTATTTTGATAGTCACCGGGTAGCGGTTTTTGAGGCGGAGACCGGGACGTACTTCCTCATAAATTACCCAAAACAAAAATAGATACAAGAGACATTAGTTCTCTTTCATTGTGCAACCTCTTCTATTTGTCATTTGAAGTATCCATATAATTGTTTTTCTTCCCATTTTTGTTTTGTCCTCATCTTCATTGTTATTTATGATGTTCTCATCACGTTGTAGTGATTTAATGGCCAGTCTTTCCTCGTTTGTGATGTTCAGTTTTGGAGGCTTTGATTTCTCTAGCTCATCTGCTCGTGCTTGAGGGATATTTAAGGCTGCCTCCACAATTGGAGCTATCAGGTCTAAGTATGGAATCCGTTTGATGGTTGTAGCGAAGTTGAGACCCTTATTTAACACTGTCTTCTCTAAGGCAGTTAGCTAGCATGTACTGATGTTGACAACAGCATCTACTGGTGAAAACGTACAGATAACAATGAAGATGAGGACAATAGTCCGAATAATCTAAATGATATAAATTATCAAGCCTCATCTCAAACATTCAGAGAAATTATAAATATGATTTTATTATGTAATTTATTGTGTACAGTGCTCAGGTGCACCACAACTTATCAAAGTCTCATGTCAGGTACACAGAATAATGTTGTGCCAGGAACATGAACAGTTCACAGTAGTAATATGGATGTATGTATGTGTGTGTATGTGGAGAGTGGCATCAGGTATAGTGTTGGCGGACTACAGGAAGCATGGAGGCTTTGAAAGTTTCAGTGCTCCGGCAGCCTACAACAGATGCAGGCAGTTTATTCCATGTCTCCGCAATTCTGAGCGTGAATAAATGTTTCCGAAAGTCACGTGAACAGTGCTGTTTTCTGACTTTGTAGGCATGCCCGCGTGTATTGGAGAGATGGAGATCAAAAAGGTGCTCAAGGTTGCTGTTGTTAAGATGATTAATGACCTTATGAGCATTTACCAGGTCAGTTGCCAGACGCCGAAGTTTCAACGAATCCATTCCCAGGGCTGCGAGACGTTCAGAGTATGGCAGATTCCTGATGGAGGGTAATCGCCTGGTTGCACGTCTCTGTACAGTTTCTAGGAGGTTAATATTCTGAGAAAGGTAGGGGTTCCAGACTGGTGATGCAAACTCCAAGTGTGGCCGTACCATAGCTTTGTACAGCTTCAAATAGATAGCCGGTGAGCGGCTGACAAAGGTCTTGCTGAGTGACGCCAGGACGCCCTCGGCCTTTTTGGCAATTTTGGAGATTATATTATTACTATTATTTTATTTTTTCAGTTAAGGAGAAAACAAAATGATTTTTAGGTTTTTCTTGTTTATATGGGTTTTCTTCTCCCTTTATTTTGAATGACCTCAGTATGTTTACAAATGGAGAGTATTTTTCTAATTAGAGTTCTGCCTCATCTTTTGTCCGTTCCTTCTAATGACTTTTTTTTTTCTTTCTTTGCAACAGTGGATGCTGGTTCTTTGGTCTTCAACTGCAAAAAGGATTACCATTTGGCTCCAAGCAAGGAAGTTCTTAGCTTTGAAGCCTATGCTGCCCGCCGAAGACTGAACCGTTTGCGAAAGCTGGCCTGTCGAATGTTCCAGTCGTCCGACATTGTTAAGGTTGTCCGAAAGGTCGAAGTGGAAATTGACAGCCAACGTTTGGTGGTCAGAAAGGACAGACCGATTCATGCGGACATCGGTCTGAAGCAGAACATCCTTAATTGGATCCTTTCCTATAATCCACTTTGGTTAAGGATTGGCCTTGAGGTGGGTCTTAGTCTCTGTCTTTTTCTCTCTGGGTGCATGCTTGTATTTCTTTGTAACACTCTCTCTCTCTCTCTCTCTCTCTCTCTCTCTCTCTCTCTCTCTCTCTTTCTAACTCTCTCTCTCTCTCTCTCTCTCTCTCTCTCTCTCTCTCTCTCTCTCTCCTCTTTGTAACTCTCTCTCTCTCTCTCTCTCTCTCTCTCTCTCTCTGTAACTCTCTCTCTCTCTTTGTAACTCTCTCTCTCCTCTCTTCTCTCTCTCTCTCTCTCTCTCTCTCTCTCTCTCTCTCTTTGTAACTCTCTCTCTTCTCTCTCTCTCTCTCTCTCTTTGTAACTCTCTCTCTCTCTCCTCTCTCTCTCTCTCTTTGTAAACTCTCTCCTCTCTCTCTCTCTCTCTCTCTCTCTCTTCTCTCTCTCTCTCTCTCGTCTCTTCTTAACTCTCTCTCTCTCTCTCTCTCTCTCTCTCTTGTAACTCTCTCTCTCTCTCTCTCTCTCTCTCTCTCTTTGTAATCTCTCTCTTGTAACTTCTATATATATAATATATATAAAAAATTGGCCATGTTTTTAACTATTACCCTAATGTTAAAGCTAATCAATCCTACAGCCTGTCACATGAAAGTCCGACCAATCAGCAGTTTAGTGCAGCTTTAAAAACAAACAAAAAATGATATATATCTCACTTAGCTTATATATTTAACTAATGTAAGTAAAAGAAAATGTTGAAATAAATGAACTTACAATCGAAAGCCACTTAAAATGTTTCGGGATTCTTTACCCCTTCATCTGGCAATTGAAATTGTCACATTCTCTTCAATAGATAATAAACCTGATAATTCTCTTTTTGTATCCGGGCTGCCAACATGTATCCGAGATGTAACCATTTCCAAATTCTTTATTTCTTATTTTTTAATTCTCTATTATCTATTTTGAGAGTTGTACTATTCTATCTTAACATATTGTCATATATGATAAAGTATCTTAAGAAATAATGGTTGAAAAACTGGTGAATTTATTTGTCCATTTTAAAAAATCTTTTTGTATTATTATTATTTATTATTAATTCTCTTTTTGTATCTGTTTGATATTCAGGCTGCCAATATATATCCGACATGTAACCATTTCCAATTTTTTTATTTCTTATTTCATTCTTTATTTTTAGAGTTGTACTATTCTATCTTAAGCATATTGTCATATATGATAAAGTTTCTTGAGAAATAATGGTTGAAAAACTGGTGAATTTATTTGTCCATTTTAAAACAAATTTTTTTTTTTTTTGTATTATCATTATTAATTCTCATTTTGTATCTGTTTGATATCCAGGCTGCTAACATGTATCCGAGATGTAACCATTTCCTTTTTTTATATTTTGAGTTGTATTATTCTATCTTATGGATATTGTCATGTATGATAAAATGTCTGAAATAAATGTTGAAAAACTTGTGAATTGATTTATTTATTTTTTCTTTTTCTAGATGGTATTTGGTGAAGTTCTTTTGATTGAATCAAACACGGATATTTTTGGCTTGTCGCGATTCATCATCACTCGTTTGGTTGGAAATCCTGATATTGCTTTTCAATTTGCACACCCTACCGTACCCCACCTTTACAGAGAAGGTAAATCATCATCATCATCATTATACTTTTTGCTTTTAATTCTTAAATTTTGATATTCCTGACTGTTGTCCTCATCAGAGAGACAGATATGAACAGATAGATGAATAGATAGATATAAACCGTCTGGGATAGATCGATTTAATTAATTTTAATTAATTTTTTATTTATATGAAAAAGATTGCCATTTTGGTGGTACCTTAAAAAACATACAATAGGAATTTTGCTTACTGTGTTATTCCTGCTAGTTCTATTCAAATATTGTAGTAAGTATTGTTACATAATTGTTAGATTCCTAACACTTATGTACAGTAGTGTAGAAACCAAAATGGCTGTTATAAGTTGCAGCCGGTGGCCTTGAAGGATTGAATGACAAGGCTTGACCTCAGTCCTGATCCTCCTTCCGGTGGATACCGTGAGAATCGGTGGAGAAGACCCTCTTCCGGTTTAGATTAGAAATAGATTTTGGTTAGTATCGGCCAAACCACAACGGTGGTCAGTCGTGTTATGCACGCTGCTGACTCAATCTGCGCAGGTAGTCTGGTGGGGATTTCGAAATAAAATATGATCCAAGTAAATCGAAGTCTTGTGTTATTATCTAAAAACTACCAATGACACAGGGCTTCTGATACAGAGAAATCCCCAATGGAAGACCAGACACGAAGTCCCCAAGACGAAGTCCAGACGTTAGAAGAACATAAGATAGAAAAGATGAACAGAAGAAAAATAGAAGTAAGAAAGTAAGAAGAGTATACAACAGTATTTACTGACCTCACACCATGTCAGTCGAACACAAGGATCATTATAGTGGAGAACCATGCACAAACCGAAGCTCATGCAGGGCTAGTGTTTAAAAATTGCATGTATCCCTTCGGCATTTCTCTTTTGTGGTGCCCCATGCATAGGGCAATAAATCCAGCTCTGCCCCTTTTTAGACGAGTGGAATGTATCTGAACAATTTTGATATCTCGGACTGTTGTCCTCATCCTCGTGTATATTTATGATAATAATAATAATAATATGAAGTGTCAAACAATTTAATTTTCTTAATTTTCTTTCAGGTTATCAATCAGCTTTGGCCAAACATACTCTGAAGAAATTCTTGATTTTGGTTTATTTCTTGGATTACGCCAAACGGAACCGACTTATTGAACATGATCCTTGTCTTTTCTGCAAAGACTCAGAAATTAAGGTAAGTTCTCATCTTGTTGGGTTATTTTGTGTGTATATAAGGTGTGTTGCAATACACCACTTGAATTTATAGACTAAGCGAGGTCACATGATTTAAACCTCAGCCAATCAACAGCCGGAATGCGTGGTTGGTTAACTACTTAATTGGCTGTTATTGACAGACATTCATTGATGAATGACCTACCAGACTGGGGAGCACCAAGGAACAACCAAAGGATCATACCCAATATTAAGGGATACTAAGGAGGACCGCAAGGATTCTTCACTAAGGATAACGATCTGCTTAACACAAAGGATCTCTGCTGGACAGCGCTCTTAGTTGAAGCCTAAAGGATGGCCACAAAATACGTAACTGTCATATAATGATAATAATTAGAGCTAATGAATAATAATAATAATAGTAATAACTAATCTTATTATAATGGAGATTGTGTGTTTTTCTGTCTGTAACCGAAACTATATCACTACTCGAGTCACAATTCCGTAGTTATTGACATCACATTCTCCAATATGAGGAAAAATGAGTAAAGAAAAGAAATGTAGATGGATAAAATGAATTTAATCGATATCACTTACACATGTGTTTCGGTCAGTTTATGTTTTAACATTTCACCGATTTTTTTTTTTTTTTTTTTTTTTTTTTTTTTATTTTTGTAATAATAAAAAAACTATTTTGTACCATAACCCCTAGAAAAAAACAAATATCCAAATCATAACGGTCTATCTTAACTATTCTCAGCGTTCCAAATTTTTAAAAAATTTCGATTTTCGAATATTTCCAAAAATCTCTGTTTTTCCCAACGAATTTTTTCATTCAAAATAAATGTTCACTCTGATGAAGGTCGATTCTTCTATGTGTGCGAAATATTTTCACACACATAAACTGACCGAAACACATGTGTAAGTGATATCGATTAAATTCATTTTATCCATCTACATTTCTTTTCTTTACTCATT
>CM042177.1:34853128-34948128 GCA_023376005.1 Doryteuthis pealeii | reverse complement strand
TCATTATTTACATCATATTCTCCATGATTTTATTTTTTATTTAAACCTCAATTATTAATAAAATTGTTTTACATTACTTACACTGTTGACCATATCTACATACTAATAACATGCAATTGAGATGATGAGACGTGAAACGTCAAAACACTGGATGACTAATATATCTTATTATAATGGAGATTGTGGGTTTGTCTGTCTGTAACCGAAACTATATTACTATACAAGTCACAATTCCTTTCATTATTTACATCATATTCTCCATGATTTTACTTTTATTTAAACCTCAATTATTAATAAAATTGTTTTACATTACTTACACTGTTGACCATATCTACATACTAATAACATGCAATTGAGATGATGAGACGTGAAACGTCAAAACACTGGATGACTAATATATCTTATTATAATGGAGATTGTGGGTTTGTCTGTCTGTAACCGAAACTATATTACAATACAAGTCACAATTCCTTTAGTTATTTACATCATATTCTCCATGATTTTACTTTTATTTAAACCTCAATTATTAATAAAATTGTTTTACATTACTTACACTGTTGACCATATCTACATACTAATAACATGCAATTGTATTTATATATACAACAAAATAGAGGTTTACAGTATGAATGGGAAGGCTAATTTGCATATTGATCTTAAAAATTGATTTTAATAAAAATATATGCTTAGTATTATTGATTTCTAATTGTTTGGTTTTATCTTATTGAATATGAGCAAAAATCTCTTCAATAAATCTTAAAATAAATCCCTTAACAAGAAGAAATAACTGTAATATTATTCTTTACTTCCTATTTTAACTAAACAGTTTAATTGGGAAAATTTACCAATGAAAGACGGGAGTAACAGAAAATGATGGAAGAGTTAGTTTCCAAGTTGTTCTATTTTTCAATCATACCCCCTCTGTTCAAAATCTTTTTATCTACATTCTTATTCTTATTTAATATATTTTATTATAAAATTTAACTAAAATACTTGCACCCGAAGGGTCCATATATTTGCTAGTGGTTATAATACTCAGAGCTAGTAAGGCTTTCCTTTTGTTTACAAAGGGATGGCTTACTGATCAGAATATGTAAGGTCTCTAAGATTTTTAAATGGTCAAAGGAGTGTGACTTGTTCACAACGGAGAACCAGAGAACGCCAAATAAATTGGTGCAATTATGTCTATTTCTAAGGTGTTCACATACAAAAGAACCATAATTATTTCTCAAGGGGCCGGGTTAGCTCAGTCGGTAGAGCGTTCGGCTAGAAACCACAAGGTTCCTAGTTTGATACCCGCCCTCGCCAACTCAGCGTATGAGTAGCACGGGGATCTGTGCGGTAAAGTGAGGAGCTGATGGTAGGAGTGGCACTACACCTCAGATGCTAAAATAATCTCCTTGGTCTAGCGCTCGTGAAAAGGGGATAGACTCCCTCGCTGCATGGCTGATACCGACTTTAGGCCGCCTCGACGGCTTTACCTTTTTTTTTACTTTAATTCATTTGGACCGACATTTCTGAATAAATTGTTTTTTAAATTTCTTTTAAAGTCTTTTAATAAATAAAGATGAAATATCATTTGAATCCAATGTTTGTTTATACTATAATAACAGCTGACAATAAAAATATTTCTGCCCTTTTTTTTCTTCTTTGGTAATGAATATTTTTTTTTTTTTTTTTTTTTTTTTTTCTAGGCGTGTTGTAGAAATTCTGACTGGTAAATGGGGACTGACCAAAGTGCTGAGGGCGCCAGCAATAAGTCGTCTCCAGAAGATCCACAACCTTGAAAAAGTCTTGAAAGCTTTGAGCGAACATGGAATGAGTCTGGATTTGGAAAAAGGTAAAGTTAAAATCAAAATTCTTGTAAAATATTTCCCTTCCCAATGTAGGTAATCTCCATTCCCTGGAAAACTTAAGTTTCTTTGGTTGGATGGCATATCAACTCCTTATGGGTTATTTAATGCCAAATTTTGTTTCCTGGAAAACTTTGGGAGGGATTGTCTAGGTGGGTACAGCTGTCCTTCAACCCTCTTGGTTGCTGTTTTATAATACACTGACTGTCCCTCTACAGAAGGGTAAGCACCCCACTCCAATGGGGATAACCTGTTGACTATGGGTGGCGCAACACCTGATACTTAAGGATGGAATCCTGGTTGCTGAGCAGTCAATGACATTCAAAACTCCACTTTGGCCCTTACTTAGGCGTCTAGTGAGAAAGAGTGTAAGAGAGAGAGAGTGTGTGAGAGTGTAAGAGAGAGAGAGAGTGTGTGAGAGTATGAGAGAGAGTGTGTGAGGCTAGACAGGCAGTTAAAAAGGGCCTCCCTCAATCAATCGGCTAGTTACATCAAGCCCTAGCACCTATATGATTGTCCTAATGCTATGGCCCTTATGGCAAGTCGCAACCCTTTTTATCATGTTCTAGAAGGCGTTGGCTGAGTGTCCTAATGTCCTGCGTATGATGTTAAACTCTATCTGAGGGTGAAGTTCCAATTCTGGATCTCTGGGGAAAGTGGAGTACCCCTTCATCACCATTACTCCCAGATCCACTCTGAGGGTCTTAATGTCCTGCGTATGATGTTAAACTCTATCTGATGGTGAAGTTCCAATTCTGGATCTCTGGGGAAAGTGGAGTACCCCTTCATCACCATTACTCCCAGATCCACTCTGAGGGTCTTAATGTCCTGCGTATGATGTTAAACTCTATCTGATGGTGAAGTTCCAATTCTAGATCTCTGGGGAAAGTGGAGTACCCCTTCATCACCATTACTCCCAGATCCACTCTGAGGGTCTTAATGTCCTGCGTATGATGTTAAACTCTATCTGATGGTGAAGTTCCAATTCTGGATCTCTGGGAAAGTGGAGTACCCCTTCATCACCATTACTCCCAGATCCACTTTGAGGGTCTTAATGTCCTGCGTATGATGTTAACTCTATCTGATGGTGAAGTTCCAATTCTGGATCTCTGGGGAAAGTGGAGTACCCCTTCATCACCATTACTCCCAGATCCACTTGAGGGTCTTAATGTCCTGCGTATGATGTTAAACTCTATCTGATGGTGAAGTTCCAATTCTGGATCTCTTGGGAAAGTGAAGTACCCCTTCATCACCATTACTCCCAGATTAATGTGTCCCTGTGCAGGATTCCATAGGAGAATATCAAGAAACATTTTTTTATTTCTTTTATTTCTTTTTTCATTAAAACATTTTTTCTTGCTCTTTTTCAGGTAAAATCTGTGCCAAAGACATTGTTGATGGCCACCGGAAAAAACTTTGACTCTTTTGTGGCGAATTGTTACTGGATTTCAAGTAAGTTTTTAATTGTTTTACGTTTTTATAGAAGGGGGGAAAATATATGTGGCGAAATAGACCTTCGAATCAACAAGCTCCAACCAAGGGGGAACCAAAAACCATCGAATTCTCTGTCTTCTCACGAGCCAGACCCTCTGTTGGTCAACACATTCTTCGTCTAGCAGCTGGAAAATCCGTCGTCGTAGTCGAAATAATCTTTAGCAGTTCAAAATCACATTTCCTATTTAGTTTTGTTTCAGTTTCAACTAAAATCCATTTCTTTATTGAAAAGCGCTTTGTCGTCGACTACTGCTGCTGACCGCCCAGCGCTAGACTCGCTTGTTATTTTATGGGCATATTAGCCAAACATCCGAGCACGTCAGTTCCTACATCGCATCTGTTTTCACATGTGGGAGGACGTGGGTTCGATCCCGACAGGCAAGACAATGTCTTGCTCTTTTTCCTTTCTTGTTCTCCGTCACAGTTTTTTACAAAAAAAAAGAATTTGAGGCAGCCAGTGGTCTAAGTATTTACCAAATTGGTAGGATGTAACACTAGATTTCTATTCAGTAGTAGTAGATCTGCAATTTAGATAATGATATAATGGAATGACCCATCTCCCCCATACCTCAACAGTGGTGATGGTCCTAGCCACTATTTATGAACACATATATTACTCTGTGCAGAAATCACTTGAAGTACTTAGACGACGGACTCTCCTCCTAATACTCACATGACCTTACTATATAACAAATATCATTACGGTATAATTAAAAAAAAACTTTTTTGTAAATTTTGATTTAAAAAATTTTGATTATATTTTTCTTCAGGTGGACATTCTTTTGGATATTAAAGAACTGGAAGATGAAATTGCTTGTCTCAATCGAACCCTGAAGAGGAAAATAGCCATTTGGAAATCTGCAGGTGTTTAAAAGTATTTTTGGTAAATATTTCTCTTTTTACTTATGTATGTATATCTCTTTACCAACCCCTCCAAAAATCCCTAATCTATACAAATCCCTAATATATTCTTAACATTACATTTCTCAAATCTCACAAATTTGAATACAGGGAAAGATAATTTTCAATACAAAAAAAGATCAGTCGAAACATATAGGTCGGTTTCCCAAGGCGAAAAAGATGACTTTTAACTTGTAATAAAAGCAGTGGGCATTATTTTTTGCAGAAATATCTTATTATAATGGAGATTGTGTGTTTTTTCTGTCTGTAACCGAAACTATATTCCTACTCAAGTCACAATTCTCTTAGTTATTGACATCACATTCTCCATGATTTATTTTTTATCTAAACCTCAATTATTAATAAAATTGTCCTACATTATTAATACTGTTAACTATGTCTACATACTGACAACATGCAATTATATTTACTAGCAAATATATGCACCCTCCGGGTGCAAGTATTTGAATTTTAATGTAATGAAATATGTTAAATTTGAAATACTTTTGAAACTAAATAAAATTTAAATAAAATGATTTGAAACAGAGGGGGTATAATCGAAGAATAGAACAACTTTGAACTAAGTCTTCCATCATTTTCCATCACTCCCTCGTTTTATGCTGAATTTTCCTAATTTAACAATTTAGTTAAATTAGGAAGTAAAGAATAAAATTACTGTTATTTCTTTATATTAAAGGATTTCTTTTTAAGATTTATCCCCGAGTTTTTTGCTCATATTCATTAAGAAAAAAAACAAACAATTAGAAATCAATAATACCAAGCGCATATTTAATAAAATTAAACTTTTAATATCAATATGCAAATTAGCTTTCCTGTTCACACTGTAACCCGCTATTTTGTTGTATATATAAATACAATTGCATCTTATTAGAATGTAGATAAAGTCAAAAGTATTAATAAGGTATAACAATTTTATCAATAACTGAGGTTTAAATAAAAATAAATTCATGGTGAATGTGACGTCAATAACTAAGGGAATTGTGACTTGAGTAGTGATTTAGTTTCGGCTTCAGACAGACAAACACACAATCTCCATTATAATAAGAAGATATATACAACAAAATAGCGGTTTACAGTGTGAACGGGAAGGCTAATTTGCATATTAATATTAAAAAATCGAATTTAATAAATATGTGCTTAGTATTATTGATTTCTAACTGTTTGGTTTTATTTTAATGAATATAAGCAAAAATCTTTTCAATGAATCTTAAATGAAATCCATTAACAAGATAAAATAACTGTCATTTTATTCTTTACTTCCTCTTATAACTAAATACTTAAATTAGAAAAAATAACAATGAAAGACGAGAGTGATGGAAGAGTAAGTTTCAGTTGTTCCATTTTTATTATACTCCCTCTGTTTCAAATCTTTTAAAATATATACTCCCTCTGTTTCAAATCTTTTATTATACTCCTCTGTTTCAAATCTTTTATTATACTCCCTCTGTTCAAATCTTTTATTCCCTCTGTTTCAAATCTTTTAGTTTCCTTTTTATCTGTATTCTTATTTAGTTTCATTAGCCTTTCTAATCTAATCTAATATTTTATTACATTCAAACTTAAATACTTGCACCCGGAGGGTGCATATATTTGCTAGTATGTATAAAATCATGAGAAACATATCTGTAACTTTTTTGACTTATCGTTTTTTCATGTTAGTTAATAATATATATTTTAATACACAAATTAGATGCTAAAATTTTAGTTAGCTGCGTACAACGAAGTAGCCAATCAGAATACATCTTTCATTGACTGCTGATAAATTAACCAATCACGATCACCGTAGCATGAGTTATCACTCAACATGTCTGCTTCAAGCGAAGAAGTGTATAATGTAAACACACCAGAAAATAAATGTTTTATGTGTATTTTAATTTTAACTTGTTTTTGTCTACGTTAAATTTCAATTGATTTAACGGTGAAAAAATGTAAACATTGTTTTTCGTTTATAATTTGCATTATTTTTGTAAGCCGAAAAAATTTATAAAAAATCATTAGGAGTTTGTTTAATGCTTCTTCTTTCGCGTGAATAAAAAAATTTTAAGATAATATTAACCTTTATGCAAGTTTTATTATGTTAAATATAGTGTGTGGGGAGGGGTAAATTTCACGGAAAATTGGTGGTACCCACGGAAAACTTTAATATGTGCAACATTTACGCATAAAAAAAATAGTATGATATTCAGGAGTCTATAAGCATTCATTTGGCTGCTTTTTTTTCCCCACCATCAAAATTACAAATTAAATCAAAAACTAGAGCCTTTTGGGCCCATAGCCTAATAAATACAAATGCCAAGGCAGCCATGTTTTTCTTTCTCCCTCATCTTGCAAGCCAAACAGGTTCGCGTTTTTAGGGAATTATCTACCTTTTGCCGGAAGAGTTATCTCCTCGCTGTGTTGCTGTTTGTTCCCACTAGGTAGTTAAGCGCGTTCTTTCAAACGCTGCTTCCTCTTTTAGCTACATCTCCGGAACGAGCACATGGGTTAGCCTATTGGCCCCCCCCTCTTAGTAAGTTATCTCTATGTACGGACGCTCCAGTCCTTTGATGTATGTATGTTTATGTACACTATCTTGTATTTTATGTATCGTTTCCATGTGCTGTTATCTATATAAAATGTAGGCCATTTTCATTTCACCGTAAATCTACACTGAAAATACGAATTTGTTCGAATCAATACAACTGCATGTTTTAACATGAAAATTAATAACAATCATTTTTCATTTCAAATAATGTGCAAGCACAATTAAGAACACATTTTATATTTTTGTGTTAAAATATGCAGTTGTAGTGATTCGAACAAATTCGTATTTTCAGTGTAGATTTACAGTTAAGTGAAAATGGCTGACCAAAACAAACAGCTTCCTCAAAGTGAAACAAAAAGTGGTTACTCTCATTTATGTAGCTAATGTTCAGATTACTGTTTAAAAATTGTTTTGACTAATATCCTTATCTTTGTTATTTCTGTCTCAGCGTTTTTCTTCTTCTTATGTCTATGTCTGCTCATTATGTTTTAGTAATTTTTATTCCTTTTTTTTTTTTTTTTTTTTTTTGTAGAATTGCACAGTCGTCGAAGTTCTGTGGATTTGAATAAATTTGAGAATTCTAAACATCGTCTTTTATTCACCTGGTGTCAAGCTGTTTGTTCTCATTATGGATTAAAGGTAATTTTTCATCTCATCTCTCTCTTTTTGTTTTTCTCTCTCTCACTCTTTTTTTTTCTCACACTCTCTCTCTCTCTCTCTGGCTGTCTCTCTCTGGCTGTCTCTTTCTCTCTCTGGCTGTCTCTCTCTCTCTCTCTCTCTCTGGCTCTCTCTCTCTCTCTCTCTGGCTCTCTCTCTGGCTCTCTCTCTCTCTCTGCTCTCATTCTCAGACTGAGAGAATTAATTCAAGATTATTATACTTTCTAGATATTGAACTATTTTTTTCAATACCTCTTTAACATATCAAATGTAATAATTAAATTACCCTACTGGTATATCCACATATCCTGCTAGTATTAAATAAACCTGGTAGAGTTATGTCCCTTTTGTAAATGTGGTAAAGAGTTAAGTCCCTTTTAACTACGCAAACTAAAGTTTTATTTGTCTTGCTTTTTTTTTGCTTTTTTTTTTTTTTTTTTTTTTTTTTTTTCTTCATTCAATTGTTTTAATAATTTTCTTTTTTTTTAAAACTTTTTTTTTTTTTTTTTAACTTTTATTTTTCAGATTGAAAATTTCACTGTATCTTTTCTGACGGCCGTGTTTTATGCCATTTGATCCATCATTATTACCCGGGACTTTTGCCATTGTGTGAAATAAGGCAGCAGACAACCGTCACATACATCAATGAATGTGAAAGCCAACAGCAAGACAGTGACAACAGTTTTGATGGAATGGCGTCCACACTTCACTGTAGTCCACGTAAGTTTTTTTTTTCTTTCTTTCTCTAATTGAAAGTAATTGGAAAAATATGAATAAATATAGCATTCAACTGTTATTATTGGGAAAGAAAGTTTTCTTTTTCTTTCAAGTTTTCGGTAATTTCTGAGGAAGTTCGTCCCGGTCTCCTGCCTCAAAAACCGCAACCCGGTAACTATCAAAATAACAACCCCAGCTTGTCATAATTCTTGTTTATTTATCGTAATTTGTCGTAATTCTTGTTTAGATATGAAGATGGATATATAGTTTGGAATAGACTGAGATAGATAGATAAACAAACAAAATAATATAGATATACAAACAAATGGAGATAGATATTTTCGACAAGTAAATGTATTGGGGGGGGGGTTCGCTTCTTTTTTTGTCGTAATTCTTGTTTATTTAAACTAAAAACAAGACATTAAATAAACATGAATAAAAAAAATCTTAGTATTTAAAGTAATATAGATAAATATGAACAAATTGAGATAGATAGATAGATAGATAGATATGAAGATGGATAGTTTTGAATAGGCTGAGCTGGGTCGTTATTTTAATAGTCACCGGGTAGCAACTCTTGAGGCAGGAGACCGGGACGCACTTCCTCATAAATTACCAAGTTTTCTAGCGATTATTATTATCATTTTTTTTTTTTTTTTTTTTTTTTTTTTTTTTTTATTTAAAAAAATTTTTTTAAAATTTTATTATTTAAAAAATTTTTTTTTTTTTTTTTTTTTATCCTCTTGAAAGGCATCAAAATCACGACAACGGTTTTGTGCTCATCACTATTTTTTAAAAACCTTTACTATCTCTTATTTCTTCTTCCTCTCTTTTCTAATATAGAAGTTCTCGCTCGTTTTGTTTTTGTCGCTAACACTAAATAATGCAGTTTATTTTTTTAAATCCCATTTGCCTAGCTTGTTAGATATATTTAAAAAAAAGTGTTTAACAGTTTTGACTTTATTTTTCCTTGATTGATTGCTATGCTAAGGTTAAAGAGCCCAGTCTGCCCTACACCACAAACTTGTATATGTTTAAGATGATTGGGAAGATATAATAAGGGTTTAACAGGAAATAAAAACAACCAAACATTGTTTTGATAAAATTCTATTTTTTTCCTAGGCACTGGAAAACCCAAAATCTATCAAGAATTGTTGGCTAATGAAGCTGAAAACTTCAAATTGATTGCTGTTAAAGTAAGTTACCATTCCGTTTCTTTTTATAATAAACACTTTTATTATTATTATATTATTATTATTATTATTAAATCTAGGAAGATGTCTTTGTTTGTTATAGTTATGTTGCGGACATTAAGATGGAAAGAAACAAAATCCAACATATAGTATCACCCATAAATAAATACATCCTCAACTATTGTTTAATAAAAAGTTAATTTTCTTCTAAACCAAAGATACCAGGATTTTATTATTTCTAGTAGAACATTCTACAATCAAAAACATATATTATTAAGTATTACAGTATCACCCAGAAATAAGTACACCCCTAACAATTGTTTTATAAAAAAGTTAATTTTCTTCTAAACCAAAGATAGAAGCATTTTATTATTTCTAGTAGAACATTCTACAATCAAAACATATATTATTAAGTATTACAGTATCACCCAGAAATAAGTACACTCCTAACAATTGTTTAATAAAAAGTTAATTTTCTTCTAAACCAAAGATACCAGGATTTTATTATTTCTAGTAGAACATTCTACAATCAAAACAGATATTAAGTATTACAGTATCACCCAGAAATAAGTACACTCCTAACAATTGTTTAATAAAAAGTTAATTTTCTTCTAAACCAAAGATACAAGGATATTATTTCTATTAGAAATTTATACAATCAAAACGGATATTAATAACATATTACAGTATCAACCACACTATGAATATTTTTCCTCGCATCTTTTTATTTCTTCAGCCAGTGTACCCTGATCAGCAGCGACAGTCCCCTTTTTATCTGATAAAATTTAATTAAACCCAGTGCAAATGATAATGATGGGAATAAATGATTTTTTCTTAATTATAATAGATTTCATAAATTATTTTTTCTTATCTTCCCAGGTCAGTAAAATTGGAGGTGTACCAACAATGTTACGTCATTCGGACATGTCCAATACCATTCCTGATGAGAAGGTGGTCATCACCTACGTGACGTACTTGGCAATTCGTCTCCTTGAAATCCGTCATGAATCTCGTGCAGCCATTATTATCCAAATGGCCTGGCGAAAGTACCAACTCCGAAAGAAACAACGTTTATTGAAGGTGAGTAAATTGAACGAGTGTGTTCTACAGGAATTTATTTTATTCCCTTCCTCCTCCTCCCAAATTTAAAAGCTTTCCAAACTTTATTTAAACTATGGCAGGGTTCCCACTCGTCCTGGAAAACCTTGAAAACCTGGAAAAAAAAAATTTTGTTTTCCAGTACTGGAAAACCTTGAAACGATGGGGGTATTTTTTCAAAATCCTGGAAAATTTTTGTTTTTTTGTCCTGGAAAATCTGAATTATCTGAGACAAAATTAATGTTATTGTTACCGTTAACAAATATAACTAGTAAAATAACAAGGACGCTTTTTTATTTTTTTGTTTTGTTTTTGCTCAATGAACCTACCCAATATTTCCCAAACTGGTCATAAATATTCATTAAACAGTAAAAATGCTTCTGATTGGCTATTTTGAAGTTTCGCTTTCATCATGTAGCAATATTTTGATTTATTTTTATATGTCACTGAATAAGACAAGAATTAAAAAAAAAAAAAAAAAAACACAAAAACAGCGATATTTTATCACCTCCAGTCTTTTTTTCGACAAGTAAATGTAAATATTTTAACCTTTTTAAAAATACGGCTTACTTTTAACCTTCAAACTAAAAAAAAAATTTTTTTTAAATCCATAAAAACGCCTTCAATTGAAAAATTATTTTTTCATATACAGCAGGCACCACTTCAGCTAGGGACTTCATTCATAGGTGGGTTTGTTTTTTCACCTATCACCGCCTAGCGTTTTTTTAAGGCAGGAGGCCAGGACGGAACTCTGCGAATAGTACTATTGGTCATTTTAACGTTTTGTCATCCCGGATTCCTGCCCTAATTTACGCTGTTTTTAATTGCTGGCATAAGACATAATTCTAGCCAAATATAGATATTTTCCAAGTCATGTTTTTCACATTTTATCAGCAAATTAATGGAGATATTTTACAATGCCCCACCCCAACCTCACTTTTCATCGCCAAATCAATTTAGATATTTTACCCCCTACCCAGGTATATTTTTTTTTTACCATGAATTTTTACAAAACAATTTCAAATTTCAAATATGTACGTGCTGTATTTTTCACTTTTTATCGGCAAATATATGTAGATATTCTACAATTATGCCCCCCCCCCAGCTTTATATTGGCACATCAATTTAGATATTTTATAACCCGCTCTTAGCCCTGTCGTCTGGGTCTTTAGAATACACCGACTGCAATTGGGCCACCTGTTGGCCATAGTGTGGTCGCCCATAATGCTTAAGGATGGAATCTTTGTGGATGAGCAGTCCATGACATGCAACACTCTGCTTAGACTAAGGATACCTATTTTTTGTCTACTTTTCATTTTAAAAACTAATTAAAATTAAATTGATTTATTTTAAAACTTTTTGATTTAATTAGGTATTTCTGCTATGATAAATTAATATATAAAATTCATTTAAGATATGAGTATCATGATGTTAAGTTTAAAATGTCATATTATTATATTCTAAAATATTTTTTTAATAACTACTTTACTTTAGTATCAATCTCTAATAATTTTTTGTCACAAACTCTATTGAAAATTATCGCCCACCACGCTTTAAACAGAGCAAATATTGATGTATACTTTTTTCTTTTATAAGATAAATAATTAAATAAAGATTAAATAATTATCGAAATGAGTAAAAAAAAAAAAAATTTTTTTAAATATCCAAAAATTATTTTTTATTTTTTATTTTTATTTTGTTTGGTTTGTTTTGTTTTACGGCATATCAACCTCAGTGGGTCATTTAATGCCGATAAAGTTTTGAAATAAATCAATTCTTAATGGATAATACAATTTTTATAAATACATTTTTCTATTTAACCCATAGATGGGACCCTAACAGGTACTACTACTCCGGGTCAGTGGACCAGGGAGCAATGGTGATGAAGGGTCGCTCCACATTCCCCAAACCTCCAAAACTGGAACCTCACCATCAGATAGAGTTTAACGTCATTCCCAGGATATGTAGACCCGCAGCCACTGCCTTCTAGCACCCATATGATAAAAAGGGGTTGGGGCTTGCCATAAGGGCAATAGGGTTGGGAAAATCATATAGGTGATAGGGCTTGACGTGATCAGCTGATTGATCGGAGGGGGCCTCTCCGACCGCCCGTCTAGCCCAAGATAGGGCCAAAGTGAAGTATTGCATGTCATGAACTGCTCATCCACCTGGGCTCTATCCTTAAGCATCATGGTCGCCACCCACGGCCAACAGGTGGCCCCATTGGGGGAGTCTTACCCCTCTGCAGAGGTGCATTCTGTGCATTCTAACGCCCCATCTGACAGGGTGGTATTTTGATTTTATTTTCTGATTTTCGATACTTATTTTCTACCTGAGTAGCATCTTTATTTTTTGGAGGGGGGGGTATATTTGTATTGTAAAAACATGGACTTTTTAACAAATTGGGTATACCTAGCTTAGACCATTACTTAGTTTAGATGGGCGATCAGAGAGAGCCCCTTCGATCAATCCATGATCAACCCTTCTTATAATATGTGCTAGGTGGTGGCTGAAGGTGACAGGAATGACATCTGATGGTGAGGTTCCAGTTCTGGAGGTCTGGGGAATGTGGAGCACCGCTTCATCACCATTGCTTCCTAGTCCACTCTTTACCGGAGTGGTAGTACCTGTTATGGTCCCATCTATGGGTTGAATAGGAAAATGTATATATATAAAAAAATTGATTATCCATTAAGAATTACTTTATTTCAAAAGTTTGTCAGCATTAAATGACCCACTGAGGTTGATATGCTGTAAAACAAAACAAACCAAACAAAATCAAACAACCCGTTCTGTTTAAAACATTTTGTTTTTATGAATTTGTACAAAACACAATCCCCTCCCCCATCTGCCTAATATGACAACATAAATAAACATGAGCTATATTTTTGAGATGAGGTTTGATAGGAATAATTTTTCGAATAAATTTTCGGATTGTTGTCCTCATCTTTATTGTATGTATATACATATAATGTTTCAGCTGTTATATCCTCCAGCTTTCCTCAGGTGTTCGCTTTGTATCCAAGTATAGTAATGATCCAACCTGGGAAATTATTTTTAACAGTTTGACAGTTGATCAAATAGGCGTTGAAGAACCTTAAAAGATCTCAATCAAAAACAATGACCATTGTTTTTGCATGCCTATCATTCTGACATGTGTCACTAGAAGAATCATGATCATTTAGAAAAAGGTTATTGGCATTTCCTGTGCAACTTAAGGCATAAAATTTGCCATCAGTCTTTTTCGAAATTTTTATTTTCAAAGTAATTAACTTTAAAAACAATTTGATTTAGTCTTTTTAATAATTGGTTCCTATATTGTGTTCATCTCTATACTAGGTCACTACAGTCAAACATATGCTTCTTTGAGATGTTTTCTTTTCCAATGTGCTTCACTATCTAATATTTTAACTTTGAAATATAACAATAATATATATAGTATATAAAATATAATATAGATATAAAGTGAAGGGGCATTGGGAAATATTTCCATATATTTGTCGATAAAAAGTGAGAAACACCGTATGGTAGATATTTGAAATTTGAGTTTATTGAAACTTGTACAAACTCAATAAAAAAAAAAATTATTTCAAACATGGAGGGGGAGGGGTAAATTATCTAAATTGATTTGCCAATTAAAAAACAGCAATGGTGATCATGGCTAAGCAAAAACAGGAGGCCTGACAATTTTATAGTACATTTTGTCCATAAAATCTGTTTGCACTTTAATGAATTTATAACTTTAAAGTGCACACTGACTTTATGGACACCCTCTATAATTAATTTATAGATGTAGTCATCATCTATAATGAACTCAAGATACTTCATTAACCCAGCATCATAGAAAAGTAAGAATAAAACTGGCTTAATGTGTCAATATTAGACATAATAGTAAATTATAAAATTGCCACGAATAAGTGCTGTCCTGGAAAATTTTAAAAATGTCCTGGAAATGTCCTGGAAACGTCCTGGAAAATGGTTTCCTAAAATGAGTGGGAACCCTGTATGGGTTATCTGCTGCTGCTGAAACTTAACATACAATTATATTTCCCACTTTCTAATCACTCTCTTTTATGCTCACAGAGATACTAACATATATCTTGATTACCTCCTTGTTATATATATATATATATATATAATATAATATATATAATGTATGTATGTATGTGTATATGTATATATGAGAGAGAGGGAAACAGGCAGAATGTGAAGTAAGAGAGACTGGTCAGTTTTTTACTTAATTGCAAATTACGACTAATTGTTGGCAATCTTCCGTCTATTTTAGACGATGGCGTAGTTTTTTTTTTTCTCTCTCTCTCTCTCTCTCTCTCTCTCTCTCTCTCTCTCTCTCTTTCTCTCTCTCTCTCTCTCTTCTCTCTCTCTCCTCTTTTTCTCTCTCTCTCTCTTTTCTCTCTCTCTCTCTTTCTCTCTCTCTCTCTCTCTTCTCTTTCTCTTCTCCTTTCTCTTTTTCTCTCTCTCTCTCTCTTTTTTCTCTCTCTCTCTCTCTCTCTCTCTTACAGCTACGTGAGTGGCTGAACAAACCGATCTTCGAATGGCAATGGCTGCAAACAAAAGGTGATGCCTTCTGTAGGTGTTGGGGGTGCTGCTGTTTCTCCTTTCTTTTAGTTCTCTTTTCTGTGGCAGCTTTTTTCCTCTCTTTTTCATTTCTTTTTGTTCCTTGTTTGATGAGGAGGTGCCAGGTTGCATGTCTTCAAGTCTCTCTTGCAGACATCTTTGAAGCATAGGCATGGTCTCCCTGCTGGTCGGGTGCCCTCCACTAGTTCACCATGCAGTAGGTCTTTGGGGATGCGGCCTTTGTTCATCCTCCTGATATGGCCAAGCCAGCGCAGGCGTCTCTCGTAGGTGATGGCGGGCATGCTCCAAATAAAGTGAATTTTTTTTTAACATGACTTAATCCCAAAACTAAGGAATATTTTTGTATGTATTTTGTGTCATTAAACTAAATAGGAAAAAAGCCTTTAGCAAACAATCATTGATTCACTCAGCTTTAGTATAATAATAGATAATATAAAGTAAACCTAATATAAATTAAAATAAAATTGAAATAAGAGTTGGAATCTAATCTAAGAGTTGAAAGGCAATTTCTTATATATGTATCTATAAATATTTTCTTTAATTTAAATTCTTTAGATTTTCTAACAATATTATAAAGTAAACAAATATATAGGGCCTACACGAGTCAGACACTATCTACCTAGGTTTCATCCGAATGGTTCTTCAGGATAATTCTGACTGAAGGAGGTTGTCACAATTCTTCATTTCTGTTATTATGACCTTTCAGCAAATCTAATCTACTGCCTTCTTTAGGCGTATGAATATCTTTATAATAATTTGGCATGTCAATGCTTGTTTGTTATTCAATGCCAAATCTTGGTTTTTATATATATATATATATATATATATATATATATATATATATATGAAATTTAACATTTTTGAAAAAAACACATGATGTTTGTTATGTAATTGCTAACAGATCTGTTTCGACCAAATCGATAAGTTGGTCTTCATCAACGAGCGACATAGACAGGAAGAAAGATATCCGTTAAAAGAACGTTGACAAAAAATGAACGCTGAATTTTTGAAAAATGCATGTTCTGTTTTAAAAATAAAATAAATTTTATTTTTAATTTTTAAAAATCAGATAGTTTTACTATAAAATATATTTTATAGTAAAACTCAAAAGAGTTTGTTGTAAAAATTATATAAAAAATGTAAAGTGGGTATCAAAATTATATAGTATATATTTCAGCTGTTAAAAATATACAAGTCCACAGTGTAATTTGAAGAAAGATGTTAGAGTTCCAAAATTTACTTGTGGTGTTGATAAGTCTGTAGATTTATAGATGAAAGTCTTCAAGGTGTAAAATTCCAGATATGTTTTTTCATTTGACAAATATGAAAAATAGATGGAAATTAATCCGAATTCGGATTAATTTCCATCTATTTTTCATATTTGTCAAATGAAATTAACCGACCCCCCCCCCGTCAATTTTTTCTTTAAATTCATTTCAGCTTAAAGACAAAACTTTTTTTTTTTTATAATCCAAATTTCTTTGTTTTTTTAAATTTCATTTCAGCTCCAACCCAAATGCCAGACCCCAGTTTCCAATAATGGCAAAGTCCTGCGGCGCCAACCTCAGACTCCTGACCAAAGTTCTCCTCTGAGAAAGCAAGAAGCAATCAGCATTAAGAATGCTATCATTCCAATTGCCGAAAATTCAGACGACTCTCACTTGGGCCATTCCATCAATGATTATAGCCCGATCCGTCCAGTTGAGGTGGAACCCCTGCCCCTCAGCACCAAAAAGGGCAAACTCTTGGACACTATTCTGGAGGGTTCCTTAGTCGAAAGTTGTATAAACTACAGCCATGACGCCCAGAAATTGTTGAAACCATTCTTGCTTGACACTAAGGAGGACATCTCTCTTCGTGAAAAACTCGAGAACATTGAGGCCGATAACGGAACTGGTGTTGGACAAAAACTAAACAAGACGATTGATTTGTCCGATGGTGGGATTGGAGACGAGAAGAGACTAAGTAATCGGCAGAATTCTTTTAAAGTTGGAGATGTTTCACTGGATAGGCTCTGTGGAAACGGTTCTGCTAAAAGGGATTCTGGCAACTTGTCTGATTCCAAGAGGGGTTCTTCGCAGTTGAATAAGACCATCGACCTCAAAGACGGAAGTCTCTTGTCGAAGTCCGATCTTCCTCAAGCAGACGTTGACTTGCGCAACGAGACATTTGACAGCGAGGGATGTGATAAAAAATCTGCACCGCAGACAGATTCTAATGGTACCGGCAACACTAACGCCAAGATTGGTATCAACGAGACCTTTGACGGCGAAGCCCACATTCAGAAACTGCGTTCACAACCCTCTTGTTCTGGCGTCGACCGCAAACAGAGGCACAACGAAACATTCGACAAGATTTGTCCGCAGGCAACTGCGGATTCTAACCAGTGCAAACCGATCCGCCACAATGAGACCTTTGACAATGAAACTTGTCCTCCGCTCGGATCTGAAATGCTGAACTCGTCTTCGACTAAGGTTGAAGGGAATGATGATGCTGCTAAACGAAATACGACCTTCGATAGTGAACTGTTGAGGCCAGAACTGCGGGGTATTCTTCCTAGTATTGACACTTCAGTGGTTCAGGAAAATGAAGTGATTGCCGAACGCTCGGAGAAGTTAAGACTTTCTAATTTGGAGGAGGAGGAGGTTGACTTTGATGGAACGTTTGAGGATGAAGTTGAAGAATCAAAGACAGAAATGGGTGAGGCTGGATTCACTCAGAACAAACGGCAAAATAACAAATCCGTTTGTGACGAGAACGCCCAGGAAAGAAATGAATCTTTGTATGAGACTGATGGTGACTATCGCACTGTCCAAGGGGAGCATTTATGTAATGAGCAGCTGATCTCTAACATGGCAACGGGCGAGGTTGAATCTGACCAGAATTGTCGGCAAACTGCTAAATCAGTTTCAGAAGAGGATCTTTATGAAAACGAGTCTTCGAATGAAATCGACGGTGAATATCGCATGCTGAACGAGAAACATCTCTGTGATGAACAAAATGTCTCGAATACAAGAACAGGAACAGATGAAATTGAATCCGAATCTACTACCAAATCTACACATGAAGACAACGTCCTCGGAAATAAAAGTCCATATAAAACTGATGCTGACTATCATACTCTCAAAGAGGAAAGATTCCATGATCAGCAAATTGCCTCAAAGACTGGAATGGTCGAGTTTGACTCCGACCAAGATCAACGGCAAACTGCAGAATCTATTTACAAAGATAACGCCGAGGAAAACGAATCTTTGTACGAAATTGACGGAGATTATTGTACTCGGAAAGGGCAACATTCCCGTGAAAAGCAAATGATAACAAGTTCCAAAATGGGTGACGTTGATTCCGAACAGGGTCAACAGGTGACTGGCAACTCCATTCTCGAAGACGACGTCTCTGAAAACGAATCCTCATACGAAACGGACGAAGAATATTACATATTGAAAGAGGAACGTTACCGCAAAAAGGAAATGATTGTTGACGCCGACATGGATGATGTTGTCTCTAGACGGAAACAGCGTCAAAGTGCCAGATCTGTTTCCGATGAGAACATCCGTGAAAATGGATCCTCGTACGACGCTGAAGGTGAATATCGCTCCTTGAAAGACGAATACTTCTACGGCAAGCAAAACACCTTGGACGCCGGAACCAGTGCGTTTGAATACGAACACGATCAAAAACAAACTACAGAATCTGTTTTTGAAGAGAATACCAAGGAGAATGAATCTTTGTACGATATTGACGGCGAATGTCCAATTCTTAAGGGGCAGTATTTCTACAATAAACAGGTCTCCGATACGGAAATTGGCGAGGTTGAATCTGACCAGCATCAACAACAAATTGATACATCTGTTTCTGAAGATAACCTCTACGAAAACGGATCCGAGTACGATGTTGAAGGAGAATATCGTGCTCTGAAGGAGGAATATTTCCATGGCAAAGAAACCGTCTCCAACAAAGAGATGGGTGAGTTTGAATCCAAGCAAAATCATCAACAGCAAACTACCGAATCTCTGTCAGACAAGGACAATCGTGAAAATAACTCTTTGTATGATATTGATGGCAAATATCGGGCTCAGGAAGCGGAAAGTTTCCATGATAAGCGAGCAGATCCAAATGATGAATGTCCATCTTCTGATTACGAAGAGACAACGGACAGACCCACACTAAACCAGACAATTGAATTCGATGAGCGGTCCCAAAACTGTTCTTCTGAGGGTTCATCTGTTAAGGCCAGGTCGCTTATCGCTCGCAACAAATGAGTGATGCTGAACTTCAGTCATCTGAAAGCGATGAGCGGATTTTAGATTCCTGCGAAGATGGTGCCGAATTTAAATCTGAAGGTGAAGATGGATGTCTCTCTGATGAGGAAGATCTCTTTAATGATTCTTGTGTTTGTGAAGTTCAGGATGAGTCAGTCAGCTTCAGCAGATTGAACAAGACCGTGGAGATGGACAAATCGTACAATGGAGCCACCCCATCAAGGTTGGACAAATCTAAATCTGGAGCGACCCCATCAAGGTTGGACAAATCTAAATCTGGAGCCACCCCGTCATGGTTGGACAAATCTAAATCTGGAGCCACCCCATCAAGGTTGGACAAATCTAAATCTGGAGCCACCCCATCAAGGTTGGACAAATCTAAATCTGGAGCCACCCCATCAAGGTTGGACAAATCTAAATCTGGTGCCACCCCATCAAGGTTGGACAAATCTAAATCTGGTGCCACCCCGTCGAGGTTGGACGAATCTGGATCCACCCCATCAAGGTTGGACAAATCTAAATCTGGAGCCACCCGTCGAGGTTGGACAAATCTGGAGCCACCCCGTCGCGGTTGGATGAATCTAATTCTGGCGCCACCCCATCGAGGGTTGGACAATCTAAATCTGGAGCCACCCCCATCAAGGTTGGACAAATCTAAATCTGGTGCCACCCCATCAAGGTTGGACAAATCTAAATCTGGCCACCCCATCAAGGTTGGACAAATCTAAATCTGGAGCCACCCCATCAAGGTTGGACAAATCTAATTCTGGAGCCACCCCGTCAGGTTGGACGAATATGGATCCACCCCATCAAGGTTGGACAAATCTAAATCTGGAGATACCCCGTTGAGGTTGGACAAATCTAAATCTGGAGCCACCCCGTCGAGGTTGGACAAATCTAAATCTGGAGCCACCCCGTCGAGGTTGGACAAGTCTGGGGTTAGTAACCCTGTTGGAAAGTCCTTTGATATGCAGAACGGTTTGGCTCGTCCTGAAGATGGAGATAAATGTGATGGAGTTGTCTTATCAGAAGATGAGGAGGAATGGTTTGAAGAAGAAGAATTCACCTTAAAAATGTCTCGGGGACGACGGAATCGAATGAAAGAAATGATTGCTGACAGAGAGAGCCTAGAACCTTCGCATAAACAAAAGGTAAGTGCTTTTTATTTATTTTTTAAAACATTTATTCAAATACTATACCTGCCATCTCAGCTTGGACTGTAGAATAGGCTGAACTGCGCACACCTGTAGTAGAGGGTGTACGACCCCTCCCTAATTGAGCAGTCCATCACATGCAACACTCAACTTTGGCCCTTACTTAAGACAGGCGGAGAGGCCCCTTCCAATCAATTGGCTGGTCATGTCAAGCCCTAGCACCTATCTGATTGCCCCAACCCTATTGCCCTTATGGTAACCCCCAACCCTTTTTAACATATGGGTGCTAGAAAGGCGGTGACTGAGGATCTTCATATCCTGGGAATGACGTTAAACTCTATCTGATGGTGAGGTTCCAATTCTTGGGGAATGTGGGGCACACCTTCATTACCATTGCTCCCAGGTCCACTCTGACCCGGAGTGGTAGTACCTGTTAGGGTCCCATCTATGGGTTGAATAGAACCAAATGAGTTCTAAAAAATGTTTAAAAATTGAGTATCCATTAAGAATAAATTTATTTTAAAAACTTTGTCGGCATTAAATGACCCACTGAGGTTGATATGCCACAAATCAAACCATCTTATTGTTGCTTTTTATCCCAATACTCTGGGTCAATGCACTCTTTATTACTACTAGCAAATGTATGCACCCTCTGGTTTAATTTTTTTTTTCCAATCCATGAATGAGGTTCCAGTTCTGGAGGTTTGGGCAATGTAAAGCACCCCTTTATCACCATTGTTCCCGGGTTCACTCTGACCTGGGGTGGTAGTACTTGTTAAGGTCCCATCTATAGTGTTGTATACTCTTCTTTTTACTTCTATTTTTCTTCTGTTCATCTTTAGTATCTTATGTTCTTCTTCTAGTGTCTGGACTTCGTCTTGGGGACTTCGTGTCTGGTCTTCCATTGGGGATTTCTCTTTATCAGAAGCCCTGTGTCATTGGTAGTTTTTAGATAATAACACAAGACTTCGATTTAACTTGCATCATATTTTATTTTCGAAATCCCCACCAGACTACCTGCGCAGATTGAGTCAGCAGTGTGCATAACACAACTGACCACCATTGTGGTTTGGCTGATACTAACTAAAATCTTTCTAATCTAAACCAGAAGAGGGTCTTCTCCACCAATTCTCACAGTATCCACCGGAAAGAGGATCAGGACTGAGGTCAAGCAGAGTCATTCAATCCTTCAAGGCCGCCGGCTGCAACTTATAACAGCCATTTTGGTTTATACACTACTGTACATAAGTATTAGGAATCTAATAATTATGTAACAATAGGTTAAATAAAAAAAATGTGTTTATAAAAAAAAATTGAGTATCCATTAAGAATGAATTTATTTTAAAAACTTTGTTGGTATTAAATGACCCACTGAGATTGATATGCCGTAAAACAAACCAAACTGGTGTGTATGGGTTAAATAGAAAAATGTGTTAATAAAAAAATTGAGTATCCATTAATAATTAAATTATTTCCAAACTTTAAAAAGATTAAATAACCCACTGAGGTTGATGTGCCATACAACAAAACAAACCAACCAAATAATTTGTGATACTATGATTGAGGACAAACATGGTCAGAATAAATAAATAAATAAATAAATAAATAAGAAATAAGAGAATAAGTTAAAGCCAGGCATAAGTAAAAGGGGTGGGTGGTTGTCCTTTCTACAAACACAAAAGATTAGGCCTTGAGGTTTGAGAGGGTTATACAACCACTGTGAAATGGGACCACTTGATGATGATATCTTAAGCATCTAGGTACTAAAAGCAAAAAGTATTTTTTATGAGAAAATTTCTTTTGAAAAAAATTAATGGTCGACGTATTGAAGACACTACGTCTAGAAAAAGATTTAATTACTTTAATTTTAAGGGTTAATGACGACTAGAAGTTGGCGATTCGATTTAAGTACTGGCCATCTGTGTGGTCCGGAGAAGATGGGTGGGGAAGGAGAGTTTGACATAAATACAGCTAAACTCGAGCACTGAGGCAGTTAGAACTCTGGCCGTTGAGGTGTTAAGGTTGCTGGTAGTGATAGCCAGTAGCAGCCAGTTGGATAGACAGTGAAGTCTCCACAAACCCCTTCTTCCATCCACGTCTTGTTTACAAACCTTGTTGTTTGTTTGTTTTTAATCCTTGTGAGCCTGTCTCTAACTCGTGCCCTTCAACTCGGCCAGCGCAGAATTTCACAACGTTTGGGAATCTAGACATCGTGCATCGAAGGTGCAGAGCAGAACAGGTTGTCTCACAAATTATCGAAACTAATCCAGGTCTATATTTTTGTTTTTCAGGATTTCTTGGAAAATGAATCGGCCCTGATGATCCAGAACACCTTCCGTACGTACGCTGCTAGAAAGCATTTCCTTAGCCTCAGGAAATCGGCAATTACAATCCAGCGATGGTATAGATGCTCGAAAGAGATGAAGAAAGCACGCGAAAACTACGGAAGTCTCAAAGCAGCAACTACGGTGATCCAGGCGACTGTCAGAGCCTACCAAGAGCGGAAACGCTTCCTCCAAAAGAAAAAATGTATCGTCTCCCTGCAGCAAAGACGGAGAGCTCTTGTGGCGACAAGGAGAGCAAGGGGCGAATATCTAGCCAAGACCGCGGGCAACTAAAGCCATACAAAGATGGTACCGAGCAGTTGCAGAGATGAGGCAGGTGAGAAGTGATTACGAGAGGACCAGGAATGCCGTCGTGAAGATCCAGTCAATGGTGCGGAGAAAGAAGCAGCGCCGGGAATTTCTGCAAAAGAAATATGCCGCCATCTATATCCAAAAATGGTACCTATCAACTAGAAAGATGCAAGAGGCAAGAGAGAAGTACGCATCCGTGAGGAAAGCGACCATCCAGCTCCAGGCTCTGTTCCGAGCACGGAAGCAACGGAAACGGTTTATGCTGGAGAGGGAGAGTGCTCTGCAGATCCAAAAGGCTTTCCGTATGTTCTCTGCCAAAAAACGTTACCAAGATTGCAAGAATTCCGCCGTTACCATTCAGAAGTGGTACCGATCTGCAAGAACGATGAAAGAAGACCGTCGGAATTATCAGGACATCAAGGCAGCGACTGTAGTTATACAGTCGGCGGTTCGGTCTCACCTGGCCAGAAAGACATTTATTAAGCAAAAGCAATGCCTCGTCTCTCTGCAGCAAAGACGTAGGGGTCTCGTGCTCATGAGAAGCAACAGAACCGAGTATCTTGCTAAAAGAGCGGCAATCAAAATCATCCAGAGATGGTACCGTGCTGTTACCGAAATGCGAAAGGCTAAAGAGGACTTTGAAAATACCAGGAAGGCCGTAATTAAGATCCAGTCTGTTGCACGACAAAGATCGAAATACAGAGAATTTGTTGCAAAGAAAAATGCCATTCTACGCATTCAAGAATGGTTCCGGTCCATTCGACTGATGAAAGCAGAAAGGCATAGATACGTCTCCATGAAAAATTCTGCAGTCCGGATTCAGGCTGCGTTCCGTGGCTACAGGCAGCGGAAGGAGTATTCGTTACAGTGGGAGAGCGCGTTGAGAATCCAGAGTACGTTCCGCAAGTTTCAAGCCCGGAAACACTACCTTTGCTACAGGAATTCAGCTATTGTGATCCAGCATTGGTACCGAAGCGTTATAAAGACACGAGAGGTCCGCAGAAATTTTGAATCACTCAGGTTGGCTGTTTTGCTGATCCAGAGTACGTTCCGCAAGTTTCAAGCCCGGAAATGCTACCTTTGCTACAGGAATTCGGCTATCGTGATCCAGCATTGGTACCGAGGTATTATAAAGACGCGAGAGGCCCGCAGAAATTTTGAATCGCTCAGGTCAGCTGTTTTGCTGATTCAATCAACCGTAAAGGGATACCAGGAGAGAAAACGGTTCTTGCAAAAGAAAGAGTGTGTCATCTTCCTGCAGCAGAGACGTAGGGCACTAGTGACGATGAGAACGGCACGGACGGAATATCTGGCTAAAAAGGCTGCTAGCAAGGTCATTCAGCGGCGGTACCGGGCATTAAAAGAAATGCAGAGAGTAAAGTGTGGATACGAGAAGACCAGAAATGCCGTTGTTAAAATCCAATCTCTTGTCCGTATGAGAAACCAGCAGACGCAGTTCCTTAAAATGAAGGAGTCGGCTGTCGGTATTCAGAAATGGTACCGGTCTGTTCGTAAAATGCAAGAAGCGAGAGAGAATTATCTGTCGCTAAGGAAAGCTGCCGTTCAGATCCAGGCTTTGTATCGGGCAAGAAAGCAGCGGAACCAATTCCTGTCGAAGAAGGAAAATGCGCTAAAGATCCAAGAATGGTACCGTGGAATCTGCAGGATGCGACAAGCCAGGGCTCACTTTTACCATGTGAGATCCTCAACCATTAAGATTCAGCAGTCATACAGGGCCCACCGCTTGATGAGAGCTGAAAGAAGCAGATATCTCCTGGTGACGTCTGCAGTTATAAAACTCCAGACTAAGACGCGGATGCTGTTGGCTCGTAGACGATTCCTTGAACAAAAGCGTAGTGCTGTCGTTATCCAGACGTGGTATCGTTCCGCGAAACAAGCGAGCGTTTATAGAGCTAAGAAGTTAGCTGCGGTCAAATTACAGTCAGTGTTCCGAGGTTATTTCCAAAGGAAGGTCTATTTGGAAAAGCGGAACTGCGCCATTTCTATCCAATCTGTTGTTCGTATGTGGAGTGCAAGACGTAAATGGTTTGTTATGAGACGTGCCGCGGTTTTGATCCAGAAGAACTACAGACGAAGGTTGGCTCTACGGTGAGTGTTTGAAAATGGATCAAGATCCGGTTTAGGAAATGTTGAAGGATCTCTTTAATTTTTTTCTTTTAGCTTCTTTTTTAATTTATTTGTTTTCCTTTTTTTTTTTTTCTTTTTTTTTTTTTTTTTTCTTTTAATTTCTTTATTTTTAAATTTTTTTTTTTAATTTATTTATTTATTTATTTTTTTTTTTTTTTTTTTTAAATTTTTTTTTTTAATTTCTTTATTTTTTAAATTTTTTTTTTTTTAATTTCTTTATTTTTTAAATTTTTTTTCTATTTATTTATTTATTTTTTTTTTTTTTTTTTATTTATTTTTAAATTTTTTTTTTTTCTAATTTATTTATTTATTTTTTTTTTTAAATCTATTTCTTTCTTATTTTTATTTTATTATAAATTTTATAACTTTTTTTTTTTTTTTTTTTTTTTTTTATTTCAAATTTTAAAAAAATTTTTAATTCGTTCTATTTTTATTTTTTTTATTTATCTCTTTATTTTTTTAATTAAAAGAAAAAATTAACTTATTGATGATTGATTCTTTTCTGAATTATTTAGTTTTAGATTATCGAAGGTTCTTTTTAACTCTAAACATCCTGTTGAGAATTTTCTAAGTCTAGAGCCCCATTCCTATAAGGATTTATGCAAAAATGGCCTTTTCATTTAAAGTTACCCGAGTTATTTCCCTTGAATCAAAGACTTCTAAATATGTTTAATATTGCATTTAAACAAATGCTATCATTTGGGGTGGTTTAGGAAAATGAATGTGACTTCTGGACGGGTGAATGAGGTGGTATAGGATGTTAAGAGATCTTTGTCTTACCTTAAATTTAAAAAAAAAATATTTTTAATCCTTTACTTTAAATTTCTTCTTTGTAATTTCTTTAAGAAAAAAACTTTTTTTTTCTAATTTATTTATTAATTTATTTTTTTTTAATGTATTTTTTCTTATTTTTATTTTTTGAAAATTTAATTTTTTTTTCATTTAAAAAAAAGATTTATTTTTAACCTTTCTTTAATTTTTAAAAAATTTTGGTAATATAATTCACATTAATTATTTTCTTTATTCTATTTCAGTCGACTCAGAGAAACTATTCTGAAACGTCATGAAGCGGCAACACGTATTCAATTGTGGTTCAGAGAGAAGCTAATTTCATGGGTGAGTACACTCACTGTGTCTGTCTGTAACCAACATCACAGTTCCCTTATTTATTTAAGTTATATTTTCCATGATTATTAAATAATCATTATTTAATCTTGATGAGCATTATATATTTATATTTTTCAAATTTCGATGAGTTTTTCTCATTGAAAATAAAATTTACGTTATTTTTGGCGTTATTTAATTCAATAATATGAAACTATCTAAATTGTTGTCCAATAGTGGCTTTTAAGTTAATCCTTTTGGTTTGGATATAATTTTCTTGAATTATTCTTACAATTGTTTTTTTTTTGTTTTTATTTTCCAGCGTAAAAGAGGATTGCTAAAAATTGATTGTGACTGTTGCTCAGCATCGTCGTTGATGAAAACAAAGGTTTGGGATTAATCTTTTATTTATTTGTAACTTTTTAAGGGAAAGGTATGAACTTGTCTTTTCTCACCCTTCCCCCAGCTATGGGTAAATAGAGCAGACTAGCCTTTATAAGTAAGGCAACCAAATGAAGAGAAGGAAAAACTCTGAATTCAAAATCATGGCAAAGGAGTTTGGTCAATATACACATTGTATTTGTATGATATAAAATATAAATGATGATACTCTTGTTCCTTAATGGTACAACCGTTATCATCTTGCAATACCCTCCGGTTAAAAATGAGACGGTCCAAGATGAAATGCAAAAATGTAAATCCTGGTTATCTGGTGTTGCTTATCCGCCGGATTCTTATTTCTTATGAGTGTTGTCACTTCGTCTAAATAATGGACTGCCCTGTCGGCTGGGGCATTAGAATGCAACGACTGCACCTCTGCAGAGGGGTAAGACTCCCCCAATGGGGCCACCTGTTGGCTGTGGGTGGCGACCCGTGATGCTTAAGGATAGAGCCCAGGTGGATGAGCAGTTCATGACATGCAATACTCCAGTTTGGCCCTTTCTTGGACTGGGCGGTCGGGAAGGCCCCCTCCGATCAAACGGCTGGTCACGTCAAGCCCTAGCACCTATATGATTTTCCTAACCCTATTGCCCTTATGGCAAGCCCCGAACCCTTTTTATCATATGGGTGCTAGAAGGCGGTGACTGCGGGTCTACATGTCCTGGGAATGACGTTAAACTCTATGAAAAAAGAAATTATTTCAAAACTTTGTCGGCATTAAACATTTTTGAATACCAAATTACCAATAGAAGTATTTGGCATAAAATAACCCAAGGGGTTGACATGCCGTAAAACCCAACCAACCAAGCCAAACCTAAATAATGGACCCTTCTGTTTTTTATAAGGTAAAAGAGGGAAGAAAATGGATATGCTACAAAGAAGAAAAAAAAAAGAAAGTAGGGGAAAAATAGAAAGAATAAAAAAAAATAAAAAAATGAGTGAGAGTTGAATCAAGATTATTATACATATTGAACTATTTAGCAATATCTCTGTAAAAAAAAAAAAAAAAAAAAAAAAAAAAAAAGTTGTTGGGGTGGCCTAAAGTTGCTATTAGCCAATCAATGAGGGAGCCTATCTCCTTTTCACCATTGCTAGACCAAGGAAATTATTTTAGCGTCTGAGGTGGAGCACCACACCTACCATCAGCTCCTTACTTTACCACACAGATCCCTGTGCTACTCGTACGTTGAATTAGCGAGGGCCGGTATCGGACTAGGAACCTTGTGGTTTCTAGCCAAATGCTCTACCGACTGAGCTAACCCGGCCCTTAAGCATATCAAATGTTGTAATAATTAAATTATCACACTGTGGTATATCCACAGGTCCTGCTAGTAATTATTATTATTATTATTTGGAAATTGAATTAATTTTGAAATGTTTTTCTTGTAGAAATTTGCCGATATTTGGTTGGAGAAAACTCGAAGAAGAAAGTTAAATGCTGTTCACATTCTGCAAAAATACTGTCGCAAATGGTTAGAACGTCGCAACTCTGCTGCACGAAGATCCAGTGTATCGTTCGGGGTTGGTTATGGAGACGAATGCTGTCCCGACAGAATTCTGCTGCGATTGTTATTCAGGTGAGATACTAACATTAATTTATGGAAGATGGGTTCACTTATATTTAGTTAAAAGAAAGGAAATGAATCCGACGGTATGAGTATGAGCAAGATGGAATGAAAACACACACAATGCTGTTAAAGAGAAAATGATTTATAAAATATACATAGCTGATACTGATCAATATTTCGATTTTACAAAAATCATCTTCAGAGCCAGTTACTCCGTGTTGTTGGTGGCCGGAGATAAAAGTTGAATGAAGTTCAAAAAAAAAAACGTTGATTTTTGCAAAGAAAAGAACGAAAGTTGTTACATTATTTCCCAATGTGGTCATTCCCGCCACAATGTGTACGACAATGTGACCGACAAAAAAGAATAAACCCTGATTAGCTTAACATCTGACCAACTTCCACAACCCATACCCCAACCTACCCACAGTATACAAAATATTTGAAACCTTAATATTAGAATTATTTAACATCCTTGATTGTATCGCCCCGCACCCATAACCCCCCCCCCCCAAACCATTGACAGTATCCATTTTTACAGACCTCATGTCAACATCCGTCCAACAAAATACGCACACACATGCATGCGAATACAAACGCTCACACTTCAGTATTGTTCAGTCATTAGCAGACCATTTTTGGTGAGTTTGATTCTCACTGGGTGCTCCTTAAATGCAGCCTTGTGCCACAATATAAGCTAACTTTAGTAAATAATATCCTTCTACAAGCTCTAAAAAAAAAAGCAAATGTAAAAAAATTTTTTTTTAAAATTTAATTTTTGTTTTTGTAGACATCTCTTCGAGGCTGGTATGCAAGAATGACTTTGAAGAAGCGGAAGCTGGCGATCATCAAGATCCAATCTTGTCTTCGTCGATATATCAAACGTAGACGTGAAGCCACTTATTTGTTGCAGCGAGTCATTCGAGGTTGGTTGGTGAGAAATCGAATAAAGAAATGGAATCATTCAGCCACTCTAATCCAGGTAAAAAGATTATCTTTAATCTTCTAATCCTAATCCCTATAAGAAAACGCTGGAAAAAAAAGTGTTTTAAGTTTTTCGTGTACGGTTGATGTCCGACCAAATATATTCTATTGTAGTTATTAAGGAGCTCAAAAATAAGGGTCGCAAAATAATCCGTTTTAGTAAAAGTAAATTATAGGTGAAGAGAGAACAATATTTTGGAAAGAAAGGAAAAAATCTGGTTGGAATGCATTTTGATAGGTTGTGAATTGTTTGATTAAATTCCAACCAGAAAATTCTTATGTTAAATACTTTTTAACTGGGGATTCTAGGAGAGTGGCAAAGGAGATTTGAGGAAGAACTTTATTTTGCCATGGCCATTTGGCATAAAAAAACCCCGAGAGAATGAGTGAGGAGAAATGGCTATTGTTAAGTGTTAAATCGGAGATAAAGAAAGTGAGAGAGAGGAAACAGTCTTACAGTTAACTCTTAACGTCCTATACAGGCCTCATTCCACCCGGCCGGAAGTCACATCCATTTTCCTAATCTACCCCAAATGATAGTTTTTGTTTAAATGTAATATTGAATATTTAGAAGTCTTTGATTTAAGGGAAATAACAGGTAACTTTAAATGAAACGGCCATTTTTAGCCATTTATTGATAAATGGTTATAGAAATGGGGATCTGGACTTAGAAAAATCTCAACAGGATTTTAAGCGTTATTCGGACTATTGTCCCCATCTTCATTGTTATTTGTACAACGTTTCGGCCGATATACCCTCCGGCCTTCTTCAGGTATTTCTTGTCCAATTGGACACATGGCCGAGTGGATTAGGCAAGTTGGGTTAAAAGACAGTTCTAAGTGACAGTTATCTCTGGTTCCCGAGTTCAATCCTGAGTGAAAGCAGTTAGAAAAATAATTAATTAGCACAACTCCTACCCCAGCTATGGTTAGCGGAATGAGAACAGGATACCCCCCGTGGAATAAATAAAGGGTTCGAGTTTGAAAAGAAGGTTCCCGAGTCCGAGAAGAAATACCTGAAGAAAGCCGGAGGGTATATCGGCCGAAACGTTGTACAAATAATAATGAAGATGGGGACAATAGTCCGAATAATAATAATACTAATCTTCAAGCCTCATCTCAAACATTCAGAGAAATAGGATTTTAAGCGTTAAGTCGCACAATTTTGTGTTTTGTTTCTCGTCTCTTTTTGTTGTCTCTTCAAAAATCTCTCATTCTCTGGTGTCTGATCAATTTAGCATCACTTGTTGATATTCCGTTTGTGGTAATCTGAACATTAGCTACATAAATGAGAGTAATCTCCCCTTACTTGTTTCACTTTGAGGAAGTCATTATGTTTTGGTCTGCTATTTTCATTTCACCGTAAATCTACACTGAAAATACGAATTTGTTTGAATCAATACAACTGCATGTTTTAACATAAAAATATCAGAAAATGTGTTCTTGATTGTGCTTGCGCATTATTTGAAATGAACTTGATTTTTTTAAATTCTTGCTAAATTTCTAACTTGTGTTTTGATTTCTCAAGTTTCTTAAACTTGAAATTTTTTACACTAGAAAAAAATTTTTCTTTTTTTTTTTACACTTGAAAAAAAAAATTTATTTCATATTTATTGAAAAAAAAAAATTTTTAAACTTAAAAAAAATTCTTTAAAAAAAAACTATTTTCTTTTAATTTAAAAAAAAAAAAATTTTTTTTTTTTTTTTTTCTTTTATTTCTCATTTATGTAGCTAATGTTTTAACTTGAAAAAATTCTTTAAAAAAAATATTTAAATTTAAAAAAAATAAAAATTTCTAATTTGTGTTTTAATTTTTCAGAGTTTCTGGCGTGGCTATAAAATCCGTTGTTCAACAAGACATCCTGTCACAAAATTGCGAAAACGTTTAGAGGATGTGACGAAAAAGGCCACTGAGGATAAGAAATTAAGCAATCGATTTGCTCTTGGCTTTGATCATCTAATGAAGCACAAACAACTTTCCGAGGTGCTCCAATCCTTGGTAAATCTTGGTGAGTTGATCTTTTTGGTAGTTGATGTTAACAATCTATGCAATCATCCTGTCCTTTTGTATAGTAAAGTCGGCAGAGTGGGCTATTGTCGGTATCAACCGTACAGCAAAGGTGTTATACCCCATTTACGCTAAGCCTACTTCAGTTGGCATAAATATACTTCCCTCACCCGGTTTCGACTGGGGGTCCGGTGAGCTTCGGCCGCTGGACCGGTGATGTTATAATAATAGCGTCGATACCAGGGGGCCATCCCCCCAGGCAACACCTGCCCCCTTGATTTAAAGGGGCAGGGCTGGGTTTATTGCCCAGCTCTTGAGGGGGAATGCCGACAGGGTCGACGCAATTTTTCACCCGCTACCCCATGAGTCTCGGCTTGTGGGTGGTCCCACATAAATAGGGCCTTGTGCCTGACCCGTACAAGTGGGGTACGTGGAAAATCTCATACATCAGTTGGCATAAATGCCGTGCGGAAGACCAGTCAAATTGACAAATTTATTTTATTTTGTTTGTTTTATCATCATCATCATCATCATCATTATCATCAACTTCACCCCACTAAAACTTTTCTACACTTACCATCATCAGGGCATTGGGAATTAAATAAGGAAAAAGATAAACTGAAATGTTTTAACGTTGGGTAATAATTCACATTATACTAAAATCATCTACTGAAGACCTTGTTTTTTTTCATATTTTTATATACTTCCCGTGGTTGTCCTTAATCAATTATTTTAACTCATTACGATTAACCCTGATGATCCATTTCTGCTGAAACTTAAGTAGGTTATCTATACCTTTCTTATATATATTGGTTTGATGGTTGCTTTTGAAGGCTATCACAATGTTGATTTAAAGAAAATAAATCAATGGTAGACGAACCTCATAGTTACCTTATTTTTTCTTTACACCTGAATTGTGATAGCCTTCAAAACCAACCACGAAATCAATATAAACAATGCTTCAAGCAAATTATAAAAATCTTTTATATATATATATATATATAATATATATATTGGTTTGGAATTGATTTTGAAGGCTATCACAATGCAGGTGTAAAGAATAAGGTAACAATGGTGTTGTGTGTTAACCTGTATTTTATTCTTGAATTTTCAAGATAAAATCTCTTTTTCAAAAGATCACTGGAACTGAAGTCGTCTTGTTATGGCATTTCTAGTTAAATGAAATTTTTATCTTGAAAATCCAAGAATAAAATACAGGTTAACACACAACACCATTGTTACCTTATTCTTTACACCTGCATTGTGATAGCCTTCAAAATCAGCCTCCAAACCAATATAAACACAATGATTCAAGCAAATTATAAAACTCATATATATATATATATATATATATTTATTTAAGAATGGAAATGAGTAACCTACTCGAGTTTCATCGATAGATTCTTCAGGGTTACTTTTAAATTAATCGAGTTTACGATTAATCTTTGGTGTTATAAACATGCCCGTTGGAATGGGACTTAAAATTTTTTTATTTTCCATTTTTTTATTTTCCACTTTTTTTATTTTCCACTTTTTTTTATTTTCCACTTTTATTTTTTTTATTTTTATTTTTATTTTTATTATCGTAGCATACACAACCTGTATTTTTTAAATACTCTCAAACCAAATTAAACTAGTTATTAAATAATTTTAAATTTTCAACTTATTAACTATTAATACGACCCATAACATATCTTTTATTAAATAATAATTGAAAAAATAATTCCCATAAATTAATTCAAATTTTTAATTCAAAAACCGTTCCTGATCTTCGAAAATGTAAACAAGCGTTCCTCTACTGAATTTAAGTCCCATTCCAACGGGCATGTTTATAACACCAAAGATTAATCGTAAACTCGATTAATTTAAAAGTAACCCTGAAGAATCTATCGATGAAACTCGAGTAGGTTACTCATTTCCATTCTTAAATAATTTATGCTCTACATTGTATTGAGCACTTTGTATTTGTTTTTTCTCAACCTTAACCTCTGGATATTGTGCGCTTCCAACGATCGTTCTTATACCCACCGGTAAGTTAATACTTATACATATACAAATATATATATATATATATATATATATATATATATATATATATATGATAATAAAAAATGAAACTTAACATCCCCCCCCAAACTGAGTTTCTCGTATATTGCACACTTCATGCTTCACACTAAATCATAACTATGTAATATAAACATCTATATATATACATAACATATATGGATTCTCATCATATATTTATTCACTTCAGTTGTCCTTAATTGATCAATTATTTTGATTAACCCTGATGATCCATTTTTGGTGAAACTTGAGTAGGTTATCTACTTATACCTTTTTTTACTATGTATAATATTTATTTTAATTTCTTTTTCCAGAGGCTGCATCTCGTCTTTCCCCTGTATGCTGTGTCCAATTAGCTGAGGGTCATGCTGCTCCCGTCATCTTCACCATCATCCGAGGTTGTAATCGTAGCATCCCTCACATGGAACTTATTAAATATAGTATACAGGTCCTTCTAAACTTGGCAAAGGTAAGATGTCCGCTCTGTGTGTGGGGAATAGCAAAATCCACCACATTAAATGTATCGACTATTTTGGGACAGATGTAGCACAAACTTTATGAGCAGTATTCTAAAAACTAGTTTCCACCGTCTCCGCCAAATGACTTCCCTGCCCCGTAATTGTTGGTTTATTTAGTGTATGAAATTTTACATACAAATGTATCAACTATTACGGTATTTTGAAAGATAGTACCGTGAAAACTAGTATTACAGACTTTGTGAGTGGTACCCCCAAAAACTAGTTTTTACTGCAGTGTATGTAATTTATATTGAACTGTACCATCAATTATGGGACAAGGTAGTATTTTGAAGAAGACAGTAAAAATTAGTTTTTGGGGTACTGCTCACAAATATTTGGGGTACACCTGTCCCATCTATGGGTTAAGTAGAAAAAATGTTTGAAAATTGAGTTTTAAAAAAAAAAAAGAAAAAAAAAAAAGATTTTCAATACCCATGAAGAATGAATAAAATAAAATGTCTTTGGCTTAAAATAACCCAACAAGGTTTGGCCTGCCATAACAACTGACCATATGATTGCGTTACATCAAGGACAGTTAATAACTGATAATACAAGCACCTAATGTTATTGTTAGGGTAACCTAACGAGTTGCTCCCCTTTAATCATTAAGGGACTGACGGGAACGCAGATATGGGAATTCAGCCATGTTACTTTGGACAGGGGTTTTGGACAGTATAAACGTGCGTCGACACGCTTGAACTAATGACCACGTACATCAGCACGGTTGGGCTAGTTCAGTCACTTTTAGGGTAAAACCATTTTCTACCCTGTGTCAAATAAGGACTCTCAGCAGAGAGTCAACAGACAAGGCCACTGGCTCCATGTGTGAACACTAAGGACGGCCTGATATGTGATCACACTATGACCCAAGGACCGGTCTGATACGTGAGCACATGTATCATACATACAGTGCCCATGTGACGATCATGCACATGACACACACACAGCTGAACTCTATCCAACTGTATTCCCTGTCAGTGAAAATAAATAAAACAAATATTGTTATTGATAAACGTATTTCACTGTTTTTTTATTATCAATTCTGTATATCCTACATTTCGGTATATAACAGATTACCTTCATAACAGTTATAAACGGGTGAAAATAAAATTTAATAATATTTGAAATAATAATATTTGAAAATAAACGCGTTGTTAAGAAAATCACAAAATACATTCAACTTGAAACTACTAAGATGAACGAACATTGTTTACTTATTCATCTATTTATCTTATTTTATTTTTTATTTTATTTTATTTATTTTTTTCAATACCCTGTCCAGTGGCCAAAAGACTGCTTGGTGGCCACACCTACCTACCTAGCAGCTGATGAGGGCAGGGTATCGCACGTGGTATTTATTACATGTTGTATGATGTAAAAAAAAAAAAAAACAACAAAGTTTAACATACCATCAAATCCAACAAACCAAACAAAATGTTTTGATGTTTGTCCTTTTTCTTTTTCAGTATGCTCCAACCATTGAAGCCGTTTATGATTCTCATCCCGACGCCATTGATATAATTCTAAATGTGTTGATGGTATTCCGAGAGAAAGGATTAATATTTTCCAAATCCTGCATTTTACTTGGCATCATTGCATTGGATTTACAAGAGAAGGTAAATTTGTTGCAAGTTTCTTAACTACACACACAAAATCAATGTATCCTGTCTGAGGGCTCATGGGTAATTTCATGTCAAATCATCCAGAAAAAAAAGTAAAATTGTCACCCACCCCCTTCAATTTTTCTGAAATCTTTTTTCCAAGTGTGGACGATCTCCAAAATTTGAGCTTCTAATTCCAAACATTTTGATAATTCAGTAATGATATTTAATTTAAAGATAATAATAATAATACTGCCATAATAATTAATGATAATTTAATGATTATATTATAACAACTAGCAAATATATGCACCCTCCGGGTGCAAGTATTTAAGTTTTAATCTAATAAAATATTGTATTAAATTAGAAAGGCTAATGAAACTAAATAAGAATACAGATAAAAAGATTTGAAACAGAGGGAGTATAATAAAAGATTTGAAACAGAGGGAGTATAATAAAAAATGGAACAACTGAAACTTACTCTTCCATCACTCTCATCTTTCATTGTTATTTTTTCTAATTTAAGTATTTAATTATAAGAGGAAGTAAAGAATAAAATGACAGTTATTTTTCTTGTTAATGGATTTCATTTAAGATTCATTGAAAAGATTTTTGCTTATATTCATTAAAATAAAATCAAACAGTTAGAAATCAATAATACTAAGCACATATTTATTAAATTCGATTTTTTAATATTAATATGCAAATTAGCCTTCACGTTCACACTGTAGACCGCTATTTTGTTACATATATAAATATAATTGCATGTTGTCAATATGTTGACATAGTTAACAGTATTAATAACGTATGACAATTTTATTAATAATTGGGGTTTAGATAAAAATAAAATCATGGAGAATGTGATGTCAATAACTAAAGAATTGTGACTTGAGTAGGAATATAGTTTCGGTTACAGACAGAAAAACACACAATCTCCATTATAATAAGATATATGGTGTTAGTAATAGAGAAGGGTAATTTGATGTCAAATCATCCAGAAAAAAGTAAAATTGTCACCCACCCCCTTCAATTTTTCTGAAATTTTGTCCATGTGTAGATTATGAAAAAGTTAGCCAATCCCCAAAATTTGAGCTTCCAATTCCAAAAATTGGCAGAGTTATGTCGATTTTATCTCTCCAAATTTGGTGGGGTTGGCGAAAAATGGCGACTTTTTTGTAATCTATTTTTGTCTGTAAAATAAGTTCTAGAGCTTCCCTACCCCTAAAAATTGGTTTATGAAAGCATTTTTGCCCATGAAATCCAAAAATGCTATAAAAAAAAATGTTTTAAAGTCGACCAATTTTAAGTTATTGATGATTTCGGATTTTTTTCATAACAAGATCAATATTTCGATGTGGCACTGAATCTAAGGCAAAATTTTTTTTCTGTTATTATTTCACATATATTGAACCTTATTTGTACTGTAAGATTCAAAGTGATAATTATACATACAATTCCGACACATTTCTGAGACAAAACATTTTATATAACAGCACATGAATAAACAAGGTACATAATACATAGAAGTGTACATAAACATACATACATAAGTAATATAAAGTTATATGTAAAAAGGATAAACCTAAAAGCAACAGACATGAGACTGAAGTAGTCCATGCTGGGAAATCACTTACAGTAATGTAAGGGGGACCAAAGCCCCATCAAGAAAAGGGTAGTCATAAGATTACCTCATTGTGTCTTGTAGGTCGAGCAGCAGGCAAAGAGGAAGAGAAATTCAAAACAGCCGCTTAAATACACGAGGCCCCTAGCGGGAACCAGTGACACTAAACGGGCAGACAACTCCCCAGGCAAATACGAAAATAACCCCCACAGTACCAAAAAGTTTGATTTTTGCTTAGAACCAAATCTACATCAGTTAAAATTTTGCAAATCAGAAATCATTAATAACTTAAAATTGGTTATTTATTTATTTTTATTTTTTTTACTTTTTTTTTTTTTTTTAAAATTTTTTTTTCTCATTTTTACAAGGTTATTCTTTGTTTTACTGTTTTAAATTCTTAAAATTATTCATTTAAAAAAAAATTTATTTATCTTTCAGGGCAACCTTGATGAATTACTAACAAGGCCACAATTCAAAGAAAAGATTCTATCGCTGTACAAACTTACCGAACGCAAATACAAGCGCGAAGAAACCCGGGTGACAACACGGGCGCGTATGTGTGCCATCAAAGACTCTGCAGTGTTTTGCGAATTCAGTATGACAGCAGACTTAGCCAAAATTGGGCCTGATTGGCTGTTGGGTAAGAAGATCTTACGAGAGATCACAGAACCCCTTAAGGCTATGACTTACTTGCTCAATTGTCTCAACCTTCAGTCGGAAGTCCAGCAGATCACACACAAAAAAACGCGGACGGCCAGCAAGTAGACACAAAAAATCCACTAATTATTTGAAATTTTCTCTTCCTCTCCTTGTTCCTATAATAATTATGGGACCGGTGTACCCCTACTTTTTGTGAGCGGTACCCCAAAAACTAGTTTTCACTGTCACCTTGAAAATACTACCTTGTCCCATAATTGCTGGTACAGTTGAATATAAAAATGCAATACCTTACATGTATAAACTATTCTGGGACAAGTTGTGAGCGATATCCCAAAAACTAGTTTTCACCATCTCCTCCAAAATACTCTCTGTCCCATAATCGTTGGTACAGTTCAATATAAATTACATACATTGCATGTATAAACTATTTTCGGACAAGCTTGACAAGGGGTAAAAAAAACAAATTATTTCTTAAAAATTTTCTTTTCCTATCCTTGTCACGAAAATACTTACATTCATATGTAATTCTAACATGGTAAACGTAACGTATTATGGGACAGAAGTGCCCAAATTTTTTTTTCCCGTAATTGATGGTACAGTCAAATATAAATTTCATACCTTAAATGTATCAACTATTTTGGGACAGAGGTAGTACAAACTTTGTACCCTAAATACTAGTTTCCACCGTCTCCTTCAAATAACTCAAATTTATTCTATAGACAGGGAGAAAAAAGTATTCTTTAAAATTTTCTTTTCCTCCCCATTTCTGTATAATAGTTATTTTTGTATGTAACTCTAAGACGGTGAATGTAACGTATTATGGGACAGGTGTACCTCAACATTTTGTGAGCAGTACCCCAAAAACTAGTTTTGATTGTCTCCTTCAAATCACTCGCTGTCCCATAATTGTTGGTACCGTTGAACATAAATTTCAATAATTGCATGTATAAACTATTCTGGGACAAGTTGTGCAAATGTTGTGAGTGGTACCCTAAATACTAGTTTCCACCGTCTCCTTCAAATTACTCAAATTTATTCTATTAGACGGGGGATAAAAAAACAAACTATTCTTTGAAATTTTCTTATCCACTCCTTGTCCGTATAATAATTACATTTGTATGTAACTCTGGTACGGTGAATATAACTAGTATTATGGGACAGGTGTACCCCAAATGTTTGTGAGCAGTACCCCAAAAACTAATTTTTACTGTCTTCTTCAAAATACTACCTTGTCCAATAATTGATGGTATAGTTCAATATAAATTACATACACTGCATGTATAAACTTTTTGGAATAAGTTGTAAGTTTTCACAGTTTCCTTTGAAATTCTCCCTCGTCCTATAATCATTGGTATATTTAATGTATGAAATTTATATTCAAATGTATCAACTATTTTGGGACAAGTGCTACAGACTGAGTGGTACCCAAAAACTATTTTTCACTGTCTCCTCCAAAATACCCTCGTTTCATAATTGATGGTACAGTTGAATATAAATTTCATACATTAAATGTATCGACTATTTTGGGACAGACGTAACACAAACTTTATGAGCAGTATTCTAAAAACTAGTTTCCACCGTCTCCTCAAATGACTTCCCTGCCCTGTAATTGTTGGTTTATTTAGTGTATGAAATTTTACATACAAATGTATCAACTATTACGGTATTTTGAAAGATAGTACCGTGAAAACTAGTATTACAGACTTTGAGAGTGGTACCCCCAAAAAACTAGTTTTTACTGTCTACTTCAAAATCCGACAATTTTTGGTAAATTTAATGTATCAACTATTTTGGGACGAGTGTTACAGACTTTGTGAACGGTACCTTAAAAACTAGTTTTCACCGTCTCCTTCAAGATCCAACCCTTTGTCTCTTAGTAGTTGGCATGAAAATTTAATACAATGAGTCTATCAACTATTATGGGATGGAGGTAGACTTTTTTTTTTTTTTTTTTAATTTTTAAATTTTTTTTTTTCGTCTCTATTTAAAGCATGATAATCCAAGTTAAAATTTAGCAGATAAATTTTATGACCGCCCTCCCCAACTTCACCCAATCATTTTTAACCCTCTGCTAACCACTGTTCCAATGTTAATTTTTTTTTTTTTTTTTTTTTTTAAACCAGCATTAAGCAGTTCATTATTAACCATCTTTTATTTTAGTCTAACTTAATTATTTCCCTCTTTTTTTAAAAAATATTTTAAATTAATGTTGAAAATAAAAGCTAATCGTTTTCTTTTTAACGTTTTTGGATAAGGCTTTCCAGAATTTACCAGAATTATGGAAAGTTAGCATTAAATTTTTTTTTTTTTTTTTTTTTTTTTAAGAGGGGAGTCGTTTTGGGGTAATCTGAACATTAGCTACATAAATGAGAGTAACCTCCCTTTTTGTTTCACTCTGAGGAAACCGTTTGTTTTGGTTGGCTATTTTCATTTCACCGTGAATCTACACTGAAAATACGAATTTGTTCTAATCAATACAACTGCATGTTTTAACATGAAAATATCAAAATGTTTTCTCAATTGTGCTTGTGCATTATTTGAAATGAACATAATTATTATTAAGGCTTCCTCAAAGTGAAACAAACAAGGGGAGGTTACTCTCATTTATGTAGCTAATGTTCAGATTACCTGATTTGGACTGTACATTTATTCACGGGGATCATCAATAGGTCACTGTATTTTGATCGGCAAAACTCTACTTGTTGAAAACTTCTGGCAAAGAAACAACACAAAAAATGAGTATTGGGTCTCCTCATATTTGTAGCCGCATGCTTGGTCAAGGATGGGGGGGTTGAAATAATATCTCCCTTGGCTGTGGGGAGGAGATATAAAAGGGTTAATCGATATTGTATTTCTTGCTTATCTGAAAGCCATGACAAAATCAATCTTGGAAACTTCATCACCATTACTTCCAGTAGTGGTAGTACCTGTTAGGGTCCCATCTATAGGTTAAATGGATAAAGATCTTTGGAATGCGGCCATTTTCCAGTCGTCTATATAGTCTGTTGCCAATTAACTTTTCTTCCTCTTTTGCCAAAGAGTTCCCTCTACTAAATGAAAGTGTCCAAGGGAGATAACTCATAATCCATAGGTACAACTTGGATTTTGAATTCAGGGCCTTGGATATGTCAAGAGCTTCCTCTGCTTTGGGGTATGACCTCCTTCCAAAGTGTGGGGTGGGGCTAATATTAAATGTAGGTATGTAAACAAATGCATATTTTTTTTACACAATGCAAAAAAAAGGATTTACAGAAGTATCTGAAGTTCTGTTGTTGTGTTGGTGAGGCTCATTGCAATATTGAGAGAAGGTAAATCCTAAACCAAAATGAGAAAAAAAAAAAAAAACTTTTCATTTTTGGGTCAGTCTGTCGGAGTGGTCTCCCTTGTCACAGTTTTTGAGAAACACTCCCACGTCACGAATCCATGTTGGTTACATGACAAGGCAAACTTGAGAAGTGACAGTAGTCGTCCTCTTCTCCACAACGGTGCCTGTCTTTGTTTCCAGACCTCCTGAAAAATAGTAAGTGGTTTCCACCTCTTTGTTGTTTAGACTTGTTTTGTTTTTTTTCATATTCTTGGGACGGTAACTTAGTATGTTGTAGAAAGTGACTTGTCTTTATTTTCCTACCAAATATTCTGTGTTAGGTTACCCTTTTAGATAACCTAATGCATTATCTGTTATGTTTTTACATACAGATAAGATACGGAAGACTGAATGATATTGCAAGACCAGGTTGTTGGAAAAATGAACAAGGTTTTATTAAACACATGGTAGAGAATACTTCTACCCTAAAAGTGACTTAACTAGCTCAACTGTGCTGTGCACGTCCCTCCACTCACAACAAAACCCTATACAAAAGTGACATGGCAGCAACCCCCACCACCGGGTTCCCAAAAGTCCCCTACTGATCAAAGGGGAGCAACTCTATTTTTGGTAGGTCTTCCTAACAGTCTATGACTTACGAAATGTTTCTTATGAGGATGAAGACCCCTGAGCACTAAGCGATCAGTCTAGTTTTTCAAATGTTAGTCCTTTCATTTTTTTTTTATCGTTTTAGTATCCCACATCCTTTAAGTAGTATTAGTTTAGGAAAATATTGTAAAAACCTGGATGTAAGTTGACTGTAGGAGACTCTTAGATTAAAGTGTTTTGTCGTCGAGATAAATTGTGTTCTTTCAAAAAATTAAACATGAATAAATTATCATTCTAGAGGCTTAGCAGTCCATGACCTGCAACACTCCACTTGATCTTGACAGATTGGCAAGTCACATCAAGCCCTAGCACCTATATGATTGTCCTGATCATACTGCTCTTATGGCAAACCCCCAACTCTTTCTATCATGTATGTGCTAGAAGGTGGTGACTGAGGGTCTTAATGTTTTGGATATAATGTTAACCGGTGTCTAGTGGTGAGGTTTTAGTTTTGGAGCTCTATCTAGTGTGGAGTACCCTTTCATTGCCATTAGTCCCAGGTCCACCTTGACCTGGAGTGGTAGTACCTGTTAGGGTCCCATCTATTGGATAAAAAAAATGAGTTTTAAAAAAATTGAATTTGGTCAGTTCAGTCATCGATAAATTAATTGACTCCTTCTCTCCAGTTTCGGTTTCGGTTCCTCTTCAACAATTGTTGTATACCCTTCTTTTACTTTCTTCTGTTCATCTTCTATCTTAGGTTCTTCTTCTAACATCTGGACTTCGTCTTGGTGGTCGGTCGCACTTAACTCATTTCTTCTTCAAGATTAGTCTTGTTAGCAAGACATTCACCAACCACAAAACCGTGTTATTTACTTAAGCTTTTATTTACTTAACTAAACATTTCATGTAACTAAACATCTGACTAACATAGCGCGCGTATGCAGTGAGTTCCAGTTAGGGCAGTACATCTTCTCTGCCCGACGTCCAAACTGAAACTGAGGACCCAACCAGGTCCCACGTGACTTCACGTATTTCGCGGACTTTCTGTACTATTCCATGGAAAGTCCCGCCCGTGATATGAAAAGGGCCATCCCTTTAGAAATACAGGGGGATTGACAATAATCTTATGCAACCGCATAGATTATGTAACACTGGTGGCTCCCATCTCCTCCCTAAGTATTCATGGAGTTGGAAACGGCAAAATGCGCCCCCTAGATAAGTCATTTGTTTTTGTTTTTTTCTTTAGTATTTAGAAGATTCATTTTTTCCAGAATGCAATGTCGATGGCTATTGTACATATATAATATGAGGAAATTGATTTCTCAGTGGAAGGACTTGAACTCTTAAAATAAGGTACGAGATGACTAGAAAAACCTCAGATAAAGGTCACAAAAAATAAATATTCTGGTTTTTAACAATACTTGCCTAGATAATAATTTGCTGCCAAAATACACCACACACACACACATATATATAAGGGCCGGGTTAGCTCAGTCGGTAGAGCGTTCGGCTAGAAACCACAAGGTTTCTAGTTCAATTCCGGTCCTAGCCAACTCGGCGTATGAGTAGCACAGGGATCTGTGCTGTAAAGTAAGGAGCTGATGGTAGGTGTGGCGCCCCACCTCAGATGCCAAAAAGAATCTCCTTGGTCTAGCGCTAGTGAAAAGGGGATAGACTCCCTCGCTGATTGGCTGATACTGACTTTATGCCGCCCCGACGATTTATATATATAATATATTTCCCTTTGCAAAAATTCTGAGTGTACATATTTTTTCACGTTTGCCGCAACCCTTCCGCCTTGTATTTTCTCCCTACATCCTTTTGAAAAAAAATTTATATCGTATATATATTTACCTTCCTTTGGGGGGGGGGAGAATAAACTTTTCTGACTCCTATTTTGTCAATGACCCACATCTGTGTCTGTCTGTTTGTCTGTCTTGAGCAATTTTGAATATTTGTGCATCTTGAATGAGATGAGTGTGAGTGCACGTTGAATGTTTGCTCGAGTGTCCTGGAGTCGTACTCATTTGAGTTGAACTCGTTGATTGAGTGAGATTTCCCCCTTGGTTTTTTTTTTTTTATTTCCATATTGTCACGTTTTCTGTCAACCTCATTATGTAACTTTTCATTTTGTGTTTTTTTTGTTTCTCCATCCGATGTTTTTTCTAAGAAATAAATATCAAAATTCAAAACTTTATATTTCTTTTGTTATTTCTTACCTTAAATTGAATATAAATAAACTTTGGTTTTTATAAAAAAAAAACAAAAAAAAACTTTAACATAGAAAGGAAAAATCTCAAAATAATAAAATATCTTATTATAATGGAGATTGTGTGCTTTTCTATCTGTAACCGAAACTATATCACTACTCAAGTTACAATTCCCTTAGTTATTGACATCACATTCTCAAGGGTTTTATTTCTATTTTAACCTCTATTATTAATAAAATTGTTTTACATTATTAATACTGTTAACCATATATACATACTAACAACATGCAATTATATTTATATATACAACAAAATGGGAAGGCTAATTTGCATATTCTAACTGTTTGGTTTTATTTTAATGAATATAAGCAAAAATCTCTTCAATGAATCTTAAATGAGATCCATTAACAAGATAAAATAACTGTCATTTTATTCTTTACTTCCTCTTTTAACTAAATTAGAAAAAATAACAATGAAAGACGAGAGTGATGGAAGAGTAAGTTTCAGTTGTTCTATTTTTCGATTATACCCCCCTCTGTTTCAAATATTTTTATCTGCATTCTTATTTAGTTTCATTAGCCTTTCTAATTTAAGATAATTTAAGATAATATTTTATTACATTAAAACTTAAAAACTTGCACCCGGAGGGTGCATATATTTGCTAGTATTTATAAAAAAGTATTTTTATATAATATATTTTTATTATTTTTAGTTTTATTAATACTAGCAAATATATTTTAATATAATAAAATATCATATTAAATTAGAAAGGCTAATGAAACTTTATAAGAATGCAAATAAAAAGATTTGGAACAGAGGGGGTATGATTCAAAAATAGAACTTTGGAACTAACTCTTCCATCATTTTCCATTACTCCCGTCTTTCATTGGTAAATTTTCCTAATTTAACTATTTAGTTAAAATAGGAAGTAAATGATAAATTTACAGTTATTTCTTCTTGTTAATGGATTTCTTTTAAGATTTATCCCCGAGATTTTTGCTCATATTCAATAAGATAATACCAAAACATTAGAAATCAATAATACTAAGCATATATTTATTAAAATCAAATTGGCGACATTCATTAATAACTCGTCTCCAGATGGCTCATCATTTTCGGGCGGTAGCTGAATAGTCCACCTCATCCACCTCCACAACAGGGCGGAGATCACGTACGTATTTTCCCAACCCTATTGCCTTTATGGCAACCCCCAACCCCTTTTTATCATATGGGTGCTAGAAGGCGGTGATAAGGGTCTACATGTCCTGGGAATGACGTTAAACTCTATCTGATGGTGAGGTTCCAATTCTGGAGGTTTGGGGAATGTGGAGCACCCCTTCATCACCATTGCTCCCTGGTCCACTCTGACCCGGAGTGGTAGTACCTGTTAGGGTCCCATCTATGGGTTAAATAGAAAAATGTATTTATAAAAAAATTGTATTATCCATTAAGAATTGATTTATTTCAAAACTTTATCGGCATTAAATGACCCACTGAGGTTGTTATGCCGTAAAACAAAACAAACCAAAAAAAAAATCACGTACGTGACGTGGGACTCCATCGACCAGGACAGATTGCTGACTGACCACACCAATCACTCGCCCCCCCCCAGCTTGAATCTGGTGGTACATTGACTGCCTGAGGGTTTCACCCACAGCATATGCCCCGCAAACCACTTCGTCGACAGGTGACTGCGCAATGACAATTCCTTTTACCTGCACCCGGTACGTGTAGATGGCATTTGCAGGTGTGGTTACCGGGGACACCCCATCCTTCGGTGTCACATTGTACCAGTATGTCGCCTCCGCAACGGTGCACTGTTTCCTAGCGGCAATCCTCTTGATACTGTGGTGACTTCTTTCTGCGATACCGTTACCTGATGGCACATACGCGCATTGCAGCCGTAGTCTGACCCCCCCCCATTCACGCAGAAACTGCCTTACTTGCTGGCTGCTGAAGGCGGTATCATTGTCGGCCAATATCTCCTCTGGTGCACTTCGTTTGTAAAAGACAGACGATAGCTGTCGAAGAACGCTTGCTGAGTCTTGCTGTGCCAGTGGTTGCCAAATCGCAAAACGGGTGAGTCCACAGTTGATGAAGGTAAGAAAGTGGTTGCCACATTAATGGGTGATATCCATTCCTACCCTTTGCCACGCATCACTTGCGTCCAGTCATCCTTTTCTCTATCGTGCTGGTGCTGGGTCATTCGACTGGCACACCTCACAGTTTCTGACGATTCGTTTAATCTCTGCCTTGACCACTGCTGGGTCGACGCGTCTCCCGAAATACAGTGTCCTCTTGATGCCTGGGTGTCCGCTCTGAACGTGGATGTCTTTTATCTGCTACTGGTTCATCGTGCTCCCTGTGGCAGCGCAGTCTTGGTACCCATCTTTACGGCAACGTACCATTTGTCCAGCACTCGTGTCAACTGGCCGGCAAGATTGCAGTATGATGCGACCAGTATTATGCTGACTGTCAGGTTATACTCCGAGACTAGGCTCTTTAGGGTGTCTAGCGTCCGCTTTATCAGCATCTCGCTTGATGCCTTGGTGCGTATTTTTGCTTTTCCAGTCAGCGTATCGCACATCCAATGGTAGACACAAAGGGAATCAGTGTGCAGGTGCAATCTCTTTGCCTGCCACTGTAGAGCTAGGTTGATGCCTTTCACCACGGCGTCCAACTCGGCTAGGTTGATGTGCTAATGTTGTATTGTCCTTGCCCAGAAGATGGAACTTCCGGCTGAGGGACAAAGAGAAAGATAAAAATATATATTTAAAAAGAGAAAGCGGACGAGATAGTTTCTGGTCAAGGAAGCAGGGTGAAGATGAAAAAAATATATAACAAAGGTCCGTTATCAGATCAAGAAGACAAAGATGTGTAGGCGTGTTGTCAATACAAAAAGCCAGAGGGTCAAGCCGACAGACTCAGACGCCAAGCCGGCAGCGGAAAGGACACTTCACGTCTCACGTCAGCAACCACCCCTTGTGCACTCATTGTAAGCTCCGTGCCTTCACCACCCACACACTGAAGAAAATAAAGAAGGGTCCTCTCTTTGTACCTACGTATCTGTTGTTATTGAAGTCCAGTAGTCGGTCGTAGCTGACTACTAACATACATCGCTTTGGTTACTGTGACCATACCCGCTACAGATACGCGATTTAGCAATGTGAAGAAGAAGCCGCTATATAACATATAGACATTTGATGCCAGTATGCAACACTGGGCATCATTCAAGGGCTGCAACCAACATGCATCCTCCAACACGGCCCCGTCCCTCTCCAACAGGACTCGGACTGCCAATGAACTGGCATAAACCCATATGTTCATTTCTTCCCCGTTGACGCACCACTCTCCTCAGGCAGGGTCCTCGTGTGTTGCTCCTTCAATACTTTCTGCAATCATTCAGGCGAGGAGGGCATCACTCGTTTCATCGTCCCATCCTGAGGTCACCGCAGTCGCTCAGCGTTTTATTACACCCACTGCTGCACGTAGCCAACCACACACTGGCAGGTGTCGCACAAGATTTCCGCACAGGGAAAAAACAGTCTGCCTTGTGAGGACTTCAGGAATGCCTGGAACCACACTTCCCCATCTCCATCGCAGGATGCCTCCCTCCCCGACATCCAGGCTCAGTACGCGCGCTCCGTCTTCAAGCCGCTCTGGATCCTTACAAACCAGGCCAAATTGTGCCAATTTCGCTCGGACGTGTGACGCTTGCTTCACATCTTCGTTGATGTTCACATGTCTAAAAAAAAACCTTCTGGAAACACCGAGGTGGCTAAAAACGAAGGTTTTCATCTAGATGGCTAAGAGAAGATCAAAATCACGGAGTGGTAGTACCTGTTAGGGTCCCATCTATGGGTTGAATAGAAAAATGAGTTTATAAACAAAATTGTATTATGCATTAAGAATTGTTGAGGTTGGATATTCATCAGATTGTTGCATAATGGAAATAATGCGTGAAATAACAGAATTTACAATAGGTAAAAATTGAGGTGAGGAGATGGACACACAAGGTAAAAAGAGAATGTCAGGAGACGTTAACACACGAGGTAAATTCAACAATGGTTTATTACGAACTGATTTAATTTCTTACAAGGGTTAAAAAGGTGGGAACAAACCTTGGGCGGAAGTGGGTGGAGTCTGAGCTCCTGCTGATATCACATCAAATATATTTATTAATAGAAATATGAACTTATAAAAATTTTAACAAGAATGAATTTATTTCACAACTTTGTCGGCATTAAATGACCCACCGAGGTTGATATGCTGTAAAACAAACCAAACCTTATGGGAGATTAATTTTTTTTTTCTTTCATTTTGATTTATTATAATCCCCAAAGGCGCCACGTTACATATAGTATCACACTTCTGGTTTTCATGGAACGTCATGGTTTTCAAGACGAACATGGTCAGAATAAATAAATAAATAAGAAAGAGAATAGGTTAAAGCCAGGCATAAGTAAAAGGGGTGGGTGGTTGACCCTTTTTACGAATCCAAAGATTAGGCCTTAAAGTTTAAGAGACTTGTACTGACCACCATGAAGTTAGGCCACTAAGTGATAATATCTTAGGCACCCAGGTATGAAAAGCAAAAGGGATTTTTATGAGAAAATCTCTTTTGAAAAAATTAATGGTCAACGTATTGAAGACGTAGTGTCTGGAAAAATATTTAATTACTTTAATTTTAAGGGTTAATGACGACTAGAAGTCTGCGATTGGATTTAAGTGCTGGCCATCTGTGTGGTCCGGAGAAGATGGTTGGGGAAGGGGAATTTGACATAAATACAGCTAAACTCAAGCACTGAGGTAGTTAGAACTCTGGCTGTTGAGGTGTTAAGGTCGCCGGTAGGGATAGCCAGTTGGATAGACAGCAAAGTATCACACCCCCCCTTCTTCCATCCACGTCTTGTTTACAAACCCTTGTAGTCGTTGTTTTTTTTGTTTTTTAATCCTTGTGACCCTGTTTTCTGACTTATGCCCTCAAATTGGCCTGCACAGAATATCACAACGTTTGGGGTTCTAGACATCGTGCATTGAAGGTGCAGAGCGCAGAACAGGTCATCTCACAGAAGCATACTGGCCTTAAATCTGTCCAAGAACTAAGAGCAGCGAGGATGGACAGAAAAGTGTTGTTGCAGACTACTATTTCTGTGAGTTTGACCCTAAGTGAGTATTTTGCCCTTGTCCTTGTACCAGACTAGCTGAAACTTGGTAAGTATATATGTATCCTCATACTTACCAAGTTTCAGCTAGTCTGGCGCAAGGATACTTTTAAAGATCATGATCAGAAGATTTGAAAATTGTTTTTTTTTCTTTTTCAGGGGAAGTACTCTGACTTAAGGAGCAGAGGTAAGTTGCATTTTTTTTTCTTTTCTTTCTTAATTATTTATTTATTTATCTTTTTTTAAAAAATGTTTTTGTATTATCAAGGGCCGGTTTAGCTCAATTGGTAGAGTGTTCGGCTAGGAATCACAAGGTTCTTGGTTTGATACCGGGCCCAACTCGGTGTATGAGTAGCACAGGGATCTGTGTGGTAAAGTGAGGAGCTGATGGTAGGTGTGGCAATATATAAGACACATTGCTGGATTTTAAACGCACTAATAACATGGGCTGTTTTGAGGCAAATCTAACTCAGATTTTCATCGAGACATTGTTAATAAGATTTATTCTATGTATAAATATTTAAGTTTCAATTTAATGAAATATATCCATTTAAAAATTTTAAGAATGCATATAAAAAGATTACACTCATCTTAATTATATTTTAATTGGTTTCTGTATAAAATCATTTATAGGATTGATTTTAATATTAGAGATCAATAAAGTAATTATTTATTAAACCTGAAAATAAAATATTCCATTTTTAAAAAAATCTTCTTTTTAAAAAGATTACACTTATCTTAATTATATTTTAATTGGTTTCTATATAAAATCCTTTATAGCATCGATTTTTCAAAAACCCGGTTTTGTTAGTGTTGGGAGACAAAATGGAGTGGTCTCCCTTTTCACTGTGGTTGAGCAACTCTCCGATATCACGAGTCTGTTTTGGTCACATGATAAGCCAACCTCTACAATCACCCTCTTTTACGAACATGACTTGAAAAGCCATGGACGTAGTCGTTCAATCCTCAGCAGTAACGTACATGGTGTCTGTCTTCTTTGTTTCCAGATCGAAATAGTAACTCGTTTCTACCTCTCTGTTGTTTAGACTTTTCTTCTTGTTCCTCGAACACATTGTGATTCTTTCTTTTATTCTTTCTTTTATTCTTTCTTGGAACCAGATTTTAGTTCCCACCTTGTACGTTGTAGAAATGTTATATAGTATTAATTTTTAGTATTATTAGTGTTATTCCCCATCTTCATTGTTATTTGTACAACGTTTCGGCCGATATACCCTCCGGCCTTCTTCAGGTATTTCTTGTCGTATTCGGGAGCCATCACGGAACTTTGAACCTAACCCTTTATTTATTCCACGGGGGTATCCTGTTCTCATTCCGCTAACCATAGCTGGGGTAGGAGTTGTGTTAATTAATTTTTCTAACTGCTTTCACTCAGGATTGAACTCGGGAACCAGAGATAACTGTCACTTAGAACTGTCTTTTAACCCAACTGCCTAATCCACTCGGCCATGTGTCTAATTGGACAATCAAGTGTGAATTTTGGGAACTTATAAACCGAGTCCGACAAGAAGAAGGCCGGAGGGTATATTGGCCGAAACGTTGTACAAATAACAATGAAAATGGGGACAATAGTCCGAATAACACTAATAATACTAATCTTCAAGCCTCATCTCAAACATTTAGAGAAATAGTATTAATTTTTAGTATTAATTTTACTTGTCTTTTTTTTTTCCTACCGAATATTCTGTGTTGGGTTATTCTCTTTTAGATAACCTAATACATTATTAGAAACATGTTGTGTATGAGTCATTAATTCCTGTTGGGATGGACATGAGTCCAAAATGGTTATCTTTCCTTGCTGCAGGTTTTCACTGGTAGGTGTCTAGAGTATTTAAGTAGTAGCCCGGTAGAAAATCTCTCTTTTTCCTGGGCCAGCAATGACCTCACATGGTTTAAGTGCTTGGCGCCTCTGTCCCTTAAGTGACATTCCTTCAGAAACTCTGTATCACTTCCTTAGGACGTAAGTTCTACATTCTTTGTATATGTTTAGGTATCTGTTCTCTATATATTACTGTACCTTTGTTATGAGTATAGGTATTCCTGTCTCGTGTGTATTCCTCAATGTGCTCACAAATTAAAGTCTGTTTGTTATTATCTTATAACTTCTTTGTCGGAGTAATTTATGTACACACATGTACCCACATTGGAAGGTTACTTTGAACCTTCCAACTTATTATAAGAACTTTACATCTTATAGTAGTTGTCAAAATGTTGAATAGCAGTCCCTCTAATGGTGGACGATCGTTGTATATGTAGTCTGTTGCCAATTAACTTTCTTCCTCTTTTGCTAAAGCGTTCCTTCTACTGAAATAGTCCACGGGAGATAACTGATAATCTCCACTAGTGTTACATAATTATTGGATCCCTAATACATTTTTAAGGTATTGTAGAAATCATTATGGCAATCAGTACAGCTGATGGCCTTGAGAGTGAGTGACAGCGTTTGACCTCACTCTGACCTTGCTTTCTGGGGATAGACCGTGAGAAACAGAACCCCGATAGAAAGCATCCTTCCGGTTTTAGGAGTAAGCAACTCAGTTAGTCAGTTAGAATTTAGAAGCCAATCTAGCAAGATGTGAGTCTCACTGCGCAGATTGTCTGGTCTGGGGATCTACGAATAAAGTAACATCATCGTAAATCGAAGTCTTGTGTTTATTACTAAAAACTAACAATGACACAGGGCTTCTGATAACAAGCAATCCCTAGCAACAAAAACCAGACCCGGAATCCTCAATAGAAGACCAGACGAGACCTTAGAAGATATACCAGACCAAGATAGATGATAGACGACCAGAGTAAGAAAGGTATATAACGTTATATGCTGATTTGGCTTAGTGAAAAGACCAGTATATAACATATACCTATTTAGTGCCAGTAAAGAAGGCGCTATGCAACACTAGGAAGTGTTGGAATATTTTCAGTATATAAGGTGTCCTGCAATACACCACCTAAATTTATAGACTAGGCAGGGTCACGTGGTCTATTCTTCTGCCAATCAACAGCTATAATGCGTGGCTGATTCACTACTTAAACACTGATACTTTCATAGTCTATTTGCAATCATTGACAAAGGAACTTACAATACTAAGGATTCTTTAATAAAGGATTACCAAGGATTTCCGCTGGACAAGTGCTCTTGCTTGAAGGCTAAGGGATAGCCCATAAAAATATAACAGGTTATGGGCCCAGGAACGTGAGGATCTTCTTCAATGGTGAACACTTGAACTATGAACTTTGGGAAGTCAAGTTTCATGGGTATTTAAGGACGCCTTATATACTGAAAATATTCCAATATTCCCCCTATTTTGGTATAAGGTGGGCTGTTCGTCTTTGTTATGTACACGTTTCAGCAGAACTACTCTCCTGCCTTCTTCAGGTATCTCTTGTCGAGGAATCTGATCAAAAAATCTAAATAATACAAATTGTCAAACCTCATCTAAAAAAAAAAATAATCTGACAAATGGACTTTCTTCATATTCGATAGGATATTGTGCCCCCCCCCTCAAAAAAAAAATTCCTTAGAAACAACCGCCAAAAAATGTAAATATGAATATACCATGAATATGATTCCCTAATCTCTAGGCATAAATTAACTTTAGACAGGTTGACCTGCCATTAAATAAGAAATATTTAGTCACATTTAAAAAATGAACACAGAAAATTTGAGAATTGTATTTAAATAATCGTCTTTATTTTCAAGAATCTAATCATTGTACATTTTTAACTTTTTGAGGAGGATTTATTTTTTTATTTTTTTTTTTTTATTATTTTTATTTTTTTTTTTTGTAGCTCTCTTCATTTTTCTTTCTTCAAAGAACACTCACTCTCTCTCTCACTAATTTTCTCTCTCTCTCTCTGATTTTTTTTTTGTTTTTCTTTATTTATTTACTGTAAAATTGACTTAAACAAAAAAAAAAAAAAAAAAAAATCAAACATTTTGGTTTGTGGGGTCTGGAAGATGGCATTTAAAAATTTTTTTTTTTTTTTTCCTCACTTCATATTGTAATAAACATTTTCTTTTTTTTTTTTTTTTTTTTTCCTCTTTACATTTTGGTTTGGGGTCTGGAAAAAGGCATTTTTTTCCATTTTCAAACATTTTTTTACCTTACTTCATATTATAACAAATATTTTTTTTTTTTTACATTTTATTTTGGGGTCTGGAAGAAGGCATTTTTTTTTCTCTTTTTAAAATCTTTTTTAACCTTACTTCATATTGTAACAAACTTTTTTTTTTTTTTAAATTTTTTTTTTTTTTTTTTTTACATTTTTGTTTGTGGGATTCTGGAAGAATGTATTTAAAAAAATTTTTTTTTTAACTCTATTCATATTGTAATAAACATTTTTTTCTGTTTCTTTTTACATGAAAATATAAACACACAAAAAAAAACAACCCTTAACAGTGTTAACCCTGTACCTACCAAGTGTGCATGTCATGTTTCAAATGTATTACCACCAACCCCTGCCCTACCCCCCCCCCACAACCGGATGTGCAGGTTGATAACGTCATTCTACATCTTTTTTTCTTTCAACATAAGGTCACTTTGTCATTTATACAAACCGGTTTATATATAATTAAATTAAAAAAATTTTTTTTTTTTTTCTTTTTTCATTGAGAAAAAAAATTTAATTCCTTACCGAATGGGTTAGTTGGTTGTACGAGTATCAGGTGCACCCCCCCCCCCGGGGCAGACTGAAAACCACACCCTCCCCCTACCCGCATGTTTATTTCACGCCTGAACATTTAATTTATGAAGAAGTGCGTCCCGGTCTCCTGCCTCAAAAATTGCTACCCGGTGACTATTAAAATAACGACCCAGCTCAGTCTATTCAAAACTATCCATCTTCATATCTATCTATCTCAATTTGTTCATATTTATCTATAATACTTTAACTACTAAGATTTTTTTTTATTTGTGTTTGTTTAATGTCTTGTTTTTAGTTTAAATAAACAAGAATTACGACAAAAAAAAGAAGATGCGACCCCCCCCCCCAAATACATTTACTTCTCGAAATCCAAAAGTCTATTCCAAACTATATCTCCATTTGTTCATATCTATCTATATTATTTTGTTTGTTTATCTATCTATCTATCTCAGTCTATTCCAAACTATATATCCATCTTTATATCTAAACAAGAATTACAACAAATTACGATAAATAAACAAGAATTACAATGAGCTGGGGTTGTTATTTTGATAGTCACCGGGTAGCAATTTTTGAGGCAGGAGACCAGGACGCACTTCCTCATAAATTACCCTAGTATTTTTACCAAGGGTACCATGACATTTTGTTTTCTTCTCAACTATCGTCTTTTCTTTTTTTTTTTCTTCAAGACAGTGAGGGAGTCTATCCCCTTTTCACTAGTGCTAGACCAAGGCGATTGTTTTGGCATCTGATGAGGTGCACCACACCTATCATCAGCTTCTCACTTTACCGCACAGATCCCTATGCTACTCATACGCTGAGTTGGCGAGGGTCGGTATTGAATTTGGAACCTTGTGATTCCTAGTCCGACACTCTACCGACTGAGCTAAACCAGCCCCTAATATCTATAGTATGATTCCATTCTCATTATTTAGGTATTATATGTATGTCCTATTTACTCATAACTGGGGGGGGGGTAGCAGTTGGATGCATACCTTTCCCAAGGGTATTAGCACTATGTAAAATGCAAACAGCTTTGTCCAGGATTTGAGCTCCCCCTAGTAGCTAAGATTTTCATTAATTATAATTTTTTATTTTTTGGTGGGAGATTATGTTTATCTAACCCCTCTATACGAGCAGGGTGTGACAAAAGGTCAATTTTTTAAGCAGAGTTTAACAGCTTTGAATTTAGAATTTTCCTTCTCCTAGACTGGTTGCCATACCAAGGTTAAAGTGTCTAATCTACGCTACTATTTACCCATAGCGTGAGGGATAATAGTTGGATGTTTGCATTTCCCAAGGGTATTAGTGCTATGTGAAATGCAAACAGAGGATGCAGCCTTTCAGCCATTTCTCTATCGTATTTTGTTTGTATACTGCAATTACATAGTCTAAGTAATGTCATCAAATTTTCTTATTTTCCATACCTCAGGGGGTACTTCATCGAGGTCTGCAACTTTTCTATTTTTCAGTTTACTTGGGACTTTGGTAAGTCGGTTAGATCAATTTTTAAAAAATCTATCACAATGAAGACTGCACAATTTGTCGTTTAAAGTGAGTAGAAATATTTATTGGAAACATTTAGAAGAAAGTCGTTGATATAAGATGCTGACTCTCACCTCTTGATACCCACCCTAAACATTTAAGATGACCCTAACAATACCACCCTGTCAACAAAATATGTCATTTGTCACTAGCTTTCTAATCATATTTGGCGTGAGATGAATTCTATGTTTTCGTTCACGACCCCTCATTTTACAAATAGCATTTTTCCCTTTGATAATATGTAATGCTGTGTTAAGCCGACTGTTTCTTGTAAATAATTTTACGTTTTTTAATAGGCACCCATCTAAGTATTTTACAGGCTCATCGTTGCTTAACTTATTTACAACCTTGGCATACAGGATTTAATTGGCTTATAGGATCTGGTCATTGTTAATAGTCACCCATCTAAGTATTGTATTGCTCATCGTTGCTTAACTTATTTATTGATAATATGTAATGCTGTGTTAAGCCGACCGTTTCTTGTAAGAAAAATTCATATCCAATAAATAGAAAAGGATTTTCTCTGTTCTATCTTTCAGTTTTCTTAGGGCTTTGTTAAATTCTTCTATTGTAAATTCTTCTAGTTTAATGTCTAGTTGGTTATTCCTTATTTTTTGGGTAAATATTTTCTATGATTTTAGGGAGAGTGTCTAGCAGTTTCTGGAAGGGGTCTTTCCTATGATGATAACCATTACACTATGCGCCTCCACTTATATCAAACTTTATAGGGGTACCCTGACATTTTTTTTCCTTTTCAACCATTGTCATTTTTGAGTTACGACATTTCTTTGGAAATAGTTATTTCAGACTAACCTGTGACCAAGACCTGTCAATCACACTCTATCACTCTGGTCAGTACTAGGTTATTCATTATTCTTTGGGTTAAGTTCTTCTTATTGTAAAGTCTTGTAGTTTAATGTCTAGTTGGTTATTAATTATTTTTGGGGTTAATATTTTCTATGATTTTAGGGAGAGTGTCTAACAGTTTCTAGAAGTGGTCTTTCCTACGATAACCATTACAACATGCGCCTCCACTTGTGTTTCTATTGTTCTATCTTAGGCACACCTGTGTTCTTCATATCGAGTTTTCTTCTTTGAATTGGGTCAAGTGTCTGTTCTTCGTGCCGAGCGTCTTTCCAGTTCTGGAGTGTCTCTCCCTCTCTACGTTCTATTCTTTAATTATGAAGACAACACAGAGACATTTTTTTGTGTGTATATAGATACATATAATTTAGTAACTTTGTTGGGGTGGCCTAAAGTCGGTATCAGCAAGGGAGTCTACCATCAGCTTCTCCCTTTACCGCACAGATTCCTGTGCTACTCATATGCTGAGTAGGCAAGGACTGATATCGAACACAGAACCTTGTGGTTCCTAGTTGGATGCTCTATTGACCAAGCTAAACCTATATCATATATATATATATATATATATATATATATGATAAACCTAATGAGTCAGATAAATCTACTAAAACTCTCGCTTAGTGCTCTTTAGTTTCCTGGCGGTTTTGTATGAATATATATATATATCTTATATATATATATATATATATATATATATATATATACATATAAAGTGTTTTTTCTTTTGGCCAAAATATTGTACCAATAGATTATTTTTTGTTGGTACGATTATCTTGGTCTTTTCTTTTTTCCAAAAATATTTTTCTCCCGGTTGATGTTTGGTAGTATAGTTTTACAATCAAACTATTTGCTGGGTTTTTTCTCACCCAAGGATTTACCAACAAGTTTGGTGTATATATATATATATATATATATATATACTATAGTATAATGGTAACAAACTAGGCTAGCCTATTATTACTAGTGATGTTGATGCGCACCGGTTGCCTTGTATTTAGTAAAATAACTAAATTATAATGAGTTGATTTTTTTTAATTAAAAATTTTTTTTAGTGATGTTGATGCTCACTGGGTGCCATTTTTATTTATTTATTTAAAAAAAAATTTTTTTTTTTTTTTAAATTTCTAAAAGATGGTACATTATAGCTAATGTCATAGCGTTAAAAGAAATTTTAAAAATTAATAGCTAAAAGGCACCCAGTGAGCATCAACATCACTAAAAAAATATGCTCCTGGAGATTAAATCAATTTCCATTTACGATTTGCAGCAACTGTTAAATAGCAGCTTTGACTGCATTTGTGCTTGCCCCTATTATTATGGTTTCTCAAGGGAGACAACATTTATAGAAAAAGTTCTCTTTTGTTTATTTATTTATTTATAAACAAGATGTGACTCGGTATTGAACTTAACAGCCACTGAAGGCGGCCTATAAGTACATATAGATTTTTTAATAGAACCCCAGTTGTGACCGACATTCAAAACCAATGACACGTTTTTATATTAAAATAGTTTTTGATTTTAATAAAAAAAACAAATTACTTAGTTCATGTTCATTAACGACAACATGAACTATCTTTTTAAAAAAGCTTACATTGAAAAGACTAAGTCTCCAATAGGCACCCCAAATCATCAACTTAATGAAAGGTTCACATTTTAACTCATCACCGGTAACTTTGACTTTCAAATATTTGAAAATAAACAAAGAGATGACGTTTTGAACTTATATTGTATCTGACAAAAACAAATTTTATAAATTTTGTGATACTATTTCTGAACAGCATCCTTTTATTTAAATAAACATAAAACATATTTTGCAAATAAAAACTGTTTATTATTTAAATAAACATAATTGCATTTCTCTTCTGATTTAGTAAAATCTATTTTAGTATAAAAACGTCTTTTTTTAATTTATCGTAAGTGTTGAAAAATACTCATAAACTTCTGATTAAAAAGTATTTATTTAAAAAAAGATTTTGCTATTGAATTTTAATTTGATTACGTGTACCAACCATCAATTTATTTTTATTTATCGTAAGTTCAACATCTGCATAAACTTCTGATTAAAATCATTTGTTTACAAAAATTCGGAAGCGGAAGTTACCAGTGACGAGTTAAAATGTGAACCTTTCATTAAGTTGATAATTTGGGGTGCCTATTGGAGACTTGGTCCATGTAGAAAAATCGTCTGTTAACAAACAACCAGAAGTTGACGGTCAAATAGCAAAACCTGTCATTTTGAATATGCCTCACGGCCGGGGTGCCTATTGGTGACCTGATCCCAACTTTTAACAGCAAAGCTTTGTGCTCACCCCTATCATTGTAATTTCCCAAGGGAGATAACAATTATAGAAAATGTTCCCTTTATTCATTTATTTGCAATTATGATACATTTTATTTATAAACAAGATGTGACTCAAATTTGAACTTAACAGCCACTGAAGGCGGCCTATAAGTACGTACAGATTTAAAAAAAAAAAAAAAAAAAAAAAATTTATATAAAATAAGGAATATTGCAATATCAATTACATATATATATATATATATATATATATATATACACAAATACGGAGAGGTGTGGGGGGGAAACCAGACAGTAAGAGTACAGAAATTGGAATCTGTGAACTGGGTTCAAACTCTGTTTGAGGCAGTTTGTGTTCACTTCATACTAATACCTTTTGAGGGAAAAGGCATGAATCCAATGTTCCCTATATATTCAGGGAATCAAGACTTTGCTGCTTGGTCTCCCCCCCCCGCCCCACCTACTCGAGCTAAGTAATGGGGCAACAAGTAACCCTTTGGCTATATAAGGCAGTCTATCTCTATGAAGGTGGTATTCATTTTCCTCTCTGCAAGTGCCGGATTTTCTTTCTTTTTTTTTTAGACGTGGGGCTTAGGGGACAGGGGGGCTCCTCGGGCATATACATGGGTGGTGACAAATTTCGGAATTGATCCTGAAGATGTGGGTGGCGACAAAAAAATGTTCAGTTCCTTCAGGATTGATCCTAACCCTCACAACTTTTTTTTTTAAAGTGTAACAGGGAGGAGCTGTCTGGGAGGAAGCACCCCTCCCCCCTGAAGCTGGGATATATATATATATATATATATATATATTATATATATACATATATATATCTCCAGCTGCAGATAACTAGAGCATAAGGTAAGTTATCTTTGACCAGCAGTCCCTCTCCTTCTTCCACTAACCCAGGTGAGATGCAAGGACCGTCACTCGTGCGGTGCCAAATATAGCTCATCTTCGTCGGTATTCCAATAAGTATTCAAGAGACAGCTACTCTTGGCAGTCTCAGCTCATTGAATTATGACAAAGGGCCTAGAGTTCTCTAGAGTGGAGTTGACCCTCGGGCGGATGGGAGTTAAGAGGAGCCTGCAGAAGATAGACCCGTCCTTTTTTTTAAATCCTCGCTCAGGACGAACAGTCAAGTGTCAACAAATACACAGCCAAAATGTTGTCTGCCAAAAAAACACGGTCAGACGGAACATTGAATTTCCTTATGTTGTAATCAAGTCACTCAAAAGAAGAAAAAAAAAAAAAAACTTTTGATAAGGTTAAAAAATCAATTAACACAAATTCATTTTTTTGTGTTCATGGGGAAGGATTTATCCGATTTAGGGTTTTTCTTCTTTTTTTTTTTTCTTTCTTATTAAAATTTCTTCTTTATTTATTTATTTATTTTTTTTATCTGTAATATATGATATTTTGTGTGTGTGTGTGTGTGTGTATGAGGTTAAGTAAACAAACAAATGTGTTTATTTTTATATGGCTTTAAGCTGACAATTTTTGGAGAATATGTGCTTAATTGAAGTCATACCTAATTTTGAAAGTTAATTAATTCATAATTAATTAATTAGGCGGGCATACCTATTTAAATGTAAGGCTAAACAAATCGAGAAAAATCAATTATTAATTAATTAAACAACATTTTCTCGATTCGTTTAGCCTTACATTTGAACATATATGCCCGCCTAAATTCATTAATTATTAACTAATTAATTTTCAAAATTAGGTATGACTTCAATTAAGCACATATCCTCCAAAAAATATGTATATATATAATTTTGTGTATGTATGTAATTTTTTGTGTGTATGTATATTAATATATTATACGGCCCAAAATCTTTATTTTTGAGACCACAAAAAAGAAATTTATTTTCTTTTGCATGTGTCTATGTAGATATATATATATATATATATATATATATAACTGACTACAATATATATTATATAAATAAATAATAAATATATAATATTACTACCTGAAAACCTTTCTCACCCAAACTGATCTTCTTTTTTCTTGTATGGAAGCCAAATGGTGATAAAAAGCAAGTATTAATGGTATTGCTGAGTTGGTTTTTGGGTGCCCAACACTGCTTCTATGATAAGAAGCATTTATCTGGCGTTTATGATCCTTAGCTAAGGAGTGATTGCTCCTCTCTTACTCTGCCGTTGATAGTGGGGCTACAGGACCCCTAACCCCTTTTGAGACTGGATAGAATCCAATTATTCTCGACCATTGACAGAGGTAGTAACAGTTTCGTATTTTGTATATGCTGATCTATACAAAAACATCACAATACAATTAAAGTGTATTTTAATAATACTTAAAAATTATTTTTTTTAAAGTTCAGCAAGGATGGAAGTAGCTGTCAGGGTGTACCAAAAGTATCATCTTTTTTCTTTTTCTTTCATTCTTTTCTCTAAAGCTTATTGTACAATACAATTAAAAGGCAATTATTACCATTGGTTTCAAAGCAGTTTACTAGGCACTTATCTTCAGGACAATACACCTATAAAAACATTACCTAGTGTTGTCCTGATGATAAGTGGCTAGTATGCTGCTCTGAAACCAATGGTAACAATCACCTTTTAATTGTAGTGTACACTAGGACAAATAAATATAGCTCTTACACCTGTAATTGAGCACTTTATTTTCATTTCTCCAATACAAAATACCTACACACGTGTGTGAGTATCTCATTATCAATAGTCTTCAGCTGTTGTAATAGCAGACACATGTATTGAGTTTCTAGCAATTTCGAGGCATTATCTTAAACTTGGCCTCCATACTGCCAAAGCTGCTCATAGATTTCTGAAAGTGCAAGAGAAAGGAAACAATATCTGAATGTACTGGACAAAAGTAGTTTAAGGATTTTTTTTTTAACGGGAGGGGGTGGCTTGTCTTTAAAAAAAAAAGAAAAGAAATTGGGTATCGGGTGACTATTGTTGATTACAACGCATTTAAATGAAAGGTAAAGGAGAATCCGACGACTAATATTTGAAAAATTTCAGAAGAGCACTCTGTCTAGGAGCACTCAAAAAAATTTTCCAGCAGAGCAAACTATCTGGGAGTGCTCAAAAAAAATTCTGGTGTGTACCTCTGCTAGCAGTGAGTGCTTGGAAAAATTTCAGAACACCCTATCAAGGAGTACTCTAAAAAATTTCAGGGGAGCACTCTAAGAGCACTCAAAAAATTTTTCCAGAAGAGCAAACTCTGTCTGTCTAGGAGTGCTTGGAAAAGTTTTTAGATGAGCAACCCATCAAGGAGTATCTAAAAATTTTTTTTCAGATTAATACTCTTCAAGGAGTACAAAAAAAAAATTCAGAAAAGCCCCGCCAACAAGGAGTACTCGAAAATTTTCAGTAGAGCACTCTGTCTAGGAGTGTTTGGAAAAAAATTCAGATAAGAACCCTTATCAAGAAGTACTCAAAAAATTTAAAATGAGCACTCTATCTAGAGACTTTGTAAAACGCGCCCATCTTAGAGTGCTCAAAAAAAATTTGGAAGAGCACCCTATCTAGAATATCACATAAACTAAAAAAATAATACAGGAGTTTGTTTATTTGAGGCATTCCCCATAAATTCTTAGTTGATTCTAAAAATGAAAATTCTTTTGATACAGCCAAAAAGCTTGCTGATGATAATTTGTTATAAATATATCTATCTATCTATATATATATATATATATATATATATATATATATATATGTATCGTTTTTTATTTGTTGATATTTCATTTTTCTGTCATGAAAAGACAGGTGCTTTCATGAGAATGGTACAAGAATATGGGAGGAATTTTCACTACCCAAAACATATATATATATATATATATATATATATATAAAATATTAAATTCGAAGGCAATACAATGCGTATAAAAATAAAGACAAAAAGATGTTTTTTATGTCTTATTGATTTCGAAGCAAGAGCTTCATCATCAGAGTTTATTTCTGAAAATAAACTCTGATGATGAAGCTCTTGCTTCGAAATCAATAAGACATAAAAAACATCTTTTTGTCTTTATTTTTATATGCATTGTATTGCCTTCGAATTTAATATTTTATAACATACTTAACAATGCTTCAAGCAAATTACCAATTACTTATATATATATATATATATATATATATATATCTAAAGATTGAGTGAAGAAATCTTCCTTACGACGTAGTAGTTTTTCAGTTGTCTTAATTTACAGAGCTCAATGTGTGCTCTTATTAGTCAGTCACAGAGCAAGATTATATCAGGAAAGAAATACCAAAGAAGATTTAGGTTGAAAGCATAATAGACTATTTTAGGAGACCTCGAGGCTAAGAATTTAATTTATGACTGGTTGTTAAATTACCAGAGGCGTGGCCAGATCACATGACCTGGACATAAAAAATTAAAAAACAAAAAAACATTGGGTTTCAATTGTTATAAGAATAAGATATTCTTCATTTTGTATCTGAAGATGGGAACTGAGAGGTAATTCCTCTAGGTCACTGGAAATAGTCTATTATGCTTTCAACCTAAATCTTTATTTTTTCATATATATATATATATATATATATATATAAGGAAAAAAAAAATTTAGGTTGAAACCATAATAGAATATTTCAGGAGACCTCGAGAAATTACCTTTCAGTCTCCATCTTCAGAAATAGTCTATTATGCTTTCAACCTAAATCTTCTTTGTTATTTTTTCCTAAGATATATATATATATATATATATATTATATATATATATTTATTATTATTATCATCATTATTATATTATTTTATTTATTTATTTTTCTTCAAAAATGTACATTTTAAAAAATGTGGTGGGTATTGTTCTTTTTTTTTAAAAATTCTCCCCCAAAACAGGGACACATACTTTGGGGAAATATTGACTTAGGTCATATATATATATATATATATATATGAGTGTATGTATGGTAGTTGGTTTTGAAGGTTATCACAATGCAAGTGTAAAGAAAAACGAGGTAACTATGATGTTGTTCATTTACCTCTGATTTATTCTCTTAATATTTACGGATGAGCAGATTCTACTGACAGTTAACGTCTCCCTTTTCTGGGTTCCGTGTTTTTAGAAATCTTGTGACACAGGGATTTTTATCTCAAAATATTAAGAGAATAAATCAAAGCTAAATGAACAATACCATATTTACATTATTTTTCTTTCCACTTGCATTGTTATAGCCTTTAAAACCAATATAAACACAATGCTTCAAGCTAATTATAAAACTCTTTTAATTATATATATAATCCAAAAGTCCAGAGAAGAAATCTTCCTTACGACACAAGAGTTTTATTTAAAAAACCCGTCGCAGTTTGAGAGCTCAATGTGTGCTCTTAATGTTAGAGTCACAGAGCAAATATATAAGTAAAGAAATAACAAAAGACTTAGAGATTTAGCTTTATAGTCTATTTCAGGGAGCTTAGACAAATAGTCTAAATCTCCCGACTCATCACATGTGAAAGATTCGTATCTGATGAGTCGAGAGAGTTAGACACTTTGTCTAAGCTCCCTGAAATAGACTATAATGCTAAATCTCTAAGTCTTTTGTTATTTCTTTACTTATATATCATCAGATGGTTAAAATATTAAGATTTTAACCTTCTGACGATTGCAAGTATGCATGAAACTGTAGTTACGGGATATTTAACCTTTGATTTTAAATTTTCTCTGCGATTTTACCATCGAGTGCCTTCATATGCCAACACTTTTCACATTCATTTTCCATTATATTATATAATATATTTATATATATATAACAAATTGGTAAGTAAAACCTATTGCCTATATAACTTCAAGGAGAGACTTTATCTTTGCAAATTCCATTCGGATAATCGAACACCTCCTTATGTATACATGTTATTTGTTGTTAGCCAACGAGAGCAGGAGAGTAGATCGGCCGAAACATAATGTTCACGTTAATTAATTGAAAAAAAACACAAAAAAACAAGAGGTTTAGTTGTAGGATCAATATTTGGAGAAATTATCTTTTTTTTTTTATTATAGAAATAATTTTTATAGTAAAAACTCATTTTTACTCTAGAAAAAAAAACAAACTCATTTTTACTCTAGAAAAAAAACCAAAAAAAAACTCATTTTACTCTAGAAAAAATTTTTACTCTAGAAAAAAAAAAAAAAAAAAAACTCATTTTTACTCTAGAAAAAAAAAAAAAAAAAAAACTCATTTTTACTCTAGAAAAAAAAAAAAAAAAAACTCATTTTTACTCTAGAAAAAAAAAAAAAAAACTCTAGAAAAAAAAAAAAAAAATCATTTTTACTCTAAAAAAAAAAAAAAAAAAATCATTTTACTCTAGAAAAAAAAAAAAAAAATCATTTTACTCTAGAAAAAAAAAAAAAATCATTTTTACTCTAGAAAAAAAAAAAAAAAATCATTTTTACTCTAGAAAAAAAAAATCATTTTTACTCTAGAAAAAAAAAAATCATTTTAACTATAGACCTGTGTAGACATTAATGTTCCAAATATTGAACCTCCTTTTTCATATCCGGACGTTCTTCAACCCTGGTCAGGTGAACATTTCACAAAGACCCCATCAAGTGTACTAGGAAGAAAAGAAATTCCTCTTTTCTCACAGAATATACACCTGATGAGGGTCGGAAAATAGATCGGTCAAAATATTTCTCTGAAAACAACACCAAGTGTATACTCGGATAGGGTTCGATTAACCGAACAGTGTTTAGAAAACAAAAAACTTAAAAATTTTTTCAATTAAAAAAAAAAAAAAATATGTTTAAAAATTTGAAGAAAATATTAAAATGAGAGAGCTTTCCCCCCACAAGAGAGCAAGTGTGACAAAAAGAAAAAAAAAAAAAAATGTCCTGCGAGTTGTGATCTTTTTTTCTTCGTCTTTTCTTTTTTACAAACAAATATATCGTTCGGAGATTTATAAAAAAAAAAAAAAAAAAAAAAATTGCATCGTTTTTTTTTCTTCATCATCGTTTATATTCCTTCTTATATCGTTTCTTTTTCGTTTTCAAAGATTTGTTTTTACAATTGTCCGTTAGGTGATATATATATATATATATATATATATATATTAAAAATGTTTTCTTTCTCTTTTTTCCATTTTCGATGACCCGACGACATAGGGGTCATTTCCACTAAAAAAATAATCCAGGCACGAACAATGAAAACCGGCTATACCTGACTCTCTAACAAGGCGGCATCTTTAGCTTTGTCCTCGTTACTCGGTGACTCGTCGGCCGCCTTCTCTCCCATCGATTTCTCCATCGACTGAACCGTTTTCGCAAGAACGGCCAAGCTGTTGTCTTCGGTGTCGTCGGTGGGTGTGATCGCCGTTTCGGTATCATTCTCTTCGCTGCTCAGCCCCAAGTAACCGTTCATTTGAGTATTAAGCTGGGATTTTCCTTCGATGATTTCCGTTAACGTTCGGTTCAAAGTTTCTGAGTCCATCAGCTCCCTCATCTCCTCGTCGTCCCCACCCATACTGATGATGCTCCCTATCATGGTCGCATTTTCAAAGGGAGAACCACTGGCCATTTTCAGCTGTAAAACCTGAAAGATAATAATGAGATTAAGATAAGAAGCAACATTATTACGATGGGGGTAAAACTAGCAATAAAACACAGGGACGGGTTAGCTCAGTCGGTAGAGCGTCCAGCTAGAAACCACAAGGTTCCTAGTTCGATACCGGCTCTCGCCAACTCAGCGTATGAGTAGCACAGGGATCTGTGCGGTAAAGTAAGGAGCTGATGGTAGGTGTGGCACTCTGCCTCAGATGCAAAAACAATCTCCTTGGTCTAGCACTAGTGAAAAGGGGATAGACTCCCTCACTGATTGGCTGATACTGACTTTAGGCCACCCCGACGATTTTACTTTTTACTTTATAATGGAGATTGTGAGTTTGTCTGTCTGTAACCGAAACTATATCACCATTCAAGTCACAATTCCCTTAGTTATTTATGTCACATTCTCCATGATTTTATTTTCATTTCAACCTCAATTATTAATAAAATTGCTTTACATGATTAATACTGTTAACCATGTTTACTTACTGATAACGTGAAATTGTATTTAAAACCTGAATAATAACAAGATTAGGATAAGAAGCAACATTAATAAGATGGGAGTAAAACTAGCACTAAGATTTAATTTAATAAAATATTATAAATTAAGATAAGATATTATAAGATTATCTTTTAAATTGAAAAGTGCACCGACTTGAAACCATTATGAAAAGAAACAAAAACTAAACGCTAAAAAAAAATTTAAACATTCTTTTTTGAATAGAATTTTTAATCGTATTTTACGAATAAATAACATTGGATTACGGAAACTACCAAAGTAGCCTAATTTTAACCCTCTCTCTCTATATATATATTTATTTATTTGTTGAATTTTTTAAATATAAAAGTTTTTCATAAGCAACTACCCAGGTTTCAGGTTATTTCCCATCGTCAGGCTGCTAAATCTTCTGGTGTTTATTTGAAGACATTTCTTGCTGTTATGTTTTTAGACCGCAAATTACGTCGGTTGATTATTGTGGATGCTCTTTATGTATTTGATTATATTTTTTTAATATTTTAATTCCTGAATTTTTAAAAAAATGCTCATAAAGTTATCTCCCTTTAATGCTTTGAAAATTTGTTCTTATTTGGAATTATTTTAAGCAACTTAATATGTTAAAAGACGTATGTCTTTTCAAATTTTCTAATGGTAAAATCCTGTAAATTTCGCAATTTAATTTTTTATAGGGTGGATGGTGAGTTTCCCTTATAAAGCTCCTACAAATTTGTGGTTGAGCACTGTGATTTCTTTGTTTCATCCCCAAAATTAAAAAAAATATAAAATATATATATATATATATATATATATATATACATTATTTTACTTGAAGAGAACAAATTTTTACTACTTATCAAGTCCGATAAAAAAAATTTCTTTGACACCCCCATCCCCTTACCTCTTCCTGTTTAATTTATTTATTTATTTATTTTTTTTTTTTTAAATCAAAATTTTTTTTTTACAAATTATTTATTTTGTCATTTTATTTTTTTTCTCTCTCTTTTTTTTTTTTTTCTTCTATCTGGTTTTGCGACCTTACTCAAGTGTCTCAAAGGTTTTGGGTATTTCCATGAAATATTATGCATTTAAAACATAATCTAATTATTTTATTGCCAGTTTTACTACTATCTTATTATAATGGCGATTATGTATTTGTCTGTCTGTAACCGAAACTATATCACTACCCAAGTCACAATTGTTGAACACGAAAACAGTCATTTGATAAAGGGTATCTAACGAACCCGAAAATTTATGATAAAAAATAATTAAAAAAAAAATAAGTGAATCCAATACTCCATAACATCGAGTTCATTCATTTATTTTTAGATGCTTCGTAATAACGCCCAACTTAAAAAAAACATAAAAATATATATGTATATATAGAGAGAGAGAAAGAGATGTAAAGTAAATTTTAAATAAAGCTTTTTTTCTTTTGTTTTTTTCTTTCATATTTATTAGTTATTAAATTACCCATCAGTAAATTTAACCGTTAGATCATGGTAAATCGTTTTGGTTTTAACCGCGAACTTACCTCTTCTTGAAGATCATGAATTTTATTCTCCAAATCTTGGTTCCCACCTTTCACTTGCAATTGTCCCGTTGTGATTAATTCAGCTTTCTGGAATTTAAAGACAAGATGGGGTAAAAAAACAAAAATGTTTAAGACTGTCAATCAAAATTACATTAGCAACACAAAGTAGGGGACATATAAAACTGGAGTTTTTTTGTTTATTCACTAAAAGATTTTGGTTTATTTAACGGCATATCAACTCCTTAAGGGTTATTTAATGCCGAAATGTGCTTCATTTATAACTAGAGAAGAAGAAGTTATAGAGAAAGATTTGGTTTTGTTTAACAGCATACAAACTCCTTACGGGGTTTGGTTTGTTTTGTTTAATGGCATATCAAATCCTTATGGGTTATTTAATGCTGAACATTTTATGAATTTGTTTTCCTTTATTTGTTTAAGGGCATAACAACTCCTTATGGGTTATTTAATGTTGAAATTTGATTAATTTCTAAATACTATTTCTTTGAATTTTTGAGATGAGGCTTGATGATTAATATTATTTGTATTATTCAGACTATTGTCCTCATCTTCATTGTTATCTGTATAACATTTCGGCACAGGACACTCCCGTGAACTAAATCAAGGGTTGGGTTCAAAGTTCCGTGATGGCTTCCAATTATGACAAGAAGGTTCCAAAGTCCGACAAGAAATACCTGAAGAAGGCCGAAGGGCACATCGGCCGAAACGTTGTACAGATAACAATGAAGATGAGGACAATAATCCGAATAATACAAATAATTTCTAAATGTTTGATTATTTATAATAGAAGAGAGAGAACGAGAGTGAGTGAGAGAAGAAAGTAGAAAAAGTATAAGAAAGTGGAATAGAGAGAGAGAGAAAGTGGAATAGAGAGAGAGAAAGTGGAATAGAGAAAGAGAAAAGAAAAGAAAGTGGAATAGAGAGAGAGAGAGAGAGAGAAAAGAATAAAGTGAAAGAGACACCCTTTTTGTGAGAAGGGGTTCTAATAACCCCACCAGGGGGGGGAGTAGTTCTTGGAGAAACAAAGTTTGTCATGTTCGTTATTACCTGGATTTCCAGGTGAGCAATTTTTTGCTCCAGGTCACCAATGATCTGTGCCCACTCGGCTTCTTTGATTCGGAACATCATCTTGTCCTCTTTTCTCTGAAAAAAGATTAAAACAACAGATTAGAATTAAAATCACACTCATAGGGCAGGTTTTCAGCTATTATAACTAGGATCGCAGGTAATCTGAACATTAGCTACATAAATGAGAGTAATCTCCCCTTGTTTTTTTCACTTTGAGGAAGCTGTTTGTTTTGGTTGGCCATTTTCATTTCACCGTAAATCTACACTGAAAATACGAATTTGTTTGACATCACAGGTCGCCACCCACCGGCCAACATGTGGCCCATTGGGGAGTCTTACTCCTCTGCAGAGGTGCAGTCGGTGCATTCTAATGCCCCAGCCGACAGGGCGAATATAAAATTGAAAAAAAATCCTGATAATCTTGTCTTCTTACTTTTGATTCGAGGTTATCGTTGGCTCGATTAAGTTGTTTGATGTTAACTCGTAGTTCCTTCTCGAGTTCGGATCTGTCTTGGAGTTGGGATCTCAGAAGTTTGTTGTCGCTGTCCATTCGTTTAATTTGGTTACTGCAGATTTGGTTCTAAAAAAACAAAGAGAAAAAAAAAATGAATTAAAAATCAAAGAAAAATGGAAGCAGAAATTTAATTTTCAAAATTAAATGAGAATTCTTCAACTAAAACCGTATTTCCCAAAAAATAAGATGAATGCTTATATCAATTTTCATGCCAAAATATAACACTAAGGCTTATTTTGGGGGGATATCTTATCTATCTATCTATCTATCTATCTAGGTTTCATGATACGGGGCAATCATCAGGCTGTTGAGTTAGATCCCATGGTGTTATTTGCGGTCCAGAATGTGACATTAAGAAAAGATCTTCAACAAACACCATGGGATCTAACTCAACAACCTGATGATTGCCCCGTAACATGAAACCTGGGTAGCTGTTTATAATAAACATTGATCTATAAAAACTCATCAAATTAAATAAATATTAGCTCTCACAATTTGTGATTGAGCACTGTATTTTCTTTGTTTCATCACAAAAAAAATTGTTTTTATATATACCTATCTATCTATCTATACATACATACAAGCTGTATCAAAAAAGTATTGAGATTGGAGCTAAAATAGAAATGAACAATGAATGGAACGTTTATTTTTTTTCAGAATACAAGGTGTTTCAAAAAGTACAAAAAATCTTGATACTTTTTATCTACCGAACCCGTCCGTCACATGTGTGAGTGTGCGTGCGTTCTTATATATATGTGCGTGTGTTTTTATATATATATATATATATACGTGTGTTTGTGTGTGTCTGTGCATTTATTGACAAGGTGTGCCATAAAAGTATTGAGATTGAAGCTGTATTTACCAAGGTAGAAATGAACAATGAATGGAACGTTTATTTTAAAAAAAATACAAGGTGTCAAAAAGTACAAAAAAACTCGACACTTTTTGACACACCTTGTATATAAAGGCAGTTGGTGTGTACATGTGTGTATGTCCGGAGGAAACTATGAAAATAAAACAATTAACAACACAGTAAATATATATTCACATTAAATATCACCAGAGCTTGCTTTTTGTAAAAAAATAATGAAGGTTTTATTTATATTCCTGAATATGTTTAAAAATTAGGATTTCAATAGTAAAAAAAGGGAAAGCCACAACCCCCTCCCCCCACATTTTCTTTCTTTCTTATTTGACATTTGGTGCGTAAATAAGTGTTATGTTTTAGGATCGTCGCATTTATTTTTCGCGGGAAATTCGAAACCTGGACAAAGAAGAAATTGAACAAAAGAAAATAATAGATAACTTAGACAGAAAGTCTGGGGTAACAAAAGGAAGGGTAACAAAAGACTTCCTCTGTACAAACGGGAATTTGAACAAAGAGACTGGCAGTGGAAGAAAGGACTTCCGGTCAACCGAACAAAGAGATGTGTGGGTGGGTTATATGTACTTAAGCGTAGAGTCAAAACAGCAGGGGCAGTCAAGAGTTGCGAGAGCCAGTCAGGAGAGAGATGGTGGACTGACGCGGTCATGCACCGCCATGGCTAAGGGCGGTGAGACGTCACCAGCTTCCTCTTTGCCTCAGATCCCAACAGTAGTAGTAGTAGTTCCCCATTGTCAATGCTCGTCACCCACACGCACCACGAGGGGAAAAGAAATAAACGTTCAAAGTCTTACTACTACATATGTCTACGTGTGAATCTTTATACTCCACTACTAACACATACGACCCATCAACAGTATATAACATGTACGATTTTGTGGCCCGAGTCGAGCACTATGCAACATAAGCTAACATCTCCTTTCCTCTCTCTTTAGTATTAAGAGATATTTCGAGACTCTTAAAATTTCCCAGTGAGTAAGTAATTTCGGATGAAAGAAGACGATAACAAAAGTTGAAAATAAAGAAACATATATTCAAAAGATACAAAAAGGGTTGCAAATTTGTGGCATTTGCTGGCCAGGCTTATCTTACTGAGGTTAAAGGTAAGGTAGTGCTGGAATATCATTCCACTCACTGGTTGACAAGTAAAGGGAGTGCTTGAAAATCGCGTCTTGTTGATTGAAGGGCCCCATGATAAGGTAAAGGTGAGTGCTGGAATATTATTCCACTCGCTGATTGACTGTCAACACGATAAGTGCTGAGGGTGAAGGGGATGCTTGATAAAGTGACTCGCTGGTCGAGTTGTTGTATACCCTTTTCTTTACTTTCTTCTATTCTTCTGCTGTTCATCTTTTCTATCTTAGGTTCTTCTTCTAACGTCTTTTCTAGCATCTGGACTTCTGCTTGGTGGTCGGTCGCACTTAACTCATTTCTTCTTCTAGATCAGTCTTGTTACCAAGACATTCATTAATCACAAAACCGGGTTATTTTCTTAAGCTTTTATTTACTTAACTAAACATTTCATGTAACAAACATCTGACTAACATAGCGCGCGTATGCAGTGAGTTAAGGCAGTACATATCTGCCTGACGTCCAAACTGAAACTGAGGACCCAACCAGGTCCCACGTGACTTCACGTATTTCGCGGGCTTTCTGTATATTCCATGGAAAGTCCCGCCCATGATATGAAAAGGGCCATCCCTTTAGAAATACAGGGGGATTGACAATAATCTTATGCAACCGCATAGATTATGTAACAGAGTGCCCAAATGATAAGTGATTTTTGTCAAGGAGTTTAATTTTGGCGCCAATATTGTATATTGGTGATTCGCACTTTGGTGCCAGGGGGAGATAACTCATATATTTTTCTGATAGTATGAGCAGTTACTACTAGCGACAATTTGTCACAGCGATAATGATTTTGTCTGACAAGGAAACACATGGAATACATTATTCTATGTACTAGACATGAGACTTTGATGAATTGTGGTGCATCTGAGCACTGTACACATACATGTATATTATTACTGTATGCTATTCATGTTCCTGACACTAATACATTATTCTATGTACTAGACATGATACCTTGATGAGTTGTGGTGCACCTGAGCACTGTACACATACATGTATATTATTACTGTATGCTATTCATGTTCCTGACACTAATACATTATCCTATGTACTAGACATGAGACTTTGATGAGTTGTGGCATGAGCACTGTACACATACATGTATATTATTACTGTAAACTATTCATGTTCCTGACACTAATACATTATTCTATGTACAAGACATGAGACTTTGATGAGTTGTGGTGCACCTGAGCACTGTACACAATAAATTTCATTATAAGGTGTGGTGGTGATGGTGTTCATGGGGTCATGGAGTGGATTTGGGATGGAAAGGGGTTATTGGGTACACAGGATAAATATGTGTGTGTGTGCGCAAGTGTATCAGTTTTGGTCTATTATGTATAGGCAGTGGCCAGTGATGGATTTTAACATCATTTTACTATTAATAGTTAAGTTGGCAGAGTAGCCTATTGTTGGTATCAGCCGGACAGCAAGGGAGTCTATCTCCTTTTCGCTAGTGCTAGACCAGGGAGATTGTTCTTGCTGTGGTGGAGAGCCATGTCTACCATCAGCTCCCCAACGCTGAGTTTGTGGGGACGGTATTGAACTAGAAAACCTTGCTATTCCTCTACTGATTGAGCTAATTTGGCCCCTTTTTTCATTAACTAATTAATTTTTATTAATTGATTAATTCTTATACTAGTTATCTACATATTATTTGAAAAATAGTAGGAAACTTACATTGTAAATCAGGAAAAACAAAAAAAAATTTTTTTACAATTATCCGATTTTAATGATATTTTCAGTGTTGATTATCAATGATAAATTGATTATATTTGTTTTAAATTATCATCCTCATCATAATCGTATAAATCTACTTTCCCTAATTGGCTATTATAAAATTGGGTAATTTATGAGGAAGTGCGTCCCTGTTTCCTGCCTCAAAAATTTCTACCCGGTGAATATTAAAATAATGACCCAGCTCAGTCTAGTCAAAACTATCCATCTTCATATCTATCTATCTATCTCAATTTGTTTATATTTATTTATATTACTTTAAAATACTAAGATTTTCTTTTATTCAGGTTTGTTTAATGTCTTGTTTTTAGTTTAAATAAACAAGAATTACGACAAAAAAAAGAGCGACCCCCCCCAGATACATTTATTCTGTCGAAAATATCATTCCATTATTTTTTTGTTTATCTTATTTATTATTCTATCTATCATCTATCTATCTATTAGTCTATTCCAAACTATATATCCATCTTCATATCTAAACAAAAATTACGACAAATTACGATAAATAAACAAGAATTACTATTTTGATAGTCACCGGGTAGCGGTTTTTGAGGCGGGAGACCGGGATGCACTTCCTCATAAATTACCATTAAAATTGTTTTAAATATATCAAAAATAAATTACATGTGTAATATTATTTTGCTTTTTTTACTGATACTCATTATGTTACTACTTTTTGACTTAGACAAAAATTTGACCTTAAATAATCAATTTAATTAATTTTAATTCGTTTTAAAACGTAAAGCAGATGAAAAAATGGTATGTTTACTATGATCATATCAGCTTCTTTTTTTTTTAATTATTTTTTTAGAGCCGAAGCTTAAATTTAACAAGGGCAGATAACTCTCATTTTTCAAGGGAGATAACACCACAAACCTTTAAAAAAAAATGTCTGTTTGCATGCAATAAAGAAGCTTACGCCTATGACTGGTTCAAACCCACCCATTTAACATATTATATCTATATATCTCTCTATCCAATATATATATATATATATATATATATATATATATATATTTGTGATATGGCTATTTTCAGCTGACAATATTTGGGAGAATATGTGCTTAATTGAAGTCGAACCTAATTTTTGAAAGTTAATTCATTAATAATTAATTAGGCGGGATACCTATTTAAATGTAAGGCTAAACAAATCGAGACATACAGAGATTGATTTTTTCTCGATTTGTTTAGCCTTACATTTAAATAGGTAAATCCGCCTAATTAATTATTAATGAATTAACTTTCAAAAATTAGGTTCGACTTCAATTAAGCACATATTCTCCCATATATATATATATATATATTATATATATGTGTGTGTGGTGTGTGAAGAACAAGTGGAAGTAAATCCAACAGTATGGTTTAGTTTGAGGAAAAATAAATTTCATTGAAGATAAGAAGTCTGTGAACCTCTGTTTTTTATAGTCGATCTTCAAATGTGAGAGAGAAAAAATCTATTTAAATTGTTGATGAACGCGGCAGTTCCTAGATGAAGATCTATCATAACAGATTGAAACACTGCAGCGTAGGCAAATAAACATTATTCGTTTATAAACTTATGTTTTTTTCAATTTTTAACTATATATATTAATCACAGGGCCGGGTTAGCTCAGTCGGTAGAGCGTTCGGCTACAAACCACAAGGTTCCTAGTTCGATACTGGTCCTCGCCAATTCAGCGTATGAGTAGCACAGGGATCTGTGCGGTAAAGTAAGGAGCTGATGTAGGTGTGGCGCTCCACCTCAGAGCTAAGATAATCTCTTGGTCTAGCACTAGTGAAAAGGGGATAGACTCCCTCGCTGATTGGCTGATACCGACATTAGGCCGCCCTACGAACTTTACTTACTTATATAATATATTATATTTTAAAATGTGTGTACTGCATTGGAAATTAATTTTGTTTAAGGATGGTTTGTATTGTTTTATGTATAATGAGACAATATAGTACACAGATTTAATGTCCCCTAAGAGATTGCAGTCTCCAGAAAATGAAAATACATACATCGCTTCACCTCAACCACACTGTCACGTCGTCTAACTCCATTAAACAGATAATAGCTCCATTTCACAACACTTAAAATTACATCCATTCCCCCACTCTAATTACCGAAAATATTCTAACGGAAAATACACACATATCTGCACAAAGAAAAAAATAAACAAAAACTCCAAATCTAGAAGCTTTATACATAAAACAATACAAACCATCCTTAATAAAATCAAATTTTTCAATGCAGTACACACATTTTAAAATGCCTATAGCACCTTTCTCACCAAATCTTCTCCTTCCAGCCTCCACATAATATATATATATATATATATATAATATATATATATATATTATTTTTTTTTTTTTTTGAGAATATGTGCTTAATTGAAGTCTTACCTAATTTTGTAAGTTAATTAATTAATAATTAATTAATTAGGCAGGCATACCTATTAAATGTAAGGCTAAACAAATCGAGAAAAATCAATCTGTATGTACATTTCGGCCTATCAGGCCTCATCAGCAGAGCTATAGATAGGAAGACCGCCTCGTGCGCGATTCGAAACCCGACTATCAAGCTGACAGGCGAGCATCTTATCCCCTACACCAACCGGACTTTCTTAGATTTTTAGTTTTGTTTAGAAGTAGGTTCCTATTCCCTTATAGTACTTATAGTTCTGCTGATGAGGCCTAATAGGCCGAAATGTACATACAGAGATTGATTTTTCTCGATTTATTTAGCCCTACATTTAAATGGGTATGCCCGCCTAATTAATTAATTATGAATTAATTAACTTTCAAAATTAGGTACAATACAATTTTTTCATAAATGCATTTTTCTATTTAACCATAGATGGGACCTTAACAGGTACTACCACTCCGGGTCAGAGTGGACCAGGGAGCAATGGTGATGAAGGGGTGCTCCACATTCCCAAACCTCCAGAACTGGAACCTCACCATCAGATAGAGTTTAAAGTCATTCCCAGGACATGTAGACCTGCAGCCACCGCCTTCTAGCACCCATATGATAAAAAGGGTTGGGGCTTGCCATAAGGCAATAGGGTTGGGAAAATCATATAGGTGTTAGGGCTTGACGTGACCAGCCGATTGATCGGAGGGGCTCTCCGACGCCCGTCTAGCCCAAGATAGGGCCAAAGTGGAGTATTGCAAGTCATGAACTGCTCATCCACGTGGGCTCTATGCTTAAGCATCACGGGTCGCCACCCTTTGAAATGATGGAACAAAAATAAAAAGAAAGTTTTCTCTAATTTAATTTACCTATTTCCGCAATAGTGAATTTTAAACGTCTAAGTCAATATTTTTACCAGAGATAACGTTCTATTTAATTTATNATAATTATAATGCATCAGTTATTTATTTCAAAACTTTCTGGCTTTTTTTAAGGTCACTTAACGCTGACCCCACCCTTATTTTTGGGTGCAAAATATCAGTGGGGTTATATATAATTGATACTAATTTCTGCATAAATAAAAGACAAAAGCCCAAAGGTGTGAATAGAAGAAAAACATTTTTTTTTAAAGAAATCTGATCTGATAATAAATAAGTACTCGAAAATTGGGAAATAAAATGAAAATAAAAACTAAAAAAATAATTTTTGGAGATTTTTTTTTTTTTTTACTCATTTCGATAATTATTTAATTGGCTATTATAAAATTGGGTAATTCATGAGGAAGTGCTCCCTGTTTCCTCCTCAAAAATTTCTACCCGGTAACTATTAAAATAATGACCCAGCTCAGTCTATTCAAAACTATCCATCTTCATATCTATCTATCTCAATTTGTTTATATTTTATTATATTACTTTAAAAACTAAGATTTTCTTTTATTCAGGTTTGTTTAATGTCTTGTTTTTAGTTTAAATAAACAAGAATTACGACAAAAAAAGAAGCGACCCCCCCCAGATACATTTACTTGTCGAAAATATCTATCTCCATTTGTTCATATCTATCTATATCATTTTTTTGTTTATCTATCTATCTCAGTCTATTCCAACTATATATCCATCTTCATATCTAAACAAAAATATGACAAATTACGATAAATAAACAAGAATTACTATTTTGATAGTCACCGGGTAGCGGTTTTTGAGGCGGGAGACCGGGAGCACTTCTCATAAATTACCATTAAAATTGTTTTAAATTATCAAAAATAAATTACATGTGTAATATTATTTTGCTTTTTTTACTGATACTCATTATGTTACTACTTTTTGACTTAGAACAAAATTTGACCTTAAAATAATATTTAATTAATTTTAATTCGTTTTTAAAACGTAAAGCAGATGAAAAATGGGTATGCTACTATGATCATATCAGCTTCTTTTTTTTTTAATTATTTTTTTAGGCCGAAGCTTAAATTTAACAAGGGCAGATAACTCTCATTTTTCAAGGGAGATAACAACCAACCAACCTTTAAAAAAAAAATGTCTGTTTGCATGCAATAAGAAAGCTTATGCCTATGACTGGTTCAAACCCACCCATTTAACATATTATATCTATATATCTCTCTTATCCATATATATATATATATATATATATATAATATATGTGATATGGCTATTTTCAGCGACAATATTTGGGAGAATATGTGCTTAATTGAAGTCGAACCTAATTTTTGAAAGTTAATTCATTAATAATTAATTAGGCGGGATCACCTATTTAAATGTAAGGCTAAACAAATCGAGACATACAGAGATTGATTTTTCTCGATTTGTTTAGCCTTACATTTAAATAGGTAATCCGCGCTAATTAATTTATTAAGAATTAACTTTCAAAAATTAGGTTCGACTTCAATTAAGCACATATTCTCCCATATATATATATATATATATATGTGTGTGTGTGTGTGTGTGTGAAGAACAAGTGGAAGTAAATCCAACAGTATGTAAATTGTAAAAATTGAAAAATACAAGTTATAGATGAATAATGTTTATTTCGCCTACGATCTGTTATATAATCTTCATCAGGCTTTCGTAGTTGAGAAAATAAATTATCATTGAAGATAAGAAGTCTGCGAACCTCTGTTTTTTATAGTTGATCTTCAAATGTGAGAGAAAAAAAATCTATTTAAATTTGTTGATGACCGCGGCAGCGTTCCTAGATGAAGATCTATCATAACAGATCGAAACACTGCAGCGTAGGCAAAATAAATTATTCGTTTATAAACTTATGTTTTTTTCAATTTTTACTATATATATATTATATATCACAGGGCCGGGTTAGCTCAGTCGGTAGAGCGTTCGGCTACAAACCAAAAGGTTCCTAGTTCGATACGGGTCCTCGCCAATTCAGTGTATGAGTAGCACAGGGATCTGTGCGGTAAAGTAAGGAGCTGATGGTAAGTGGTGGCGCTCCACTTCAGATGCTAAGATAATCTCCTTGGTCTAGCACTAGTGAAAAGGGGATAGACTCCCTCGCTGATTGGCTGATACCGACATTAGGCCGCCCCACGACTTTACTTTACTTACTTTATATAATATATATATATATATATATATAATATATATATATTTTAAATGTGTGTACTGCATTGGAATTTAATTTTGTTTAAGGATGTTTGTATTGTTTTATGTATAATGAGAACCAATGTAGTAAACAGATTTAATGTCTCCTAAGAGATTGCAGTCTCCAGAAAATGAAAATACATACATCGATTCACCTCAACCACATTGTCACGTCGTCTAACCCTCCATTAAACAGATAATAGCTCCATTTCACAACACCTAAAATTACATTCCATCCCTGACTCTAATTACGGAAATATTCTAACGGAAAATACACATATTTCTGCACAGAGGAAAAAAATAAACAAAACTCCAAATACTAGAAGCTCTATACATAAAACATACAAACCATCCTTAAACAAAAATTAATTTCCAATGCAGTACACACATTTCTAAAATGCCTATAACACCTTTCCCATCAATTCTTCTCCTTCCAGCCTCCACATTAATATATATAATATATATATATTATATTTTTGGGAGAATATGTGCTTAATTGAAGTCGTTACCTAATTTTGTAAGTTAATTAATTAATAATTAATTAATTAGGCAGGCATACCTATTCAAATGTAAGGCTAAACAAATCGAGAAAAATCAATCTGTTGTATGTACATTTCAGCCTATCAGGCCTCATCAGCAGAGCTATAGATAGGAAGACCGTCTCGTGCGTGATTCGAAACCTGACTGTCAAGACTGACAGGCGAGCATCTTAACTCCCTACACCAACCGGACTTTCTTAGAGTTTTAGTTTTGTTTAGAAGTAGGTTCCTATTCCTCTTATAGTAACTTATAGCTCTGCTGATGAGGCCTAATAGGCCGAAATGTAACATACAGAGATTGATTTTTCTCGATTGTTTAGCCCTTACATTTAAATAGGTATGCCCGCCTAATTAATTAATTATGAATTAATTAACTTTCAAAATTAGGTACGACTTCAATTAAGCACATATTCTCCAAAAATTGTCGGCTAAAAAAGCCATATCATGAAAACATATCGCTGTGTATTTACTTCTCATATATATATATATATTATATATATACATAGGGTTTGGCAATAGTAACAAGGGTGGTAATATTTTTTTTTAAATTCTTAATTTTAAAACAATTACAAAAATCAGAGAATTGTCCGAATTTTATAAAATTTTCACCAAATTATCATTCAATGACTTAATTTCACAATGAATAGGCTGATCTTGAAAAAAAAAAAAAATCATCCATTCAAAATGTAGGGGGTGTTGATCTTTTGGTCGTCTGAAGAAAAAATAATTTCTGGTCCCTAATTTTTACATTTCTAGAACGATCAAATCCTGAAGAACAATATAAAAAAATTTTTTAATAAAAAATTAAATACCACCCGAAAAAAGTTAGTATTATCTGCATTATTTCAGAAATCTGTACAACGTTTCGGCCCCGATTACAACAAGAAGGTTCCCGATTACGATAAGGTTCCGCGAGTCTGACAAGAAAATACCCGAAAAAGCCCGCAGGGCATATCGGCCGAAACGTTGTACAGATAACAATGAAAATGAGGACAATAGTCTGAATAACGTAGATAATACTAATCATCAAGCCTCATCTCAACATTCAGAGAAACCGAAAAAAGTTATATGAAAATTTAAGTTACTTTCTTAAAACTCAAAAAATAATTTTTGTAGCGTTTTTTCTTTTCTTTTTTCTTTTGTAGTTTAGTTTTTTGGTTTGTTTTGTTTTAATGCCGATAAAGTTTTGAAAATATCAATTCTTAATGGATAATACAATTTTTTTATAAATACATTTTCTATTTAACCCATAGATGGGACCCTAACAGGTACTACCACTCCGGGTCAGAGTGGACCAGAGAGCAATGGTGATGAAGGGGTACTCCACATTCCCCAAACCTCCAGAACTGGAACCTCACCATCAGATAGAGTTTAATGTCATTCCCAGGACATGTAGAACCCTCAGACACCGCCTTCTAGCACCCATATGATAAAAAAGGGTTGGGGCTTGCCATAAGGGCAATAGGGTTGGGAAAATCATATAGATGCAGGGCTTAACGTGACCAGCCGATTGATCGGAGGGGCCTCTCCAACCGCCCGTCTAGCCCAAGATAGGGCCAAAGTGGAGTATTACAGTCATGAACTGCTCATCCACGCTGGGCTCTATCCTTAAGCATCACGGGTCGCCACCCTTTGAAATGATGGAACAAAAAATAAAAAAAAGATTTTCTCAATTTAATTTACCTATTTCCGCAATAGTGAATTTTAAACGTCTAAGTCAATATTTTTACCAGAGATAACGTTCTATTAATTTTATCAAAAAATATGAGTTTAAAATAGCAATTTTGCACAAAATATTTTCCGAGATTTTATATATGGAAAAAAAAAAAAAAAAGAAAAAAAGAAAAAAGAAATATTGTTACATATAAAAAAGAAGGTTATTTCCTATAAGTCTAACATATCAAAGGGAAACCACTCTTGACTGATAAATTATTCATTTTCCCATTAAACTCACCCTAACCCTGTCTTCTTTTTTCTTAGATCAATAAATAAATAAATAATTTATCAGTCAAGAGTGGTTCCCCTTTGATCATGTTAGACTTATAGGAAATAACCGAAAAAGATATATTAAAAAAATTATTTCTAACGATAGTTCATTTTCTAAACAAAAGACTAAAGGTAACATGAGTTATTTCTCCTTTTTCCCTGTTATTTTTCTCACATGTTTTGGCTACTTCAGTGTAACTAAATTTGGAGAAAGTTTTTACACATCTGGGCTTCCATAATTTTGCTAAATTGTAAATTGATATTCATTGTGAAAAAGGGACATAACTCGAACTAATCAAAAAAAATATGAGTTTAAAAATGTGCAATTTTGCACAAATATTTTCCGAGATTTATATATTGGAAAAAAAAAAAAGAAAAAAAAAGAAATATTATTACATATAAAAAAAGAGGTTATTTCCTATAAGTCTAACATAATCAAAGGGAAACCACTCTTGACTGATAAATTATTCATTTTCCCATTACCCTAACCCTAACCCTGTCTTCTTTTTTCTTAGATCAATAAATAAATAAATAATTTATCAGTCAAGAGTGGTTCCCCTTTGATCATGTTAGACTTATAGGAAATAACCGAAAAAGATATATTAAAAAAATTATTTCTAACGATAGTTCATTTTCTAAACAAAAGACTAAAGGTAACATGAGTTATTTCCCTTTTTCCCTGTTATTTTTCTCACATGTTTTGGCTACTTCAGTGTAACTAAATTTGGAAGAAGTTTTTACACATCTGGGCTTCCATAATTTTGCTAAATTGTAAATTGATATTCATTGTGAAAAAGGGGACATAACTCGAACATGAGTTACCTCCCTTTTGTGCATCCCCCTTATTAATATTTGATATTTCAAAGGGAAATAACTCTATTCCTTTTAAGTTCCTATTTTTTTTTTCCAGTCAAATTTCCCATATATTTTTTTGTATACACTGTATTTAAACATACCAACACTCCTCTTCGGTCCTTACTTAGGCTAGACTGGTGCTCAGAGAAACTCCCACCGCATCAAACCCTAGCACCTATATGATTGTCCCAACCCTATTTCCCTTATGGCAAGATCTAACCCATTTTATCATATATGTGCTAGAAGGCGGTAGCTGAGGGTTTTAGTGTCCTGGGAATGGCATTAAACTGTATGGTGAAGTTCCAATTTGGAGCTTTGTGGATTTGGGGAGTGTAGCGTACACCTTCATCCCCATTACTCCCAGGTCCACTCTGTCCCAGTGATAGTACCTATTAGGTAAAAAAAGTTTAAATGGTTTCGTCTTGTTGCCAACATCTCAAAAATCCGCTACATTTGGATGACAAAAGGTATACATAGAGTCATGACCGACATATATATGGCGCGAATGCCCACATTGGTGAATATTGTAATGACTTTCATTCTTTTTTTGCAGTATTAAGGTTTTTTGTTTTGTAAACTGATTTGACTTTCCTCTCCGACCCAAACAACTACGGGAGTGAATGAGCTCTGATGATGATTTTTGTAAAATCGAAATATTGATCAGTATCAGCTATGATTATATTATAAATTATTTTCTTCTTTAACAGCATTGTGTGATGTTTTCATTCTACCTTTTCTTACTCATATTGTCGGATTAATTTCCTTTCTTTTAACTTATATATATATAGATATTTTGGGAGAATATGTGCTTAATTGGAGTCGTACCTAATTTTGAAAATTAATTCATTAATAATGAATTAGGCGGGAATTAATTAATTAATTTTCAAAATTAGGTACGACTCCAATTAAGCACATATTCTCCCAAAAATTGTCGGCAAAAAAAGCCATTCCAAACATACCGTGTTTACAACTTATCATATATAGATATATATATATATGTTGAAAAAAAAAGAAAGCAAAGAAAGGAAAGAATGGATAAAATAGGATATTTTAATCAATTTTACTTATACGTGTTTCGGTCAGAAGTTTATCCATGTGTACCGAAACACGTGTAAGTAAAATTGATTGAAATATCCTATTTTATCCATTCTATACTTTCTTTCCTTTTTCAACATACCGTCGGATTCACTTCCAGTTTCATTTTACATATATATATATCTTATTATAATGGAGATTGTGTGTGTTGTCTGTAACCGAAACTATATCGCTACTCAAGTCACAATTCCCTTAGTTATTGACATCACATTCCCAATGATTTTATTTTTATTTAAACCTCAATTATTAATAAAATTGTTTCACATTATTAATACTGTTAACCATATCTACATGATATTTTCCACGTACCCCACTTGTACGGGTCAAGCACAAAGGCCCTATTTATATGGGACCACCCACAAACCGAGACTCATGGGGTGGCAGGTGAAAAATTGCGTCGATCCTGTCGGCATTCCCCCTCAAGGGGGGCGCCTCAGGCACTGGGCAATAAACCCAGCCCTGCCCCTTTAAATCAAGGGGGCAGGTGTTGCCTGGGGGAATGGCCCCCTGGGATCGACGCTGTTAATTATAGCAATGGTCCAGAGGCCGAAGCCACTGTTGACCATATCTACATACTAACAACATGCAATTATATTTATATATACAACATAATAGCGGTTTACAGTGTGAATGGGAAGGCTAATTTGCATATTGATATTAAAAAGTGATTTTAATAAATATGTGCTTAGTATTATTGATTTCTGTTTGGCTTTATTTTAATGAATATAAGCAAAAATCTCTTCAATGAATCGTAAATGAAATCCATTAACAAGAAAAAATAACTGTCATTTTATTCTTTACTTCCTCTTTTAACTAAATACTTAAATTAGAAAAAATAACAATGAATGACGAGAGTGATGGAAAAGTAAGTTTCAGTTGTTCTATTTTTTATTATACTCCCTCTGTTTCAAATCTTTTATTATACTCCCTCTGTTTCAAATCTTTTTATCTGCATTTTTATTTAGTTTCATTAGCCTTTCTAATTTAATACAATATTTTATTGCATTAAAACTTAAATACTTGCACCAGGAGGGTGCATATATTTGCTAGTATACATAAACATGAAAAGAAAAATGGATATAAAATCCGACAATGTAATTAAGTCTAAAGTTTTTGAAAAAAAAGGTCAAAGATAGCCTTACAAAAAGCGACGCTAAAACGTTTCGGTTTTAATCAAACCATCAACAGAGCTCAACATGACGTTTCAGTTGCCTAGTTGAGCCTTTTAATCTTCGTAGACTAAGGCTCATAAAGCTGTGGCTTGTTTTCTACCAACTTTCTTTTCACTTGCAAAGGGCCGGGTTAGCTCAGTCGGTAGAGCGTTCGGCTAGAAACCACAAGGTTCCTAGTTCGATACCGGTCCTCGCCAACTCAGCGTATGAGTAGCACAGGGATCTGTGCGGTAAAGTAAGGAGCTGATGGTAGGTGTGGCGCACCACCTCAGATGCCAAAAAACAATCTCCTTGGTCTAGCGCTAGTGAAAAGGGGATAGACTCCCTCGCTGATTGGCTGATACCGACTTTAGGCCGCCCGACGACTTTACTTTACTTTACTTACAATTATTAACCAAGTTGAGCCCCGTTGATGGATTGATTAAAACCAAAACACTATAGTGTCGGCTTTCTGTAAATCAATCTTTTGACTTATTTGTTGTTTTTTTAAACTTTATACTTAAAATATACACACACACACACATATATATATATATATATATATATATATATATGTAAAGTAAGGAGCTGATGGTAGCACAACCTCAGATGCCAAAAAACAATCTCCTTGGTCTAGCGCTATTGAAAAGGGGATAGACTCCCTCGCTGACTGGCTGATACCGACTTTAGGCCGCCCCGATGATTTACTTTACTTTACTTTACTTACAATTATTAACAAGTTGAGCCCCGTTGATGGATTGATTAAAACCAAAACACTATAGTGTCGGCTTTCTGTAAGTCAATTTTTTGACTATTTGTTGTTTTTTTTTAAAACTTATACTTAAAATATACACACACACACACATATATATATATATATATATATATATATATGAAAGTAAGGAGCTGATGGTAGGTGTGGCGCAAACCTCAGATGCCAAAAAACAATCTCCTTGGTCTAGCGCTATTGAAAAGGGGATAGACTCCCTCGCTGACTGGCTGATACCGACTTTAGGCCGCCCCGATGACTTTACTTTACTTTACTTTACTTACAATTATTAACCAAGTTGAGCCGTTGATGGATTGATTAAAACCAAAACACTATAGTGTCGGCTTTCTGTAAGTCAATTTTTTGACTTATTTGTTGTTTTTTTAAAACTTTATACTTAAAATATACACACACACACACATATATATATATATATATATATATATATATGTAAAGTAAGGAGCTGATGGTAGGTGTGGCGCACAACCTCAGATGCCAAAAAACAATCTCCTTGGTCTAGCGCTATTTGATACCGACCCGATGACTTTACTTTACTTTACTTTACTTAATTATTAACCAAGTTGAGCCCCGTTGATGGATTGATTAAAACCAAAACACTATAGTGTCGGCTTTCTGTAAGTCAATTTTTTGACTTTTTTTTTTAAAACTTTATACTTAAAATATACACACACACACACATATATATATTATATATATATATATAGCCATGATGGTAAGGAGCTTGACAGACGAAAATTCTAAAATAAAAGCTGAGCCGCACTGATGAAGTAAACATTGAAACATGTGTCTGTGGATGACTGGTATATATATTATATATATATATATATATATATATGTGAAAATGGAAAAGGATTTGAATCCGACAATATGGGGAAAAATGAGTAAAGAAAAGAATGTGTGCGAAATATTTTCACACACATAAACTGACCGAAACACATGTGTAAGTGATATCGATTAATGTGATATTGATTAAATTCATTTTATCCATCTACATTTCTTTTCTTTACTCATTTTTCCTTAATATATATATATATATTATATAATAAATTATATATATAGAGTTTCATAATTGCTTGAAGCATTGTGTATATTGGTTAGGAGGGATTTAGAAGGCCATCAAATTAAATAATAATACGGTAACAATGTGTTGTTGACCTGTATTTTTTTATTATTCTTGAATTTCGAACTCAGTCTATGGCATTTCTTCCTAAATGAATTTTTTTTTTTTTTTTTTTTTGAAAATGACGTTATTTTAAATAACTGTATTCCCGTGTGAGCGTGAATGCGTTTATTTTTATTTTATTTTGTACGTGTGCGTATGTTGTAATGCGCGTTGGTTGTGACGTTAAGACTGTATCCTAGCGCGGGATTTTGTACGTGGGTATGTGCGAATGAAAAAGTGTATTTGTGTTTTGTGACTGCATTGTGATGGCCTTCTAATTCAACCTCCTAACCAATATATACACAATGCTTCAAGCAATTTATGAAACTCTCTTATATATATATATATATATATATATATATATATATATATGAAGATAGGATGGTTGGAGTAAAATCCGACAGTATGAGGTGAGGTAAAAGGAAAAGTGAACAAAAAATAACTCAAACAAGTCTGAGAGTAGAAATATTTCGTCCTTCCATAAGGACTTCCTCAGTCAACTGACTTTTATTCAAAGTACATATTCATGTACGTAATTTTTGCTTTGAATAAAAGTCACTTGACTGAGGAAGTCCTTCTTGGAAGGACGAAATATTTCTACTCTCAGACTTGTTTGAGTTATTATTTTTTGTTCACTATCCTTTTACCTTACCTCATATATATATATATATATATATATATATATACCAACTCCTCCGCACAAGTAGGATGTACCACATGTTCATTTTTTAGGCAGAGTTTATACAGGTTAGAATTAAGAGTTTTCCTTCTCCTAGACTGGTTGCCCAACCTAGGTTAAAGGGCCCAGTCCGCCCTACTATTTACCTGGAGAGTTTATAGCTGGAGAGAGAACAGTGAAATACTGTGTCCTTTAACCAGTTCAAGGGACTACTAAGACAAAATTCTTGATGGGACAATTTCCCTCCAAAACTTTAAACTGCTTCTAGTCTGGGGCGGAAGTTGTGTTGCATTATGGAGAAATTTAATAGAACACACAGGGGCCATTACATTATGGGATGTCAACAGATATTAGTGCCTACATAGTTATTGTTACATAATTGTTAGATTCCTAACACTTATGTACAGTAGTGTAGAAACCAAAATGGCTGTTATAAGTTGCAGCCGGCAGCCTTGAAGGATTGAATGACAAGGCTTGACCTCATCCTGATCCTTCCGGTGGATACCGTGAGAATTGGTGGAGAAGACCCTCTTCCGGTTTAGATTAGAAAGAGCTTTTAGTCAGTATCGGCCAAACCACAACGGTGGTAAGTCGTGTTAAGTGCACGGCCGACTCAATCTGCGCAGGTAGTCTGGTGGGGATTTCGGAATAAAATATGATCTAAAGCAAATCGAAGTCTTGGGTTATTATCTAAAAACTACCAATGACACAGGGCTTCTGATAAAGAGAAATCCCCAATGGAAGACCAGATACAAAGTCCCCAAGACAAAGTCCAGACGCTAGAAGAAGAACGTAAGATACCAAAGATGAGCAGAAGAATAATAGAAGTAAAGAAAGAGAGTATACAACAATTATTTCCTTTGCACTGTCCAAAAAGGGTGAATTTCTGAGTCTCTCCCTAAAAATGTGTAAAAAGAACATGTCTAACTTAAGCAACAGCTACAGAATGAATCCGTCAAAACACTGTGGTATTAACCTAAGCTGTAAAATCTGATTTTAATGTTGAATTGACGATTAGAATACAATTCTGCCATCTTTAAAAATTAACCCTTTTTGACAATTTCTTGTATATTTGTGAGAGCAAAATATACACAAACTAGCAGGACCTGTAGATATACCATAGTATGATAATTTGGTCTTTCAAAAACAAAAGCGACATCTCAACCATCGATGGCAAACTCCTAGACTCTGTAGAACAATTTAGATACTTAGGCAGTAACATCTCCTCCACAGAAAATGATGTTAAAGCACGTATAGGAAAAGCATGGGCCGCAATGAATAAATTAACAATCATACGGAAATCCAATCTCACAGACAAGTTAAAGAGACAGTTCTTCCAGGTCGTTGTCATGTCAGTACTGCTGTATGGCTGCACCACCTGGACCCTAACTAAGCGACTAGAGAATAAACTAGATGGGAGCTGCACAAGAATGCTGCGGGTGATCAGGAACAAGACGTGGAAACAACACCCCACGAGAAAACAGCTATACGGCCACCTGCCACATATCACCCAAACCATCCGAGTAAGACGGACAAGACATACGGGACACTGCTGGAGAAGCAAGGACGAACTCATAAGCGACATCCTCCTGTGGAAGCCAGCACATGGACACGCCAGTGTGGGCCGACCAGCAAAGACGTACATTGATCAGCTCTGTGCGGATACAGGATGCTGCATAGAGGACCTCCCGAGAATGAGGAGCGATAGGGACGGATGGCGAGAGATCATGGAAATCCGTGCTAACAGCGCGACATGATGATGATGATATGTTTACTTAAGAGCTATTGTAATATAGTTCAATATGTAAAAAGTATAATAATCTTGATTTAACTCTCTGTTACTGTTTTTTTTTTTTTTTTTTCTTTCCTTCTTTTCATTATTGATTAGGGTTTTAAGGAACAGCCTGATATACTCACTGAAAAAGATATTATTATTATCATTATTATTGCTATTATTGTTGCCTAGTAAGACCTATGGATATACCACAGTATGATAATTTATTGGTAATCTGAACATTAGCTACATAAATGAGAGTAACTTCCCTTAGTTTGTTTCACTTTGACGAAGCCGTATGTTTTGGTCGGCTATTTTCATTTCACCGTAAATCTACACTGAAAATACGAATTTGTTTGAATCAATACAACTGCATGTTTTAACATGAAAATATCATAAAATGTGTTCTTAATAACAATTAAGTTAATTTCAAATAATGTGCAAGCACAATTAAGGGGAGATTACTCTCATTTATGTAACTAATCTTCAGATTACCAATTTATTTATTACAACATTTGATATGTTTACTTAAGAGCTATTACCAAATTGTTCAATATGTAAAAAATACAATAATCTTGATTTAACTCTCTCTCTCTCACTCTTTTTTTTCATCTTTTCATCAGGTTCGATTGAAACAGATTAGCATTATCGCTTCTGTGCGCTCCCCCCCTCCCGACCGTTTCATTTTTAATGAGAGGGTGTTGCAAGATGATAATGGTTGTACAATCAAGGAACATGAATATTAATATATAGATTCTCACAGCAAAGAGTTAAAACACCCCCCCCTCAAAATTAACAAGTAGTTAGTGAAATTTTTTGGGGGGATGCAAATATTTGAGAGCGAAAAAGGTGTGTTCATACGGTTAGTGAGAGTTAAAGAAGACACGTTAGGGGAGGATCGGCAATGCGTCAAGCACTAGTCAAAAATGGTGAGTAGAAAAATAAAGTTAACATCAATTTATTTAAAACTAGAAGTGGCACACCAAGTATCCAATAGGCACCCCAAATCAACAACTTAGATGTTTTATCTGGATTGTTCGTGTGATAGGAGGTAAGTGGCCAAACAGCTACTTTTTCATTGTAGTTTAATTAAGAAATTATTCTTATTTTGGACCAAGTAACCAATAAGCACCCCAAATTATCAGCCTATTATTACTAGTGATGTTGATGCGCACCAGTTGCCTTGTATTTAGTAAAATAACTAAATTATAATGAGTTGATTTTTTTTTAATTTAAAATTTTTTTAGTGATGTTGATGCTCACTGGGTGCCATTTTTATTTATTTATTTATTTATTTAAAAAAATTTTTTTTTTTTTTTTAATTTTTAAAAGATGGTACATTATAGCAAGACTTCTGCTAGTGTCATAGCGTTAAAAGAAATTTAAAAATTAATAGCAAAAAGGCACCCAGTGAGCATCAACATCACTAAAAAAATATGCTCCTGGAGATTAAATCAATTTCCATTTACGATTTGCAGCAACTGTTAAATAGCAGCTTTGACTGCATTTGTGCTTGCCCCTATTATTATGGTTTCTCAAGGGAGACAACATTTATAGAAAAAGTTCTCTTTTGTTTATTTATAAACAAGATGTGACTCACTTTGACTTTCAAATATTTGAAAATAAACAAACAGATGATTTTTTGAACTTATATTGTATCTGACAAAACAAATTTTATAAATTTTGTGATACTATTTCTGAACAGAATCCTTTTATTAAATAAACATAAAACATATTTGCAAATAAAAACTGTTTATTATTTAAATAAACATAATTGCATTTCTCTTCTGATTAAGTAAAATCTATTCTACTATAAAACGTCTTTATTTAATTTATTGTAAGTGTTGAAAAATACTCATAAACTTCTGATTAAAAAGTATTTATTTAAAAAAAGATTTTGCTATTGAATTTTAATTTGATTACGTTTACCAACCATCAATTTATTTATTTATCGTAAGTTCAACATCTGCATAAACTTCTGATTAAAATCATTTGTTTACAAAAATTTGGAAGCGGAAGTTAACGGTGACAAGTTAAAATGTGAACCTTTCATTAAGTTGATGATTTGGGGTGCCTATTGGAGACTTGGCCCAAAGTGGCTACCCAGCATCGCCAGGGTAGAGGGGGAGGGTGAGGGTGAAATAACGATGATATATTGATTTGACCATTTGGAATGTTTCATATTTAAAATTGGATGAAATAAAATGGGACAAATAAGAAATCTGCGATTAAGTGACACCAGGTAATGTGGATATACATATTTGCATTGCATCTTGAACAATTTGGAGGGTCTCCTTTTTTAACCAGGGGGTGTTGCAGGATGATATCAGAAGGAAGATTTAGGAACAAGCATATTAATATATAGATTAGATAGGAATACTTTCATACTGTTATTGTGAGTTAAACAAGACACGTAAGGGGGGGATCGGCAATGCAACAGGCACTAGTCAAAAATGGTGAGTAGAAAAAAAAAGAGACAGAAGTGATTGATTACGCAAAGCAGTTAGAAAAACAAAGACGTTAAGTAATGTTAACATTAATTTATTTAAAAATAGTCGGTACAAATAGTTACAGGTTCATGGAAGATAGGAAAGGAAAAAAAAATGGAAAGGAAATTCGGTAAGGGGGGCGGTGGAAGGAATAGGGTTAAAAAAAATTTTTTCTAAAAGTGCCCAGAAATTTTGTTTCCAGAAAAAAAAAAAAAAATTTTCTCTGGAAAATTTTTTTTTTCTCCGGAAAAAACATCCTTTGGAAATTTCCAGAGGAAAAAAACTTTTTCCAGAGGAAAAAACTTTTTCCAGAGAAAAAAATTTTTTCCAGAGAAATTTTCAGAGGAAAATTTTTTTTTCCAGAGGATTTCTTTTTCTAAGAAAAAAAATTTTTTTTCCAGAGAAATTTCCTGAGGATTTTTTTCCAGAGGATTTTGGAAGTGTTTTTTTTGTTTTTTTACTAATCTAGGACACAAACTAAAGAAAATAAGGGGAGGAAAAATCAAATTGTAATGAAAAGAGAAAGAGAAAAAAGAAATAAAGACGAAAATTTAAAAACTATATATCAGGTTGTATCAAAAGATTCCCCCCACCCCAGACCATTAGTTCACACAGTGGGGTAGTGTCAATATTTAGGCACCAGTCATATATACCAAAAAAGGGGTCCCTTCACCCTTTATCTACCAGAGCACTTCAAACCGCCTGACCATCAAAATGCTGGACTGCCAGAGATCAATAAATAAAAGTATTAAAACATCTTTGTAAATTATTGTCCTACCTTATTAAAAAAAAATCTACTTCAAGGGAAGCAACTTTCAATTAATTATGTTAGTTACTTCCCTTCCTTTTTGTAGAAAATTAAATTCTAAACAATGGTAGATATAGGGTTAAGCAAAAATTGTGATTTTGTAATATTAGACCGTAAGCACTATAATGGTTAAATTACAAAAATACTAATAATACCAGGTACTCACTTGGTTATCTCGTTTTAAGAATGACCCCCAAATCCTTTAGAGCAACTAGTTTGGTTTTGTTTTGTTTTATGGCATATCAACCTCAGTGGGTCATTTAATGCCGATAAAGTTTTGAAATAAATCAATTCTTAATGGATAATACAATTTTGTTTATCAACTCATGTTTTTCTATTTAACCCATAGATGGGATCCTAACAGGTACTACCACTCCGGGTCAGAGTGGACCAGGGAGCAATGGTGATGAAGGGGTGCTCCACATTCCCCAAACCTCCAGAACTGGAACCTCACCATCGGATAGAGTTTAACATCATTCTCAGAACATGTAGACCCTCAGCCACCGCCTTCTAGCACCCATATGATAAGAAGGATTGGGGGTTGCCATAACGGCAATAGGGTTGGGAAAATCATATAGGTGCTAGGGCTTGACGTGACCAGCCGAGTTTGGTTTGATTTGGTTTATGGCATATCAACCTCAGTGGGTCATTTAATGCCAACAAAATTTTGAAATAAAATTGATTCTTAATGGATACTCATTTGTTTTTGGCATATATGCCTGGTACCTAAACTTTGACCCTTTCCCTCCTGCTTATTTGAGTAGAGGTTGACTATTGAATAATGTCTTGGTTTCTTTGTGAAATCTGACTCCCCACCCCCTTTCAGGGGGTGAGGGGGCTAGGATTATGAAAAGATACAATAGGAGTATTACCATTAAAAAGAAAAAGTCCATTTTTTTAAATAAAAATAAAATTACTTTGAACACACCAGAATAGTAAAAGTAAGTAATAATAATAATAACAATTACAAAACTAGACACAACTGGGTTGGGAAGGTGATCCACTGGGAATTATGCAAAAAATTAAATTTTGACCATACAAAAAAAATGGTATATGCATAAACCAGAATATGTTCTTGAGAATGAAACGCATAAAATTCTCTGAGACTTTGAGATAAAAACAGATCACCTTATCTCAGCAAGAAGACCAGACCTAGTGTTGATAAACAAAAAAGAAAGAACTTGTCAACTCGTGGATTTTGCAGTTCCAGCAGATCACAGGGTGAAGATGAAGGAAAATGAAAAGATGGACAAATACCTGGACCTTGCCAGAGAACTGAAAAAGTTATGGAATATGAAAGTGAAAGTGATACCAATTGTAGTTGGTGCACTTGGAACGGTTCCAAAAAGATTGGAAAAAAAGACTGGAAAATCTGGAAATCAGAGGAAGGATTGATACCATTCAGAACACTGCACTGCTGCAATATGCCAGAATACTCAGAAGAGTGCTGGAGACCTGAGGAAACTTGCTGTCACTCAGACTCCAGTGAAATACCATCAGCTAATGCTGATGTGAAAAACTAATAATAATAATAATTATAATGTTCTTTTTCTTAACCCCCCATCCCTGAAAAAAACAAAAACAAAAACCAAACATGAAGGTAAAGGTTGTGCCAATTGTAATTGGAGCACTTGGAATGGTTCCAAAGGGTTTGGAAAAGAGTGTGGAGGAATTGGAAATCCAAAGAAGAATCGAGACCATCCAAACAACAGCACTGTTAAGATCAGCTAGAATACTCAGTAGAGTCCTGGAGACCTGAGGAGACTTGCTGTCACTCAGCCTCCAGTGAATCACCAGCTTAGGCAGGTGTGAAAAACCATAATGATAATAATAATAATAATAATAAAAACTTTTGAAATATTCTCAAATAATAATAATTGCTTCGTAATCTTGGAAATTGGAAGCTCAGACCATATGCAGAATTGGGTTAAATCGAACTTAACGGACCTAAATTCCACCATCGTATGTCACCCCGCTGAAAGAAAAAAATACCAAAAATCAGGGAATTAACCGAATTTAATGAAATTTTCAGTGTTGATATATTAATGAATAACAGATATAATGCACCAGTTATTTTATTTAAATTTTTAAATATTTTTTCAGGTCAGTTAACTTTGAACCATGTATCTCAGAGGCGTAACACAGATTCTTAGATATGTGGTTACTACGTATCTTTGAAAATTCGGTTAATTCCCAATGTTTTTTCTTTTCTTTCAGCAGGGTGACATACGATGGTGGAATTTAGGTCCGTTAAGTTCGATTTAACCAACATTTCTATCATATTTTAAAATATTTTTTTTTCTTCTTGATACAAAATTCAGACCAAGTCACTTTTAAGCACCTCAGGGGCGAGCTGGATTAAGAAGGACATGTTTTTTATTTACACCGTCAAAATCCTTTTTTTTTTTTTTTACCAGACGATTTTTAGACACATTTTTTGTTTATTTCAATAGTTTTTTGTTTTTTTTTAAATAAAAACGGTTTTTTATTTACAAAAACTTTAAACAAAAACTAAGTTTACACAGGAATAGTTAAAAGTTTTATGGGACAATCCTAAATCCCGCTCAATCGCCGCTCTGGCACCAGAGCATTACTTTTAATTAATCAGAAGTTTTGCTTATTAATCACAAGTTGATGAATATTTTTCAACATTAACAATAATTTTTTTATTTTAAATTAGGAAAAAATATTAATTTTTCATTCTTAATCTGATAAAATAGTTTTTGATTTTGATAAAAAAAATTAGCTATTTTAAAT
>CM042177.1:34830628-34848128 GCA_023376005.1 Doryteuthis pealeii | reverse complement strand
GAGAAGGGGGGAGACAGAGTGAGAGAAGGAGAGTGACAGAGTGACAGAGTGAGAGAAAGGAAAAGAGTAAAAGAAGAGAGAGAACAGAAGCAAAACAGAGAGAGAGAGAGAGAGAGAAGGATGAATTGTAAAGAAGAGGAAAAGAGGTAATGAAAGAAAAAGAGAGAGAGAGAAAGAAAGGAGAACAAAGAGTGGAGGAGTAAAGGAGTGGGAAGGATAGGAGAGCAAGGAGGAAGAAAGGCGAGCAAGGAGTAGGAGTAGGAGGAAAGGAGAGCAAGGAGTAGGAGAGCAAGGAGTAGGAGGAAAGGAGAGCAAAGAGAGGAGGAGGAAAGGAGAGCAAAGAGGAGAAGGAGGAGGAAGGAGAGGAGGAGGAGGAAAGGAGGCAAAGCGGAGGAGGAGGAGGAGGAAAGAGAGCAAAGCGGAGGAGGAGGAGGAAAGGAGAGCAAAGGAGGAGGAGAGGAGGAGGAAAGGAGAGCAAAGAGGAGGAGGAAAGGAGAGCAAAGAGGAGGAGGAAGGAGAGCAAAGAGGAGGAGGAGGAAAGGAGAGCAAAGAGGAGGAGGAGGAAAGGAGAGCAAAGAGGAGGAGAGGAGGAGGAGGAGGAGGAAGGAGAGCAAAGCGGAGGAGGAGGAGGAGGAAAGGAGAGCAAAGCAGAGGAGGAGGAAAGGAGAGCAAAGAGGAGGAGGAGGAGGAAAAGAGAGCAAAGAGGAGGAGGAGGAGGAGGAAAGGAGAGAAAGAGGAGGAGGAGGAAATGAGAGCAAAGGAGGAGGAGGAGGAAATGAGAGCAAAGAGGAGGAGGAGGAGGAAATGAGAGCAAGGAGGAGGAGGAGTGGGAAGGATAGGAGAGCAAGGAGAGCAATAAGTAGGAGTAGGAAAAGAGAGCAAGGAGGAGGAGGAAAGGAGAAAGGAGAAAGGAGAGCAAGGAGGAGGAGGAAAGAGAGCAAGGAGAGGAAAGGAGAGCAAGGAGTATTGGCCATCATAGAAATAAAAATATTAAACATGATTGAAATTGACGTAGCACTTAACGGATCAAACTGGAAAGCGTTCATGCAAGGCAAACATTTAAAGAAAACAAAACAAAACAAAGAATAATTTTAAAAACAATTTTGTTAGTATTTGTCTGATTTTTTTAGATGAGGTTTGATAATTTGTAATATTTGGATTTTTTGGACTGTTTTCCCCGTCTTTATTGTTATATACACAACGTTTCGGCTGATGTGCCCTCTGGCCTTCTTCAGGTGTTTCTGGTTATTTTTTTAAATGAGGCTTGATAATTTGTACAACATTCTGAAAAATCAAAATAAATGTTATCCTTGTTGTTGTTGTTATTGATGCAATGTTTCGGTCGATATGTCCTCCGGCCTTCTTCAGGTGTTTCGAACAGTCTACCTCCATGGATTGAATAAAGGGTTCGATTTGAAGTTCCAAGAAGGTTCATGAGTTAGAAGAGAAGTTTACCAATTCAAGAGTTGATTTGTTTTACGGCATATCAACCTCAGTGGGTCATTTAATGCTGACAAAATTTTGAAATAAATTCATTCTTAATGGATACTCAATTTTTTTTTTATAAACACATTTTTCTATTTAACCCATAGATGAGACCCTAACAGGTACTACCACTCCGGGTGGACCTGGGAGCAATGGTGATGAACGGGTGGTCCACATTCCCCAGACCTCCAGAATTGGAACCTCACCATCAACAAGAGTTTAAAGTCATTCCCAGAACATGAAGACCCTCAGCTACGCCTTCTAGCACATATATGATAAAAAGGGTAGATGCTAGAGCTTGGTGAGACCAGCCGATTGATTGAAGGGGGGGGGCTCTTTGACCGTTCGTCTAGCCAAGATGAGTATTGCATGTCATGGACTTCTCAGTCACCAAGATTCCATCCTTAAGCAAGTTAAAGTTAAGTTTAAAGTCATTCCCAGGACATGAAGACCCTCAGCCACTGCCTTCTAGCACCCATATGATAAAAAGGACTGAATTTAAGAAGGTTCCCGTCCAGAATATTGTGTATGTAACAATAAAAGTGAGGATAGTCTAAATAATCCAAATTTTGTTAGTTTAGAAAAAGAAAAAATTAAACAAGAAAAATAATGGTTCTCTCTGAATTTTTGAGATGAGGCTTGATATTTAATATTATTATGAAGATGAGGACAATAGTCCGAATAATACAAATAATACTAAGAAAAAAATGATATCACAAGAGTTAACAAGATTAAAATTTCCATTTAAACATATTCCAATTGGTTGGATTTTACGGCATGTCAACCCCTGTTGGGTTATTCTATGCCAAAGACGTTTTGTTTTATTAATTCTTGATGTGTATTCAATCTTTTTGGATTTTACGGCATGTCAACACTTGTTGGGTTATTCTATGCCAAAGACGTTTTGTTTTATTAATTCTTGATGTGTATTCAATCTTTTTGGATTTTACGGCATGTCAACACTTGTTGGGTTATTCTATGCCAAAGACGTTTTGTTTTATTAATTCTTGATGGGTATTCAATCTTTTTGGATTTTACGGCATGTCAACCCTTGTTGGGTTATTCTATGCCAAAGACGTTTTGTTTTATTAATTCTTGATGGGTATTCTACAATTTTTTTTCCAAACTCATTTTTTCTATTTAATCCATAGATGAAACACTAACAGGTACTACCACTCCCAGGTCAGGGTGGACCTGGGAGTGGTGATGAAGGGGTACTCCACATTCCCCAGAATTGGAACTTCACCATCAGATAGAGTTTTTATGTTATACTCAGGATACTAAGACCCTCTACCACCGCCTTCTGGCACATATATCATAAAAAGGGTTGGGAGTTTGCTATAAGGGCTATAGGGTGGGACAGTCGTATAGGTACAACGTATTCTTAATATCTGAGATGAGAAACTATCATTATAAGTATCCTCATTTTGATTTTCTGCTGCTTGGGCAACAGCTCACCCTCCATATCAACCCGCCCAGGCTACGTTGTTTCCCACTTTTAGACAGACACTACACCATCATCTCTACGGACAGGATATACAATCATAGATTGGCCCAGTATATCTTCATCTTGATTGTTTGCTGCTTGGGAAACAGCGCATCCTCCATATGAACCTGTCCAGTAGTTCCACATTTTTGACATTTAGCAACTTCAATATTTAAAACAGAAAAGATTGCCATTTTAAATGAAGTGAATAAAATATTAGGTAATTTTCACCTTTAGTTGTTAAAATTCCTAGCAAAAAATTGTGTGTGCCCATTATCTGAAATGAACTTAATTGTTATTAAGAACACATTTTATGATATTTTTGTGTTAAAGCATGCAGTTGTATTGTTTTCGAAACGATTCTAAGATTTGTATATTTCACACGGACACATTCAAAATGGCTACCGTCTTGTTTCAAAGTGAAAGTCAGTTGGCTAAATTCCTAGCATAAAATTATCTGAAATGAACTGAATTGTTATTAAGAACACTTTTTATGATATTTTTGTGTTAAAGCATGCAGTTGTATTGATTCGAGCAAGTTTATATTTTTTTGTTCATATCGTACGATAATTCAAATTAAGTTCATTTAAGTTAATGCTGGCATTATCTGAAATGAACTGAATTGTTATTAAGAACACTTTTTATGATATTTTTGTGTTAAAGCATGCAGTTGTATTGTTTTTGAAAAAGTTTCTAAGAATTGTTTATTTCGCATGGAGACTTTCAAAATAGCTACCAGCTTAGCTCAAAGTGAAGTCAAGGGAGGTTACTCTAATTGCCTTATTTGCTAGGAATTTTGACAACTAAAAGTGAAAATTACCAAATATTATAACTAGAATTCAAATTGAAAATATCTCCTCATCACCACCAACACTTTTGATATGCTGCTTTTAATTAGAATAAGAGATAGATAGATAGAGAGATAGAGAGAGAGATAGAGAGAAATAGATAGAGATAGAGAGAGAGAGATAGAGATAGAGAGAGATAGAGATAGACAGAGAGATAGAGAGAGAGATAGATAGACAGAGAGATAGAGAGAGAGATAGATAGATAGAGAGATAGAGATAGACAGAGAGATAGATAGAGAGATAGATAGAGATAGATAGAGATATATAGAGAGAGAGAGATAGAGAGATAGAGATAGAGATAGACAGAGAGATAGATAGAGATAGACAGAGAGATAGAGAGATAGATAGAGAGAGATAGATAGAGATATAGAGAGAGATAGATAGAGAGAGATAGAGATAGATAGAGAGATAGATATAGAGAGATAGATAGAGATATATATAGAGAGAGATAGATAGATAGATAGAGAGAGATAGAGAGAGAGAGAGATTTTAATTAGATTTTAACAGTGATAACATTTTAAAAGATTGAAATCTATTTCCCCAGACAAAGTTTTGAAGTAAAATATTTTGTTTGGTAATTCTTTGTTAATTTGTAATTAACACATGGGATACATTACAGTTCCAAAATCGACCTACCCTATTGCTTATAGCTGCATCATGTCGATTTTTACTACCTTACGGGATTGGAATGAAAAAGGAGGGAAATGAAAGGTATGTCGTTTATATACAGGTTTACATGAACGGTAGGTTTAGGGTTAGGGTTAGGGTTAAAATATAAACAATAACAAGAGAGAGAGAGAGAGAGAGAGAAAAAAAATCTTTCAACTGCAAACAATGAGGCTTGAACCTACATCTTCTGAATCCAAAGCCTTCAATTCATATCCCATGGTATTTTGTTTTTACCAGTTCATCATCGAGGCTTGGTACAAAAGAAAGTGAACTGAAGCCATCAACTTTTTAAAAAAAAAAGTCTCATCTCCCAGCTCACTTATATTTGTTTGGTTTTTACTATGACTGTCATCCGATTGCATTTTATTAAAGATCAAAGGTTTAAAGGACACTGCAACTATATTGCAAATATGAATGAATAAAAAGTAAACAAGACTATCAACTCTGAGCTTCTTCAGACTACGTTTTTTATTTTATTAAGACTGACAAATGGCCAAATTCATTTGCTCTGTTTATAAAAATTAAACATTGAGCTCTCATATGTAACCTGAACTCTACAACAAACTACTGGTAGAGAATAGGACCAGCCTAGAATCACCTTGTACCAAGAAACTTGGTACCACACCAAAGTATATATATATATATATATATATATATATATATATACACACTGACATTATGTGTTACTTAACAGTGACTTAGCCTTTAGATATTTTCTTAGATACACAATGCAGTTTTCTTTTTGAATAAAGATTTTTTTTTACCTTTACACAAAAGACAGAAATTTATACAGTCAAACAAATAATCTAAGAAGAAATTTGATTTAATCGACAATATAATTGAATTATTCCAGACTGTAGCCGTGTTAGTGCTATTGTATGGCTGCACCACTTGGACTCTGAGAAAAAGCTAGATGCAAACTACACAAGGATGCTGTGTGCTGTCTTGAACAAATCCCGGAAGTAGTACCCCGAAAAAAAAAAGAAGCACTGCATGGCCACTTACCTCCTATCACACAAACCATCCAAGTAAAATGAGTGGGACACAGATGGAGAAGTAAGGACAAACTAATGAGTGATGTTCAGTCACGTCATGGTATTCAAGAATCTTTTTTTCAAATTCAGATAGTTTACGGCATATCAACCCTTGCTGGGTTATTTTATGCCAAAGATATTTTGTTTTATTCATTCTTCATGGTATTCAAGAATTTTTTTTTCAAATTCAATTTTTCTTCATTTTTTTCATGGGGCAAAATTATAGGGGCAATCAGCTAAAAATGTAGCAATAACAGATTTACCAGAGAGTTTTTCATGCTCATTTGATGTTATATTGGAATGATGCTGTTTCGGATAGAATTTTTAATCTATAGCAGTATCAATTTTTTTATTGTCGTTGGTTGGATTTTACGACATTGTTGGATTATTTTATGCTGAAGACATTTGTTTTAATTCATTATTGATGGGCATGTCAACCCTTGTTGGGTTATTTTATGCTGAAGACATTTGTTTTATTCATTATTGATGGGCATGATTTTTTTTTTTCAAAATCAATTTTTTTTCAAACACATTTTTTGTAAAGTCATTTTTTTCTATTTAACCTATAGATGGGACCCTAACAGGTACTACCACTCTGGGTCAGAGTGGACCTGGGAGTAATAGCGATGAAGGGGTACTCCACACACCCTATATTTCCAAAATTGGAACTTCACCACTAGATGCAGTTTAACATCATAGCCAGAACACCAAGACCCTCAGCCACTGCCTTCTTGCGCATATATGATAAAAAAGTTTGCGGGGTTCGGTGGAATTTCCTTAGGTCAAGCGTGTTGATATGATACCATGTTATACCAAAGGCACCCCTTGTGAAGTGAGGGGGAGGTCTTACCCCTTGTGAAGTGAGGGGGAGGTCTTACCCCTTGTGAAGTGAGGGGGAGGTCTTACCCCTCTGCAGGGGGCGCAATCAATGTAATTCGTGACATCAGTGTATTGTGGAAAAAATGCGTCCTTTTGCGACAATGTATTCCAGTCTTGCTTGTATGGTTTCTGTGATAGGAGGTAAGTGGCCAAACAGCTGCTTTTTCAGTGTTATTCAATTAAGAAATTATTCTTATTTTAATTCTTTTGAAAATATTTTTGATTTTAGGTCACAGCGAAGGTAACTTGCAACGTCAGTGTATTGCGAAAAATATGTCCTTTCAAGATGACATATTCCAGTCTTACCAGGATGGTTTCTGTGATGGGAGGCAAGTGGCCATACAGCTGATTTTTTCTCAGTGTTATTTAATTAAGAAATTATTATCATCTTAATTCATTTGAAAATATTTTTGATTTTAGGTCACTGCAAACGTAACTTGTGATGATGGTGTATTGTGAAAAAATGTGTCCTTTCGAGAGGACACATTTGAGTCTTACCAGGATGCTTTCTGTGATAGGAGGCAAGTGGCCAAACAGCTGATTTTTTTTTCTTTTCACTGTTGTTTATTCAAGAAATTATAATTATATTAATTCATTTGAAAATATTTCAAACTTTTTTTAGGTCACTGCAAATGTAACTTGTGATGTTGGTGTATTGTGAAAAAACGTTTTTTTTCTGTGATAGGAGGCAGGTGGCCAAACAGCCGATATTTTTTTTCTTTTCACTGTTGTTTATTTAACAAATTATCATTATATTAATTCATTTGAAAATATTTTTGACTTTTTTAGGTCACTGCGAATGTATCTTGTGACGTCAGTGTATTGTGAAAAAAAAAAAAAAAAAAAAACGCATCCTTTTGAGACAATATATTCTAAATCAACAAGACCCGAGTCGATCAATTTTGGAAACAAACAAAAAAAAAAAAAAAAAATTTTTTTTTTTCAAAAATTCAACGAAAAGAAAATAATAACAAAAAAGCTCAACAGAAAGAAACAGAAAGAAAGAAAAAAGAAAAAATGGGTTAAAAAAAAAAAAAATTGGGTGAGGGTCTCCCCTCCTCCCCAAAAAGGTTGTGTGGGGTAAAAGTGGCATAGTCCGTTTGTACAGAGATCGTGCGTCCCTCCTATCACCCCCGCCCCCCGGCAGAAGGTGAAGGGGTGAAAAAGGATGGAGGGACTTTGGGAGTGGGTGGTTATGGAGACAGATTTTGTTATTCATTCAGGGAAGTCTCCATTCATGCCTTTACCTGCGTTTCCAGTTCCATGACCTTCTGTTTCATCTCTTTTAGGTCCGACAGCGACTGGGCCTCACGGATCTTCACCGTCATAAGTTCGTCCTGTAAAACCCGAATTTCGTGTTTGCTGTTCTTACTGCTTGACGCGTTCACAGAGGACATCGTCTGTACATGTTTCTGACAAAACAAAACAAAAATGGGGCGCACATAGAGAAATTTGCATATTCAGGATGAATTGTGAAATTTGCATATCAGGTGAGTCATTTGCTTGGATTTTACGGCCTGTCAACCCCAAGATTTATATATATATATATATATATATATATATATATATGTATATATATACTAGCAAATATATGCACCCTCCGGTGCAAGTATTTAAGTTTTAATATAATAAAATATCATATTAAATTAGAAAGGCTAATGAAACTGACTAAGAATGCAAATAAAAAGATCTGCAACAGAGGGGGTATAATCGAAAAATAGAACAACTTTGAAACTAACTATTCCATCATTTTCCATTACTCCCCTCTTTCATTGGTAAATTTTCCTAATTTAACTATTTAGTTAAAATAGGAAGTAAAGGATAATATTACAGTTATTTCTTGTAGATAAATTTCTTTTAAGATTTATCCACGAGATTTTTGTTTATATTTCTTAAGATAAAACCAAACAATTAGAAATCAATAATACCAAGCACATATTTATTAAAATAAAATTTTAAATATCAATATGCAAATTAGCCTTCTCGTTCAAACTGTAAACCGCTATTTTATTTTATATATAAATACAATTGCATGTTATTAGTACGTAGATATGGTCAACAGTATTAATAATGTAAAACAATTTTTATTAATAACTGAAGGTTTAAAAGAATGAAATCATGGAGAATTTGACGTAAATAATTAAGGGAATTATGACTTGAGTAGTAATATAGTTTCGGTTACAGACAGAAAAACACATAATCTCCATTATAATAAGATATATATATATATATATATATATTATTAGCGACACTTGTAGTCAGAAATCATAAAATCCCTTTCACATAACCATTTCCGACATATACTTCCCAACAAATTTAAATTTTCACATTATCCAAAAAAAAAACCTTACAACCATTCATACTTTTTTACTTTATATATAAGAAAAAATATAAATGGAAAAATAAAAAATACAAAATACAAAAATAAATACAAAAATAAAAATTTGTTTCTAAAAATCCGTTACAGGCCAACCGTCAACGGGTTAATACACATCCTGTTTGAAAAAGAGAATTTGTCTATTGTCGATTTTGAAATATGTCTTCTTTTTTCAAAAACTGTTACAATAAGATATACATGATTGTCGCTGACCGAGAAACGCGTGGGTGGATGTGCTTATATTTGAAATTACCACATAACTTTTTTGGAACATCAATGTTTTCGTTTTGAATTCATATTATTTTCGTCTCCTCTCTTGTTAAGTCCGGAGTAAAACCAGCTCTGAAGATGATTTTTATAAATCGAAATATTGTTCAATATTAGCTATGAATATGATATAAAAATATTTCACTTTAACAGCATATTCTGTTGTTTTCATATCCTTTTATCTATATCTATATACTCTATATATATATATATATATATATATTATTATACAGATAATCTAATGAGTCAGATGAACCTACTATTAGTTTCGCATAAAGCTCTTCAGGGCTAAAGAGTCGGACTTTAGCCCTGAAGAGCTTTATGCGAAACTAATAGTAGGTTCGTCTGACTCATTAGATTATCTTTATTATTGGCTCTACTTAGGTATCGAGCACTTTTTACTTATTAGCTTTCTCCTAGCGGTTATATGATATATATATATATATCTTATATACATATATATACATATAAATTGTTTTTTCTTTTGGCCAAAATATTGTACCAATAGATTATTTTTTGTTGGTACGAATATCTTGGTCTTTTCTTTTTTTCAAAAATGTTTTTCTCCCCGGTTGATGTTTGGTAGTATATTTTTACAATCAAACTATTTGCTGTTTTTTTTTCTCACCGCAAGGATTTACCAACACGTTTGGTATATTATATTATTATACTAAAGCTGAGTTAATCAACTTTTGCTTCGTAAAGGCCTTTTTACTGTTTAGTTAAATGACATGAAAATTATACTAAATTATTCCTTACTTTTAGGATTGAATTATATTTGAAAAATATTCCATTTTAATTGGTTCTAATTAGTCTTAATTTGCAATTAAGTCAAAAACCAACCAATCTCTTACTTTACTCTCTGTCTATCACTTTCTTCCTCTCTATGTATCTCTTGACTACTTCCTTGTTATATAATGTTAGTTTCTCTAGAGAGAGAGAGAGAATGAGAATCAGGAGAATTTGAAATGTATTTCTATGTTAATTTTCACAACCAACAATCCGTAGCTTAAATGAGGTCAAACATTTCCTTTCTTAGGAAGCTAACAAAATGATTTTAAAGTTTTGTTTATCTTTTAAAAAATTTTATTCGCTTTGCTAACTCCTTTTTTCCCTAATCTCAATTATCAACCTAGAGCTGAATGGGTGACCCTATGGGTCACGTTTTGTCTAGTAAATATATATATATATATATTTAATATACCAAACTTGTTGGTAAATCATCGCGGTGAGAAAAATCCCAGCAAATAGTTTGATTGTAAAAATATACTACCAAACATCAACCGGGAAGAAAAAAATTTTTGGAAAAAAAGAAAAGACCAAGATAATCGGACCAACCAAAAATAATCTATTGGTACAATATTTTGGCCAAAAGAAAAAACAATTTATATGTATATATATATATATAAGATATATATATTCATATAAAACCGCCAGGAGACTAAAGCTAATAAGTAAAAAGTGCTCAGTACCTAAGTAGAGCAAATAATAAAGATAAATCTAATGAGTCAGACGAATCTACTAAAAGTTTCGCTTAATGCTCTTCAGGGCTAAGATCTTAGCCCTGAAGAGCATTAAGCAAAACTTTTAGTAGGTTCGTCTGACTCATTATATATATATATATATATATTTGTTGGGTTTTCAATTTTTTTTTATCTATGTAACACATAGATAGGACCCTAACAGGTACTACCACTCTAGTTCAGAGTGGACCTGAGAGTAATGGGGATGAAGGGTTGGTTGGATTTTACGGCTTGTCAACCCATGTTGGGTTATTCTATGCTGAAGACATTTTGTTTTATTCATTCTATTTATTATAAGTAAAAGTAAGTCGTCGGGGCGGCCTAATGTCGGTATGAGCCATACAGCGAGGGAGTCTATCCCCTTTTCAATAGCGCTAGACCAAGGAGACAGTTTTTTGCGTCTGGGGTGGAGTACCACACCTACCATCAGCTCCTTACTTTACCACACATATCCTTGTGCTACTCATACGCTGAGTTTGCGAGGGCCGGTATCGAACTAGGAACCTCATGGTTTCTAGCCGAACGCTCTACCGACTGAGCTAACCCGGCCCTGATATTGAGATATAACTACCAAGGTATGTGAACTGGTCTACCAATACCAGTGTCTTACCACCCAGTGTGGAGATGTCTCCATCTTGTTTAAAACACATGAACTCCATTTTATATGAGTTCACAGAAGCCAATGCCTCTTGCTGCCTTCTCTAAAATTTTATTTTAAACAGACTTTTTTAACTCATTTTTTTTCTATTTAACCCATAGATGAGACCCTAACAGGTACTACCACTCCGGGTCAGAGTGGACCTGGGAGTAATGGTGATGAAGGGGTACTCCACATTCCCCAGAGCTCCAGAACTGAAACTTCACCATTGGATGCAGTTTAATGTCATACACAGGACACTAAGAAACCCTCAGCCATTGCCTTCTAGAACATATATGATAAAAAGAGTTGGGGGTGTTGCCATTAGGGCAATAAGGTTGGGACAATCATATAGGTGCTAGGGCTTGATGTGACTTGCCAATTGATTGGAAGAGACCTCTTCAACTGCCTGTAAGGTCAAAAGTGGAGTGTTGCATGTCATGAACTGCTCAGACACCAGGGTTCCGTCCTTAAGCATCATGTGTCGCCACTCACGGTGTACAGGTGGCCCTATTTAGGGGGGTGTCTTACCCCTCTGCAGAGGTACAGTCGCTGTATTCAATAACTCCAGCTGACAGGGTAGTTACATGTTAATTATATAACAATCACAAGAAAGACAGAGAGAGAGAGAGAGAGAGATATAGACTGATTAAGAAAAGGAGAGAGAGAGAAAGAGAGACTGATTAAGAAAAGGAGAGAGAGAGAGAGAGAGACTGATTAAGAAAGGAGAGAGAGAGAGAGAGAGAGAGAGACTGATTAAGAAAAGGAGAGAGAGAGAGATAGACTGATTAAGAAAAGGAGAGAGAGAGAGAGAGAGAGAGAGACTGATTTAGAAAAAGAGAGAGAGAGAGAGAGAGAGAGACTGATTAAGAAAAGGAGAGAGAGAGAAAGAGAGACTGATTAAGAGAGAGAGAGACTGATTAAGAAAAGGAGAGAGAGAGAGACTGATTAAGAAAAGGAGAGAGAGAGAGAGAGGAGAGACGATTAAGAAAAGGAGAGAGAGAGAGACTGATTAAGAAAAGGAGGGAGAGAGAGAGAGAGAGAGAGAGAGAGAGAGAGAGAGAGAGACTGATTAAGAAAAGGAGAGAAGAGAGAGAGAGAGAGAGACTGATTAAGAAAAGGAGAGAGAGAGAGAGAGAGGAGAGAGAGAGAGAGAGACTGATTAAGAAAAGGAGAGAGAGAGAGAGACTGATTAAGAAGGAGAGAGAGAGGAGAGAGAGAGAGAGACTGTTAAGAAAGGAGAGAGAAGAGAGAGACTGGTTAAAGAAAAGGAGAGAGAGAGAGAGAGAGAGAGAGAGAGACTGATTAAGAAAAGGAGAAGAAGAGAGAGAGAGAGAGAAGACTGATTAAGAAAAGGAGAGAGAGAGAGAGAGAGAGAGAGAGAGAGACTGATTAAAGAAAAAGGAGAGAGAGAGGAGAGAGAGAGAGACTGATTAAGAAAGGAGAGAGAGAGAGATAGACTGATTAAGAAAAAGGAGAGAGAGAGAGAGAGAGAGAGAGAGAACTGTTAAGAGAGAGGAGAGAGAGAGAAGAGAGACTGATTAAGAAAAGGAGGAAGGAGAAAGAGAGAGCTGATTAAGAGAGAGAGAGACTGAATTAAGAAAAGGAGAGAGAGAGAGACTGATTAAGAAAAGGAGAGAGAAGAGAGAGAGAGAAGAGACTGATTAAGAAAAGGAGAGAGAGAGAGACTGATTAAGAAAAGGAGGGAGAGAGAGAAGAGAGAGAGAGAGAGAGAGAGAGAGAAGAGAGAGAGACTGATTAAGAAAAGGAGAGAGAGAGAGAGAGAGAGAGACTGAATTAAAGAAAAGGAGAGAGAGAGAGAGAGAGAGAGAGAGAGAGAGAGACTGATTAAGAAAGGAGAGAGAGAGAGAGACTGATTAAGAAAAGGAGAGAGAGAGAGAGAAGAGAAGAGAAAGGAGAAGAGAGAGAGAGAGAGAGAGAGAGAGAGAGAGAGACTGATTAAGAAAGGAGAGAGAGAGAGAGATGATTAAGAAAAAAGGAGAGAGAGAGAGAGAGAGAGAGAGATGAGAAAAGGAGAGAGAGAAGAAGACTGGTTAGAAAAGGAGAGAGAGAGAGAGAGAGAGAGAGAGAAGAGAGACTGATTAAGAAAGGAGAGAGGAGAGAGAGAGAGAGACTGATTAAGAAAAGGAGAGAGAGAGAGAGAGAGAGAGGAGGAGAGATTAGAAAGGGAGAGAAGAGAGAGACTGATTAAGAAAAGGAGAGAGAGAGAGAGAGAGAGAGAGAGACTGGATTAAGAAAGAGAGAGAGAGAGAGAGAGACTGATTAAGAAAAGGAGAGAGAGAGAAGAAGAGAGAGAGAGACTGATTAAGAAAAGGAGAGAGTAGAGAAAGAGGAGAAGAGAGAGAGACGTGATTAAGAAAAGGAGAGAGAGAGAGACTGATTAAGAAAAGGAGAAGAGAGAGGTAGAGAAGAGAGAGACTGATTAAGAAAGGAGGAGAGAGAGAGAGAGCTGATTGAGAGAGAGAGAGAGAGAGAGAGATGATTAAGAAAAAGGAGAGAGGAGAGAGGAGAGAGAGAGAGAGAGAGAGAAGACTGGATTAAGAATACACGGAGAGAGAGAGAGAGAGAGAGATGATTAAGAAATAGGAGAGAGAAGATGAGAGACTGATTAAAGAAAAGGAGAGAAGAGAGAGAGACTGATTAAGAAAAAGGAGAGAGAGAGAGAGAGACTGATTAAGAAAGGAGAGAGAGAGAGACTGATTAAGAAAAGGAGAGAAGAGAGAGAGAGAGAGAGAGAGAGAGAAGAGAGACTGATTAAGAAAAGGAGAGAGAGAAGAGACTCGATTAAGAAAAGGAGAGAAGAGAGAGAGAGAGAGAGGAGAGAGGAGATGAGACTGATTAAGAAAGGAGAGAGAGAGAGAGAGAGAGAGAGAGAGAATGAATTAAGAAAATGGAGAGAGAGAGAAGAGAGAGAGACTGATTAAGAAAGGAGAAGAGAGAGAGAGACTGATTTAAGAAAAGGAGAGAGAGAGAGAGGAGAGAGAGAGACTGATTAAGAAAGAAGAGGAGAGAGAGAGAGAGGACTGATTAAGAAAAAAGGAGAGAGAGAGAGAGAGAGAGAGAGAGAGAGAGAGACTGTTTATTAAGAAAAGGGAAGAGAGAGAGAGAGAGAAGAGACTGATTAAGAAAAGGAGAGAGAAGAGGAAAGAGAGACTGATTAAGAGAGAAGAGAGACTGATAAGAAGAGCGAGAGAGAGAGAGAGAGAGAGCGAGATGTTAAGAAAAGGAGAGAGAGAGAAGAGAGAGAGAGAGAGAGACTGATTAAGAAAAAGGAGAGAGAGAAGAGAAGAGAGAGAGAGAGACTGATAAGAAAAGGAGAGAGAGGAGAGAGACTGATTAAGAAAAGGGAGAGAGAGGAGAGAGAGAGACTGATTAAGAAAAGGAGAGAGAGGAGAGAGAGAGAACTGATTAAGAAAAGGAAGAGAGAGAGAGAGAGAGAGAGAGACTGATTAAGGAAAAGAGAGAGAAGAGAGACTGATTGAGAGAGATAGAGAGAAGAGAGACTGATTAAGAAAAGGAGAGAGAAGAGAGAGGAAATATTGAAGAGAGAGAGAGAGAGACTGATTAAGAAAAGGAGAGAGAGAGAGAGAGAGAGAGAGAGAGAGAGAAGGAGAAGAAGAGACTGAAATTTAAGAAAAGGAGAGAGAGAGAGAGAAGAGAGAGACTGAATTAGAAAAGGAGAGAGAGAGAGAAGAGAGACATGATTAAGAAAAGGAGAGAAGAGAGGACTTGAATTAAGAAAAAGGAGAGAAGAGAGGAGAGAGAGAGAGAGAGACTGATTTAAGGAAAAGGGAGAGAGAGAGTAAGAGAGAGAAGAGAGAGAGAGAGAGAGAGACTGATTAGATAAGGAGAGAGAGAGAGAGAGCAGAAGACTGGATTAAGATAAGGAGAGAGAGAGAGAGAGAGAGAGAACTGATTAAGAAAAGGAAGAGAGAGGAGAGAGACTTGATTAGAAAGGAGAGAGGAGAGAGAGAGAGACTGATTAAGAAAAAGGAGAAGAGAGAAGAGAGGAGACTGATTAAAGAAAGGAAGAGAGAGAGAGAAACTGAGTTGAGAGAGAAGAGGAGAGAGAGAACTATTTAAGAAAAGGAGAGAGAGAGAGAGAGAACTGATTAAGAAAAAGGAGAGAAGAGAAGAGAGAGACTGATTAAGAAAAGAGAGAGGAGAAGAGAGAGAGAGAGAGAGACTGATTAAGAAAAGGAGAGAGGAGAGGAGACTGATTAAGAAAAGTGAGAGATGAGAGAGAGAGACTGGATTAAGAGAAAGGGAGAGAGAAGAGAGAGAGAGAGAAAAGAGAGACTGATTAAGAAAAGGAAGAGGAGAGAGAGAGACTGATTAGAAAAGGAGAGAGAGAGAAGAGAGAGAGACTGATTAAGAAAGGAGAGAGGAGGAGACTGATTAAGAAAAGGAGAGAGAGAGGACTGTTAAGAAAAAGGAGAGAGTAGAGAGAGAGGAGAGAGAGACTGATTAAGAAAAGGAGAGAGAGTGAGAGAGAGAGAGAGACTGTTTAAGAAAAGGAGAGAGAGAGAGAGATAGAGAGAGAGTTTTGAAAAAAGAAAACAAAAGAAAGCAAAAAAATAATTTCACTGAACCTCCCAGACTGATCTAATTCATTAACTCGTTGTCTTAATTCCTTTAATTGAGAGATTCGCTTCAGCCTCTTTCGTAATTTCACAGCAACAGCTCTTCTTGTAAATGTTGAACATCATTGCTTGGTGCTCGCTGTAACTGTAAAATTAGTCCGTAACGGAGACAAAAAAAAAAAAGAAAAAAATATGTGCTTATTAATTATTATTGATTCTAATTGTTTGGTTTTAATCTTAAACGAATACGAGCAAAATCTCTTCAGTAATTCTTAAAGAAATGCCATCAAACGAGAAGAAATAACTGTAAAAAATCATTGTCCAAATGCATTTTCAATAGTAAAAATCATTTCCAATGCATTTTTATAGTAAAAAATCATTGACGAATGCTTTTTATAGTAAAAATCATTGACAATTCGCATTTTTATAAGTAAAAATCATTGTTCCAATGCATTTTTATAGTAAAAATCATTGACATTGCATTTTAAATAGTAAAAATCATTGTCCAATGCATTTTTATAGTAATAAATCAATTGGTTCAATGGCATTTTATAGTAAAAATCATTGCCAAACTTTGCCATTTTTATAGTAAAAATCATTTCTAATGCATTTTTATAGTAAATCATTTCTAATTGGCATTTTTTTATAGTAAAAATATTGTCCAAATGCATTTTTATAGTAAAAAATCATTCCAATGCATTTTATAGTAAAAAAAATCATATCCAATGCATTTTAACAAGAAGAAATAACTCCAAATAAATTTTATTCTTTACTTCCTATCTTAACTAAATAGTTAAATTGGGAAAATTTTAGCAATAAAAGACGGGAAAAAGTGATGGAACGAGTTAAAGTTCATTTTTTTTTTATCTGTATTCTATTTAAGTTTTTTATTAGCCTTTCTAATTCAGTATAATATTTATTCCATTAAAAACTTAGATACTTGCACCCCCTAAACGGAGGATGCATATTTTTGCTAGTAAAATTTATAATTAGAATAAGTATCTCTTTTATATGAATTCTTATTTAAATTTCGTTAGTCTTTCTAATTTTAATATATTTCATTACATTAAAAGTTAAATCTTATGCCGGAGGGCAACCTATTCTTGCGAGTTAAATATACCAAGATCACAATAAGCACCCCAGGTGGAGACCTAGATTCAAAAGGACATGTTTCGCTTTCACCATCAAAAAATCCTGGTTGTTTGTTTAACAGACCGATTTTTGACGCACTTTTAAAAAAATTATAAAGCTTAAAACAAAGACACTTTTTTTTTCATGTTGTTAACTCAATAGAATTTTTTTTAATTATAAAACTTTTAACGTTAGACACATTTAAACACGGGAATGATTAAAGCTATAAAAGTATATTATAAGGTTATAATAATAACTCTAACGCCTACCCGCAGAAAAATCTTTTTTTAAATAAATACTTTTTAATTCAACTATCTGAGAGGCACATGGAATAATAAACGTGTTTTTAAAGTTTTATTAAAAAATGATATTAATTTATCTTTAGTGATAATTAATTTTTTCACATATGCTAACATACAATATAAAATAACTAATTTTTAAAAAAATTAAATCAAAAACTATTTTAGTATAAAATTGTGTTACTGTTTTTTATTGGCCGGGCTGTTTTTGTTACTAACAGCGGTGAAAAGAAAATTCAGTTCCTTTCACAACGGATCTGG
>CM042177.1:34803195-34830528 GCA_023376005.1 Doryteuthis pealeii | reverse complement strand
GTTACTACCCACTCTAGTTAGAGTGGTCCTGAGAGTAATGGGGATGAAAGGGTTTGGTTAGATTTTTACCGCGCTTGTAACCCATGTTGGGTTATTTTATGCTGAAGACATTTTTGTTTTTAATTCGAGTGCTCTGATTTATTAGTAAGTAAAGATGTAGATTGGATGTGTGTCGCTGTTAAATGTCGGTATGAGCATACAGCGAGGGAGTCTAATCCCTTTTCCATAGGCGCTAGCAAGGAGAACAGGTTTTTTTGCAGATCTGAGGTGGAGTAAGCCACAGCCTACCATCAGCTCCTTAACTTTACTCACAACGCATATGGCCTTGTGCTGACTCATACGCTGAGTTTGCGAGGGCCGGTATGCGAACTAGGAACGCTCATGGTTTCTAGCCGAACGCTCTACGACTGAGCTAACCCGGCCCCTGATATTGAGATATAACTACCAAGGTATGTGAACTGGTCTACCAATTTCAGTGTCTTACCACCCAGTGTGGAGATGTCTCCATCTTGTTTAAAACACATGAACTCCATTTTATATGAGTTCACAGAAGCCAACGCCTCTTGCTGCCGTCTCTAAAATTTTATTTTAAACAGACTTTTTTAACTCATTTTTTTTCTATTTAACCCATAGATGAGACCCTAACAGGTACTACCACTCCGGGTCAGAGTGGACCTGGGAGTAATGGTGATGAAGGGGTACTCCACATTCCCCAGAGCTCCAGAACTGAAACTTCACCATTGGATGCAGTTTAATGTCATACACAGGACACTAAGAAACCCTCAGCCATTGCCTTCTAGAACATATATGATAAAAAGAGTTGGAGGTGTTGCCATTAGGGCAAATAAGGTTGGGACAATCATATAGGTGCTAGGGTTTGATGTGACTTGCCAGTTGATTGGAAGAGACCTCTTCAACTGCCTGTAAGGTCAAAAGTGGAGTGTTGCATGTCATGAACTGCTCAGACACCAGGGTTCCGTCCTTAAGCATCATGTGTCGCCACTCACGGTGTATAGGTGGCTCTATTTAGGGGGGGGTCTTACCCCTCTGCAGAGGTACAATCGCTGTATTCAATAACTCCAGCTGACAGGGTAGTTACATGTTAATTATATCACAATCACAAGAAAGAGAGAGAGAAAGAGAAAGAGATATAGACTGATTAAGAAAAAGGAGAGAGAGAGACTGATTAAAGAAAAGGAGAGAGAGAGAGAAAGAGACTGATTAAGAGAGAGAGAGAGAGAAGACTGATTAAGAAAAGGAGAGAAAGAGAGACTGATTAAGAGAGAGAGAGAGGAGAGAGAGAGAGAGAGAGAAAGACTGATTAAGAAAAGGAGAGAAGAGAGACTGATTAAGAGAGAGAGAGAGAGAGAGAGAGAGAGAGAGAGAGAGAAAGACTGATTAAGAAAAGGAGAGAGAGAGAGAGACTGATTAAGAAAAGGAGAGAGAGAGAGAGAGAGAGAGAGAGAGAGAGAGAGAGAGAGAGAGAGAGAGAGAGAGAGAGAGAGACTGATTAAGAAAAGGAGAGAGAGAGAGAGAGAGAAGAGAGAGAGAGAGAGAGAGAGAGAGACTGATTAAGAAAAGGAGAGAGAGAGAGAGAGAGAGTTTTGAAAAAGAAAACAAAAGAAAGCAAAAAATATTCAACGAACCTCCCAGTACTGATCTAATTCATTAACTCGTTGTCTTAATTCCTTTAATGAGAGATTCGCTTCAGCCTCTCGTAATTTCACAGCAATCAGCTCTTCTTGTAAATGTTGAACATCATTGCTTGGTGCTCGCTGTAACTGTAAATTAGTCTGTAACGGAGACAAAAAGAAAAAAATATGTGCTTATTATTATTGATTTCTAATTGTTTGGTTTTATCTTATTGAATATGAGCAAAAATCTCTTCAGTAATTCTTAAAAAGAAATCCATCAACAAGAGAGTAAAAATCATTTCCAATGCATTTTTATAGTAAAAATCATTTCCAATGCATTTTTATAGTAAAAAATCATTTCCAATGCTCATTTCCAATGCATTTTTATAGTAAAAATCAAATGCATTTTTATAGTAAAAATCATTCCAATGCATTTTTATAGTAAAAAATCATTTCCAATGCATTTTTATATAGTAAAAATCATTTCCAATGCTTTTTATAGTAAAAATCATTTCCAATGCATTTTATAGTAAAAATCATTTCCAATGCATTTTTATAGTAAAAATCATTCCCAATGCATTTTAACAAGAAGAAATAACTCAAAATAAATGTTATTCTTTACTTCCTATCTTAACTAAATAGTTAAATTAGGAAAATTTAGCAATAAAAGACGGGAGTGATGAACGAGTAAGTTTCAATTTTTTTTTATCTGTATTCTTATTTAGTTTCATTAGCCTTTCTAATTCAGTATAATATTTCATTCCATTAAAACTTAGATACTTGCACCCTACGGAGGATGCATATTTTTGCTAGTAAAATATAATTAAAATAAGTAATCTCTTTTATATGAATTCTTATTTAATTTCGTTAGTCTTTCTAATTTAATATATTTCATTACATTAAAAGTTAAATACTTATGCCCGGAGGGTGCATATTCTTGCAAGTATAAATATACCAAGACACCAATAAGCACCCCAGGTGAGACCTAGATTCAAAAGGACATGTTTCGCTTTTCACCATCAAAATCTGGTTGTTTGTTAACAGACGATTTTTAGACGCACTTTTAAAAAAATTATAAAGCTATAAACAAGACACTTTTTTTCATGTTGTTAACTCAATAGCAATTTTTTTTAAATTATAAAACTTTTAACGTTTGACACATTTAACACGGGAATGATTAAAGCTATAAAAAGTATATTATAAGGTTATAATAATAACTGCTAACCCTAACCCCAGAAAAATCTTTTTTTAAATAAATACTTTTTAATATCAACTATCTGTAGAGGCACATGGAAAAATAAATAAACGTGTTTTAAGTTTTATTAAAAAAATGATATTAATTTATCTTTAGTGATAAATTAATTTTTTCACATATATGCTAACAATAACAATATAAAATAACTAATTTAAAAAAAATTAAAATCAAAAACTATTTTAGTATAAAATTGTTACTGGTTTTTATTGGCTGGCTGTTTTGTTTACTAACAACCGGTGAAAAGCAAAATTCAGTTCCTTTCAAAATGGATCTGGGCTGGGGTGCCTATTGGTGTCAAGGTCTGGTTTTCTTTGTAATAAAACCAAGTTTCTAACAGTTCAATTCAAATTAGACACTTTTAGACACTTTTTTAAAAAAGACACTTTTTAAAAATGTTTTAAATTGTTTTTTTTCTTATTTCATATTGTTGTTGTTAATTCAATAGCAATTCTTTTTTTCAAAAATAACACTTAACGTTAGACACATTTAACACGGGAATAGTTAAAGCTATAAAAAGTATATTATAAGGTTATAATAATAACAGCTCACGCTAACCCCAGCAAAATCTTTTTTAAATAAATACTTTTTAATATTAACTATCCGTAAAGGCACATGAAAAAATAAATAAACATGTCTTTCATTTTAAGTTTTATTTGTTTTTAAATAACAATATTAGTTTATCTTTAGTGCAAAATTAATTTTTTCACATATGCTAACAACAACAACAGGAAATAACTAATTTTTTTTTATTAAAATCAAAAACTATTTTAGCCGGCTGTTTTGTTTACTAACAACCGGTGAAAAGCAAAATTCCGTTCCTTTCAAAATGGATCTGGGCGAGGGTGCCTATTGGTGACTTGGTCTGTATAAATATTAAGTATTCCAATCCAATGCAAATAATAACAGAAGAAGCTGGATTGTTGTCCAAGGCTAAGGAGCCCCATCTCTATATATAATATATATATTATAATGGTATACACAGGAATAACCTACTCGAGTTTCACCATAAGGATCTTCAGGGTTAAATCCACCAAATTAATCAAGATATTGATTAATTACAGCTGATTGCACGCGTGTATTTTGTGGTAAATACACAAAATACACGTGTGCAATTGGCTGTAATTAATCAATATCTTGATTAATTCGGTGGATTTAACCCTGAAGATCCTTATGGTGAAACTAGAGTAGGTTATTCCTGTGTATACCATTATAATAAATTTGCTCTACTAACGTATTGAGCACTTTGTATTTGTTATATCGCTGTCTTATCATTGTGAAAATTGCATGAACTAACCATTGTGACCAATTTCACCGGTAAGTCACCTTTTTCATATAAAATCATATATATATATATATATATATATATATATATATATATATATATATATATATATATATATATATATATGTAAAAATGGAATTGGAATTGAATTCGATGATATGAGGAAGAATGAATAAAGAAACGAAAGTACAGAATAGATAATAAAAGATGAATTTAATCAATATCACTTACACATGTGTTTCGGTCAGTTTATCTATGTATACACAATTCAAACTATTATTATTATTAAATAAACAAATGAAATGAAATAATAATAATAGAAAAATGTAAAAATATTCCTTACACAGAGAAAATTCGACCTTCATCAGAGTGAAATTTTATTTTGAATAAAATAAAATTTTATTTTGAATTTCACTCTGATGAAGGTCGAATTTTCTCTGTGTAAGGAATATTTTTACATTTTTCTATTATTATTATTTCATTTATTTATTTAACAACAATAATAGTTTGAATTGTGTATACATAGATAAACTGACCAAAACACATGTTTAAGTGATATTGATTAAATTCATCTTTTATCATCCATTCTGTACTTTCTTTTCTTTATTCATTCTTCCTCATATACATATATATATATATATATATATATATTTATAAAAAGTACCCTACTTACATCTTCCAGTTCCTTGATTTTGATTTTCATCTCTTTAATCAACGCGCTCGTTTCAGCGTCTTTTAATCGGACAGAAATCAACTCCTCTTGCAACTGCTGGACCAGGTGCTGGGCAATGTTGTCGTCTAGAGCCGTAGCTTCGGATATACATTCTGTCTGAAAGACAAAAAGAAAACAAAAAAATAAAAACTTAGTCAATCAGTGTTTACGTCACATTACCCAAAATCGTCATAACATAGAATAAATACACTCAAAATTTGAACATGTAACATTAGACAGTCCTCATTGTTTTTTTAAAACAAGTTTTAATAAATACATGACTGGTATTATATATCTATATATAGTTTGTTTTATTTTAATACATATTTAAAGTTTACATTTCAAATTGTTTTTTTTTTTTAATCCTTTAATGAATTTGATGATTTTACTTACTTAGGGTACAAACTCGCTGACATTGAATTTTTTACTCCCACCCCTCAGGCAATATGTTTCAAAAATCTATTTTTACATCGCCCGGTGGGTGTTTTTTTTATTTTGTACTAGCATATATATATGTATGTACACATATAGGGAAGATTTGCTGAGTTTAGAGCAGAACAAATCTTTAACCTTGTTACGGTGTAAATCACATTTCGTGACTATCTATAATAGTCCAAAACAAATCATCTAAATTATATATCCGCCATAATTACATATCATTTACTTATACGTCTATGAAGATTAAATGATTGATTTATAATCTACTCTCTCTCTCTCTCTCTCTATATATATATATATGGTAGAAATGTGAGGAGGTTAATCCGACAGTATGTGGAGAAAAGTAGACAAACACGGGATGTTATGGAAACTTAATGTTTATTGTCGACAGTGCAACGTTTCGGTCTCTTATTAGACCATCTTCAGGACTTGGATATAGTTCTTACTCCAATGATGGAAATTCTCAAAAAAAAAAAAAAAAAAAAAAAAAATTGAGAATTTCCATCATTGGAGTAAGAACTATATCCAAGTCCTGAAGATGGTCTAATAAGAGACCGAAACGTTGCACTGTCGACAATAAACATCAAGTTTCCATAACATCCCGTGTTTGTCTACTTTTCTCCACACATATATATATATGTGTGTGTGTGTGTGTGTGTGTGTGTGTGTGTGTGTATTTGGGCAGCATTCTTTCATTTATACATGTAGAATTAAACAAAAGACACATCTCCTGTTTAACAATTTTATTTTTGATCTTTTCAAGTTTTCTTACCACTTTTTAATATTTGGGTGGAATTCGTGGATAAGTCCACCAAAGTTCAGGTCCTGAGTACTTTCGGCACTTCGAAGTGCCATCATCAGGTGTGATGTGTTCCAGGTTTTTTTAAAAATTGGGCGTTATTATGAAGCATTAAAAATGTATAAATGAATGAACTCGATATTATGGAGTATTGGATTCACTTATTTTTTAATTATTTTCAGTCATAAATTTTCAGGTTCGTTAGATACCCTTTGTCAAATGTTATTACTGTTTAACGGCTTCTTTGTCTCTGTTGTTATCGACAGTGGCAGCGTCTGTGAAATATTTATAATAACGGAGAATTCCGATATCTGCGTTTAATCCCTTCACGTGCATTTGTAATTTTAGAATCCATTTAGTTTCTGATTCTAAAATTACAAACGCACATGAAGGGATTAAACGCAGACATCGGAATTCTCCGAAAAATGAAAGTTCAACTCTTGTAGTTTTATATTTTTTTTTTTATGTATGTTTTGATTATTGCATTTCAACAAGTCTGTCACTTTTGATGTTATATTTTAAATTTATTGTAGGACTTTATAGACACTTGCAATAGGGTTGGGACAATCATATAAATGCTAGGGTTTGACGTGACCAGCGGATTGACTGGAGGGGGGCCTCTCCGACCGCTCAAGTACGGGCCAAAGTGGAGTGTTGTATGTCATGAACTGCTCAGCCACCTGGGTTTCAACCTTAAGCATCACGGGTTGTCACCCACGGGCAACAGGTGGCCTCAGTGGGAGAATCTTACCCCTCTGCAGAGGTGCATTCTAACGCCCCAGCCAACATGGTGGTTTGTTTTCTGAGGATTTCTCTCTCAGTCCCACCCGTAATCATATTTTTTTTCTTCTCTTTTTTCTATTGTTATGCTAAATGATGTCCACCTTTCATTCCGTATTCATTTTCCATTTAGTAAATCATAGTAAGAAATTGGAAAAACGCACAGATGTTATTAATTAATGTTGTATTTATTTGCTTATATTGCAATATGTCAATCTGTTTTGTATCATCATCTGAGCATGTCTATTATAAAAAGAGAACAGTTTAATGAAAAATATAACCGGTTGTAAGGGAAAATAACTCATGATGGACATTTTAAGAAAATAAATATTTAGATTTAAAAAAAAAAAAAAAAAATCACACGCGCAGGACATTTTGTTGCATAGCCCTTCTTTGCTACACTAAATAGGTATATGTTATATACTTCTCTTACTTCTTACTCTGTCGTCTATTCTTCCGGCCGTCTTTGCTTCTCTGATCGTCTATCATCTATCTTGGTCTGGTATATCTTCTAAGGTCTCGTCTAGTCTTCTATTGAGGATTCCGGGTCTGGTTTCCGTTGGGGATCACTGCTTATCAGAAGCCCTGTGCTATTGTTAGTTTTTGGTAATAAACACAAGACTTCGATTTACTTTTGATGTTACTTTATTCATAAATCCCCAGACCAGACAATGCGTGCGGATCCTTACATCTTGCTAGCTCGGCTTCTAAGTTCTAACTGACTAAGTTACTTACTTAGTATCCTTAAACCGGAAGGGGGCCTTCTATGGGGTTCCGGTTCTCACGAACGTTCTCCCAGAACACAAGGTGAGATCGAGGTCAAACGCTGTCACTCACCCTCAAGGCCATCAGCTGCACTAATATGATTTCTACACTATTGTCATAATCATTAGGTATCTAATGATTATGCAACAATTTAAGGCATGATGATTCAAAACAGATTGAAATATTGCAATATAAGCTATAAAACAACATTAATTAATAACATCTGTGCGTTTTTCAAATTTGTTAATCTGATATACAATCAGATTCATTTCCTTATTTTTAATTAAATTTGGAAAGAAAATCTTAAAAATAAAAACTACTTACTCGTTCTTTGATTTCGAGGATGAGTTCATCAGCCTCCTGTAATTTTTTTTGTGTGTCCGCTAATTGTTGCTTGTTAGAAGCAAACTGATTCTTTAACATGAATGTTTCCTCAGCTTCTTGGGCTCTTGTCACCTGGTCTTGGATCAGACGGTCAGCTAAGGATGCAGATTCCTATGGGAGGGGAAAAAAAAAAAAAAAAAAAAAAAAAACATTATAGGAATTGTAAGTTTTAAAAAAATAATTAAAAATAAAATGATTAAAAAAAAATCACTCTGGCACCAGAAAATTAATATTTTTTTCCTAATAAAAAAAAAATATTGTTAGTGTTGAAAAATATTCATCAACTTCTGATTAATAAGCAAAACTTCTGATTTATTAAAAGTAATGCTCTGTTGCCAGAGTAATTGAACTTGATTTAAGATTTTCCCATAAAACTGTTAACCATGCCCGTATTAAACGTGCCTTTCGTTTAAAGTTTTATAATTTAAAAAAAAAAAAGCTATTGAATAACAACATGAAATAAGTAAAAAAACGTGTCTTTAATATAAAAATGTGTCTTCCATTTATAGTTTTATTATTTAAAAAAAAATTGCTTCCATTTATAGTTTTATTATTTTTTAAAAATTGCTTCCATTTATAGTTTTATTATTTTTAAAAATTGCTTCCATTTATAGTTTTATTATTTTATTTTTAAAAAATTGCTTCCATTTATAGTTTTATTATTTTTAAAAATTCTTCCATTTATAGTTTTATTATTTTTTAAAAATTGCTTCCATTTATAGTTTTATTATTTTTAAAAATTGCTTCCATTTATAGTTTTATTATTAAAAAAAATTGCTTCCATTTATAGTTTTATTATTAAAAAAATTGCTTCCATTTATAGTTTTATTATTTAAAAAATTGCTTCCATTTATAGTTTTATTATTAAAAAAATTGCTTCCATTTATAGTTTTATTATTAAAAAAATTGCTTCCATTTATAGTTTTATTTTTATTATTAAAAAAAATTGCTTCCATTTATAGTTTTATTATCAAAAAAAATTGCTTCCATTTATAGTTTTATTATTAAAAAAATTGCTTCCATTTATAGTTTTATTATTAAAAAAATTGCTTCCATTTATAGTTTTATTATTTTAAAAAATTGCTTCCATTTATAGTTTTATTATTAAAAAAATTGCTTCCATTTATAGTTTTATTATTAAAAAAATTGCTTCCATTTATAGTTTTATTATTAAAAAAAAAAAAAAATTTCTTCCATTTATAGTTTTATTATAAAAAAAAATTGCTTCCATTTATAGTTTTATTATTTAAAAAATTGCTTCCATTTATAGTTTTATTATAAAAAAATTGCTTCCATTTATAGTTTTATTATTAAAAAAAATTGCTTCCATTTATAGTTTTATTATTAAAAAAAATTGCTTCCATTTATAGTTTTATTATAAAAAAAATTGCTTCCATTTATAGTTTATTATTAAAAAAAAATTGCTTCCATTTATAGTTTTATTATAAAAAAAAAATTGCTTCCATTTATAGTTTTATTATTAAAAAAAAATTGCTTCCATTTATAGTTTTATTATTAAAAAAAAATTGCTTCCATTTATAGTTTATTATTTTTTTAAAAATTGCTTCCATTTATAGTTTATTATAAAAAAAAATTGCTTCCATTTATAGTTTTATTATTTTTAAAAATTGCTTCCATTTATAGTTTTATTATTAAAAAAATTGCTTCCATTTATAGTTTTATTATTAAAAAAATTGCTTCCATTTATAGTTTTATTATTAAAAAAAATTGCTTCCATTTATAGTTTTATTATTTTTAAAAATTGCTTCCATTTATAGTTTTATTATCAAAAAAAATTGCTTCCATTTATAGTTTTATTATAAAAAAAAATTGCTTCCATTTATAGTTTTATTATTTTAAAAAATTGCTTCCATTTATAGTTTTATTATTAAAAAAATTGCTTCCATTAATAGTTTTATTATTTTTTTAAATTGCTACTGAAGTAACAACAACATGAAATAACTAAAAAATGAGTCTTTCATTAAAAGTTTTATAATTAAAAAAAAAAATGACATTAAATTAACATAGGGACTGGCGATTTTGTCGTCTGCTAGGAATTTTAAAAGCGAATTAGAAATAATTAAATCTATTGTTCAAGGTCAAACTTTGTCTAAATCGATAAGTAGTAACATAATAACCATAATTAAAAAAAGAAAAATATCATTACATATGCAGTTTATTTTAAAAAGATTTAAAACCATTCGTTTTGGTCAATTTCGACGCGATCCGCCATTCAGTCTCTTTTTCAATGTTTTTAAGTGCTTGTTTACAATTTTACTGTAACATTCGTGTTTGCAAAAAAATTTACCAAAAATCAGGTAATTATCCGATTTTAATGAAATTTTCAGTATTGATTTAACAATTAATGAATTTTATAATGCATCAGTTATTTTATTTCAAAACTTTAATTTAGTATTTTTGCTATGAAAAATTAATATATAAAATGCATTTAAAATATGAAAATGCTGATGTTAAGTTTGAAATGTTATATTTTTAGATTCTAAAAATTAATATCTACTTAATGCAAACCTTATTTTTGTTGACGAAAGTAATAAGTTTTGAAGAAAAACTCGATTGAAAATGTACCCCTTCAGAAAAAAACACCGATGTATAATTTAATTGTTAATTATTAACAACAACATGAAATAAGTAATTTGTAAAAAAATGTGTCTTTAATATAAAAACGTCTTTCGTTTAAAGTTTTATAATTTAAAAACAAAAATTGCTACTGAAGTAACAACAACATGAAATAACTAAAAAAACATTTCTAAAAACATCATCAGTTCACAAACAACCAGAAGTTGATGTTGAAAAGTAAAACCTGTCCTTTAGAATCTAGCAAACAGCCGGGGTGCCTATTGGTTACATGGCCCAAAAAATAAAATAAAAATAAAAAAAAGCAAACATTTTTAAAACGATAAGTATTCAAAATTTTTTTTTTTTAAGCTATGTGAAAAATGTATCAGAAACTAGCACATATCAAAATATTGCAAAACTTTTGACTAACCCAAGGGTAATTCCATGTCAAATCATCCAGTCTATGTCAACGACCCCTTCAATCAGGTGAGGACTATGATAAAGTTAGACAATCCCCAAAATTTGAGCTTCCAATTCCAAAAATTAACTAATTTTACGTTATTAATGATTTCTGATTTGAAAAATTTTAACTTTAAGAATTTTTTTATAAATCAATTTTTAGGAGTAGGGAAGCTGTAGAACTCAGTTTACAGACAAAAATAGGTTACAAAAAGTCGCCATTTTTCACGACCCTCCTCAAATTTGGAGGGCTAAAAACTGACATAACTCTGCCAATTTTTAGAATTGGAAGCTCAAATTTTGGGGATTGTCTAACTTTAACATAGTCCATAGCTGTACAAAATTTCAGAAAGATTGAAGGGAATGGGTGACAATTTTACTTTTTTCTGGATGATTTGACATGGAATTACCCCCTAGTACTATATCATTTTTTTTCAGTAGATGAGATATTACTACCTAGGTATGTGAGCAACGAGCCTTAAACTAACAGGTAGTGAAATATTGGAAAACTTTTGGCCCACCCTAGTATATCCTAAAAAATGACAAACTTTGGCTAGGGATAAACGATACGTACCTTTTCCAAATTTTCAATCCGCTGTCGCAACAGCCGATTTTCCGTTCTCAGTCTCTGCAATGAAAAAAAGATCTTTATGAACATCAGGAAGAAAAAGAAGATTATATTGACAACAATAAACAAAAGTGATGATACCATATAACTCAGTATAACCTGTCGCATCTATATATCAGTACTTGTGTTCATACAAATGTTATCGTCTTGCTATACCCTCTGGTTAAAAATGGGACCATCCAAATCGTTCAAGATGAGATGCAAAAAATGTAATTCCGGATTATCTGGTGTTGCTTATCCACCAAATTCTTATTTCTTTTCAGTGCCATCACCTCAGCTAAATAATAGATCATTCTGTTTTTACCATAAAGAAAGGGAAGAAAAAGGTCATGTTACACAGAAAAACTATAATAAGAAAGAAAGAAAGAAAGAAAGAGAGTAAGTAAAAGATATAGAGAGGGGGTGGGCGTGTGGAAGCAATAACATCAATCTGTTTCAGTCGAACATAATGAAAAGAAAGAAAAAATCTGGTGTTGCTTATCCACCGAATTCTTATTTCTTTTCAGTGCCATCACCTCAGCTAAATAATAGATCATTCTGTTTTTATCATAAAGAAAGGGAAGAAAAAGGTCATGTTACACAGAAAAACTATAATAAGAAAGAAAGAGAGTAAGTAAAAGATAGAGAGAGGGGGTGGGCGTGTGGAAGCAATAACATCAATCTGTTTCAGTCGAACATAATGAAAAGAAAGAAAAAAAAAAAGAGAGTGAGAGAGATTATTATACATTTTACATATTGAACTATTTGCAATAGCTCTCTTTTTTTGGAACTACGTAGCCTGGGCGGGTTTAATATGGAGAATGTGCTGTTGCCCGTGCAGCCAATCTCCCCTCTCCCCACTGCTGCTGTGGTCCAAAGGAAAAGGTAAGGAACCAATGCAGTTTGGCAACGTCAATGTCGCAGGAGTTGCTGTGTAGCACTGAAGTTCAGCATTACTCCATCTTAGGGACTCCAGCTCCAGATTTTTTACGGGGTTTACTCCCCTAGCTTTCAGGATCATATAAAGTCGCTCGGAAGCGCGTGGTGTAATGGTTAAAGTCATGGGAAATGGACTCTTCACCCCGAGTTCAAATCCTGGACGTCGTAATTCCATTTCACTTAGCGCTAATACCCTTAGGAAAGATATGAATCCTACTCTCCATCCAGCTATGGATAAATAGTAGGGCAGACTGGGCTCTTTAACCTTGGTTAGGCAACCGGTCTAGGAGAAGAAAACTCTGAATTCAAACCTGCTGAACTCCGCTTAAGAAATTGACCTTGTGTCACATCCTGCTTGTGTAGAGGGGTTGGTATATATATATATATAAAGCCGCTTGGTAGCAGTGGTAACAAACTCTTCCTTGTCGTAGATGGATTGACCACCAGGGCCAGAGAGCTGTATTTAACCAATTTGCAATTTTAGTTTTTACATATTGAACTATTTAGCAATAGCTCTTAAGTAAACATATCAAATGTTGTAATAATTGAATTATCATACTGTGGTATATCCACAGGTTCTGATAGAGAGTTAAATCAAGATTATTATACTTTTTACATATTGAAGTATTTAGCAATAGCTCTTAAGCAAACATATCAAATGTTGTAATGATTAAATTATTATACTCTGATATAAACAAAGGTCCTGCTAATCAAGATTCAGCCGCTCACCGGCTATCTATTTGAAGCTGTACAAAGCTATAGTGCGGCCACACTTGGAGTTTGCATCACCGGTCTGGAACCCCTATCTTGCCCAGAATATTAACCTCCTAGAAACTGTACAGAAACATGCAACCAAACAAATACCCTCCATCAGGCATCTGCCATACTCTGAACGTCTCGCTGCTCTGGGAATGGATTCACTGAAATTTTGGCGTCTGGCAACTGACCTGGTAAACGCTCATAAGTTCATTAATCATCTTAACAACAGCAACCTTGAGCACCTTTTTGATCTCCATCTTTCTAACACACGTGGGCATGCCTAAAAAGAAAACAGCAGTGCTCACGTGACTTTCGGAAACATTTTTTCACGCTCAGATTTGCGGAGACATGGAATAAACTGACCGCATCTGTTGTAGGTTGCCAAAGCATGGAATCTTTCAAAGCCTCCATGCTTCTTGTGGTCCGCCGAGACTATACCTGATGCCACTCTCCACATACATATGCACGCACATACATGCATATTACTACTGTAAACTGTTCATGTTCCTGACACTACATTATTCTGTGTACTTGACATGGACTTTGATAAGTTGTGGTGCACCTGAGCACTGTACACAATAAATTTCATTATATCATTATTATTATTATACTTTTTACATATTGAAATATTTTGCAATAGCTCTTAAGCAAACATATCAAATATTTGTAATGAATAAATTATCATACTCTGATATATCCAAAGGTCCTGCTAATCAAGATTATTATACGTTTTACATATTGAACTATTTAGCAATAGCTCTTAAACAAACATATCAAACATAATAATTATATTTTCATACTGTGGTATATCCACAGGTCCTGCCAGTAACATTTATTCTTTAATAAAAAAAATCTTTTATTTGATTTTATATTAGATAAAATAATATCTTTTTATCTTACGAAAAGCCAAGGAAACTAAATACAATTGCTTATGTAGATGATCACAGGGAAGAAGTCATGATTGGGTTAAATTGGGTAATCTTTAACTTGTTCCTCGTAAATTCCTACCATAATTTTTTTGTCATTTAACTGTTTTTTGTATCTATCGTCCTTCGTATTTCCATAATTTATTCTTCATTGTCTTATTCAAACACCCGTGTCGTTACTGCTTGTTTAATAGCTTATCTCTCAGCGCTTTTGAAAATTTCATTTACAAGTTGTTCAATGGCTTCCTTCTGTATTTTGAATGGAGATTGTTTTAGAAAAGAAAGCAAAAATCTCAAGTTTTATCCACAGAGTAAATAGTTTCCCAACCCGTTCTCTACGGGGGGAGGGGGGGGGAAGATGTATGGCGCTGAATAGCTGTTCTGGGGAATTAACAGCAGGGTATGGGTAATCCTTAACTATTTCCTTGTAAATTCCTATAATAAAATAAACTGAACCCTCATTTTATGCCCGTGTTTTTGCAATAAATGTTTTATTTTTCTTGCACCCGTTATTTTACAATACTAAATATATTTTATTTATTTATTTTAATATTCACTTCAATGAAAATATATTTAGTATTGTAAAATAACAGGTGCAAGAAAAATAAAACATTTATTGCAAAAACACAGACATAAAATGAGGGTTCAGTTTATTTTATGGTAGGAATTTACGAGGAAATAGTTAAGGATTACCTAAATTGTAAGATTTTTATTTTTTCTCTTACTTGACGACCTTTCCTTCAAACGAAAGAAAGTAGGTCATTTGAAAGATTTTTTGAACATTGGGGTCAGCAAAGGAGCGACGACATCCTGGGAGGGTGATGATGATAAGAGGGGGTAAATAAAATGTTGTTGTTGCTACTTATGTGGGTCACGAAGAAAAGCAACAAAAAACGAAAAAAAAAAAAAAAATCAGATGGAGGTTTTGGACGTTTTGTTGTTGTGGTTTTGTTTTACAGCATATCAACCCTTTTCAGGTCATTTAATGCTGAATGAAATCATTTTTGATAAACAAAGTACCTGATGTTGCTTAAGTGGTCACCTAATTAAGTATTGAACAGGCTCATCGCTGCTTAACTTTGGGGAACCGGTGCTTTCAGCTTGACTTGACTGTAAATCATTCTTGTTGGGAATCTGTACTTAAAGTGGGGGCTCTATTTTCTATACTAGCAAGTTATAAACTGATCCCCCATTATTTGGCCATTTACTTTTTCAATGAAAGCCATTGTGAGAAACATTCTTTGGTTGGTTGTTTTATGACATATCAACCCTTTTTGGGTCATTTGATGCCAAATCAAGTCATTTTTTTTATAAACAAAGGACTTCGGTTGATTATAGTACCTGCTGTTGCTTAAGTGGTTTAAATAGGTTTTTAATTCTCCCTTTCCCTCCCATTTAATTCATGTCATTATTCAAAGGTTGTTCTTCCTTTCTTTCTTTATTCTCATTCATTATTCCATTACCTGTTTGCCTTTCTTTTCATTTCTCTTCACTTCCTTTTATTGTGTTTTTTTTTAAATTGTGATCATTTTTCAGTTATCTTATTATAATGGAGATTGTGTGTTTGTTTGTCTGTAACCGAAACTATATTACTATTCAAGTCACAATTCCCTTTGTTATTTACATCACATTCTCCATGATTTTATTTTTATTTAAACTTCAATTATTAATAAAATTGTTTTACATTACTTACACTGTTGACCATATCTACATACTAGTAACATGCAATTGTATTTATATATACAACAAAATAGAGGTTTACAGTGTGAATGGGAAGGCTAATTTGCATATTGATCTTAAAAAATTAATTTTAATAAATATATGCTTAGTATTATTGATTTCTAATTGTTTGGTTTTATCTTAGTGAATATAAGCAAAAATCTCTTCAATAAATCTTAAAAGAAATCCCTCAACAAGAAGAAATAACTGTAATATTATTCTTTATTTCCTATTTTAACTAAATTCTTAAATTAGGAAAATTTAACAATAAAAGACGGGAGTAACGGAAAATGATGGAAGAGTTAGTTTCAAAGTTGTTCTATTTTTCAATCATACCCCCTCTGTTCCAAATCTTTTTATCTACATTCTTATTCAGTTTTATTAGCCTTTCTAATTTAATATGATATTTAATTATAAAATTTAACTAAAATACTTGCACCCTACGGAGGGTGCATATATTTGCTAGTTTTTATAATTCATTCAGTTTTTTCTTTCATTGGTTCATTGTCTCATTAAATTTTAATTTCTTCATTTTCTTAGTTGTATGGCTGTCTTCCCCCTCCTCCCTCCTCTTTCTCTCTCAGACATATTTCTTTTCTCTCATTTTCTACTTTTCCACGACCATTCATTCCTTTAAGTCTATTTCTTTTTTCTTTTCTCTGGTTTCTATTTTTCATTCTTTTTAACTTTTTATACTTTTGAAAACATTATCTCTCTCTCTCTCTCTCTCATTTTCTATGTGCTTCTCTATCTCTGCATTTGATTTCCCCTCTCCCTCTCTCACTGTTCTCTCTTTCTTCCTTGTCTCTCTCTCTCTCTCTCAAATTCAGTACTAAATAGGCTTATCACTGCTTGATTTTTGGTGATCTAGCAGAAACTGACAGATAGATAGATAGAAAAACAATGAGATAGGTTGGTTGGTTGGTTGGTTTAGTAGCATATTAAGACTTTTCAGGTCATTTAATACTGAGTGAAGTCATTTTTGGTTTGGTTTGTTTTGTTTTACGGCATATCAACCTCAGTGGGTCATTTAATGCCGACTAAGTTGTGAAATAAATTCATTCTTAATGCATAATACAATTTTGTTTATAAACTCATGTTTTTCTATTTAACCCATAGATGGGACCCTAACAGGTTGCTACCACTCCGGGTCAGAGTGGACCAGGGAGCAATGGTGATGAATGGGGTGCTCCACATTCCCCAAACCTCCAGAACTGGAACCTCGCCATCAGATAGAGTTTAACGTCATTCCCAGGACATGTAGACCCGCAGCCACCGCCTTCTAGCACCCATATGATAAAAAGGGGTTGGAGCTTGCCATAAGGGCAATAGGGTTGGGAAAATCATATAGGTGCTAGGGCTTGACGTGACCAGCCGATTGGTTGGAGGGGGCCTCTCCGACCGCCCGTCTAGACCAAGATAGGGCCAAAGTGGAGTATTGCAAGTCATGAACTGCTCATCCACCTGGGCTCTATCCTTAAGCATCACGGGTTGCCACCCACGGTCAGCATGTGGCCCCATTGGGGGAGTCTTACCCCTCTGCAGAGGTGCAGTCCGTGCATTCTAACGCCCCAGCCGACAGGGCGGAAGTCATTTTTGTTAAACAAAGTACTCAGGTTGCTTACAGTACCTGCTGTTGCTAAACTTTGGTGATCTAGTGAGAACCAGTGCTTTCAGTGTGACTTGACCGCAAATTGATAGATAGACAGATAGATACGATCAGACTTAGATAGGTATGAACACACTTGGTGGATTGGTTGTTTTACAGCATATCAACACTTTTTGGGTCATTTAATGCCGAACCAACCGTTCTGTGCCTCATGATTAATGATATATTTATTTTGTCTTTCCGTTTACAATGTTGCTTTGATAAAGACCTCTTCATATGGTCGAAACAGATTTCTGTCAGCAAAACTTTTAACATCTTGTTGTTTTTTCTACAAAACTTTCTACATATATATAAGTGGATATCTGAAGGCGTAAAGTACCGTCCACACAACCACTGTGTGACACAAGGCCAATTTTTTAGATCACTTTCTGTCTTCTTGTTTATTTAAACAAAATAACTAAGCAACCAGCCAACAAGAACGATAAGTATTCTAGAGTGTTAGGATGACTAGAGAAATGTGGAGCTCTCTCACCCCACTCCAGTTAACAAAAAAAACAAAAAAAAAAAAGCACTAATTGTGTTAAAAATAGATTACCCGCCAAAGGAAGGAGTCTCAATGACTAGAAACGTATAATGTTTATTATGGCGGAATTCATGAGATGAAACTGTAATGTTATTTAGGAAGGTTTGAACCTGTTGGAAGAACAAGGCGTTTATTTTTCTTTTATTTTTACAATATATAATTAGTCGAATGGGTATATATATATTAATATATATATATATAGTATAAAAGAAAGGAAATGAATCCGACAGTATGAGTATGAAAAGGTGGAATGGAAAACATCACACATGCTTTTAAGAGAAAACAATTTATAATATAATCATAGCTGATATGATCAAATTCGATTTACAAAAATCATCAATAGAGCTCATTTACTCTGTGGTGTTGTGTCGGAGATAAATGTCAAATCAGTTCAAAAACAAAAAACCTTAATTTGAAAAAAAAAAAAAAAAAAAAAGAGAAGTTGTTAACATTATTCACCAATGTGGGCATTCGTGCCATATTTTTGTCGGTCATGCTGATGTGTATAACTTTTTTGTAGCGGATTTTGAGAATGGAAATGAATCCGACAATATGAGGAAAAAAATGAGTAAAGAAAAGAAATGTAGATGGATAAAATGAATTTTATCGATATCACTTTAAATCGATATCACTTCACATGTGTTGCGTCTGTTTATCAAAATGTATACAGTTACGTTATTATAATATTATTAAAATAATCAGATGGTGTTGAAATAATGATAATATTAATATAGAAAAATAAAAAATTCCGTACACAGAGAGATTTTTTACGACCTTCATCAGAGTGAATTTTTTAATTAAAAAAATTTTTTTTTCATATATGTATGCATGAAAGTACGCAAACAGTTGTTTGATATGGCTATGCCGACAATTTTTGGGAGAATATGTGCTTAATTGAAGTCATACCTAATTTAGAAATTAATTAGTTTGATAATTAATGAATTAGGTAAATATAGGTGTTAAAATGTAAAGCGGTAAACAAATGGAGAAAAAGTCAATCTCTGTATACATTTTCGGATACATGTAGAATAGATCTTTTTCTCGATTGTTTTTACGCTTCACATTTAAACAGATATATTTGCCTAATTCATTAATTATCAACTAATTAATTTCAAATTTGGTATGACTTCAATTAAGCAACATGTTTCTCCAAAGAAGATGTATGTATGTGAGTGGTGTGTGTGTGTGTGTATGTGTGTGTATGTTTTTTACAATATAACATCTCATCATCGTCGACATGTCTGGTAATATAATGTTTGTGTGTATACATAATATAGTATATATATATAATATGTAAATGTAGATATGTGGTGCATGTGTGTATCAGTATATATATGATGTGCTTGTGTGACAGTTTATATGTATGCTGTGTGTGTGTGTGTGTGTGTGTGTGGTGCATATATATATATTAGCTACCACATATGTATGTATATTATATATAGGAAGTTAGTATGTTTTTTACAGATATATTACTTTGGTTGAATTATATATATATATATTTTATATATATATTAGTAAATCGTGTGTGGTATATATATTTCACACTTTATATAACCACAGTGTGTAATATTTTCACCATAAGAATTAATACAAATATTGACTTAAGTCTCGGTGTGTATATTGTTTAAATATTTATTAAAGCTACCGCTTCTGGTTAAGTTAGTAGGCAAGGGATATATCTTGTTTCTATCTACACAAGCTATATCCTATAGTTATCTACGAGGCTAGTGCTATGCAACTCAACGTCACTCGAGGGAGACCAACCGGCTGTCGTTCTGTTCTACTTTATCAGTTTTCAGCGGCACTCACATTCGTGATGTTGTATGTGTTTTTATGCCCCTAGGATCACAGCGACCCATTATGTTTCTCGGACTGTCCACCATTACCTTTGCACGGTTGTGGCGATCTCTAAGCAAGCTTAAGTATATAACTATATGTATGCTTGGATTAACTTTGTGTTTGTTATACCAGGCTATGCAACCTTAAGTGGGTTCATTTACACGGCTGGGCGCGTGATAAAGGTTTGATATATAACTAATGATCTTAAATGAAGGTACAATTTTTTTTTATATAAAAACTTTTTTCATTATAAGCAATCGGCATAACGATGGGAGCCCTAACCATAGTACTACACTCCGTAGAGTGGCGACCAGAGTAGCAGATGGTGAATGAACGGGTGCCCACATTTCCCCAAAAACCTGACCAAATACTGGAAACTCACCATCAGAGAGAGTCTAACTCATTCCAGCGACAGTGTAGATCCCGACAGCCACCGCACTTCTAGAGCCCATATTATAAAGGGGTTGTGGGCTGGCCAGTAAGGGCAAGGGTGCTCGGAAATCATATAGGTCCAGTTGGAACGTCGACCAGCCGGATTGGATTGGGAGGGGCTATCTTCGTCGATGCTCTGCCCAGTCTAGCCCAAGATAGGACCGAGCGTGGAGTATCATGCAATGCATGAACTGCTCATTCCACTCTGCGCTCTATATCCTTTAAGCATCACGGGTCGCCACCTGTTCACGGCGAAACAGGTGGCCCATTGGTGGAGTGCTTACAAAGCGACCCTCTGTCAGGAGGTTATAGCAGATACATATTTGCATCTTTCTACGGCCTCACCGAGCGAGCAGGGACGCAAGTGATATAGCTGTATGTGTGTATATATGTATAGCTGAAAGTACATAACGGAAATGATATGCTTCTCGTGTTTTATTACAATCTAGTTAATTATAGTTGAATACGTCTACTTTAATGTAAAGTGTTCACAAGTTAGTTCCAGAATCAGACTGTCTCTTTATGCCCACAGGAAAGATTGGCATGCCACAACCAGATAAAGAATACATTCGAGATGGAAAACCAAATGTAATACATAGTATTTTTTTTAAAGCTTTAATCTCCAGACGTTGTGTTTTTAAAAATTAGATTGATTAAGATTCTCTCAATTGAGGACAATAAACAAAAGATATAGTGAATAAACACATATGTCATGTTAGCCGTGTTAATATTAAACTAATATATACTATAATTAATATATTAATGTATATCTAAGTATAAATTATAATAGAAACTGTAATCATACATGTCAGACTTAAAACCTATTAATCCGTAATCAGGTTTATGGCGTACGGTAGATTCATCACACAAGAAGATACTGCAAAACAGTTCCGCCCTGTGATTCTACTAAGCGAATATATCTAGAAATATATATTCCAGAGAAAATAGAGTGTACAGAACAAGTAGAAGCGTCGAGGGAACAAATAGGCTGAGAAAGAGAATACCAAATAATATTAAATTTATCAAGAGTCTCACATAATAAGAATTCAGGAGAAATGGGAACATAACAATCAAAGAATGAGCGTATCAATATACCAAAAAAATCTAATATATTAGCAAGTTAATCTCAGTGCCTCATTTGGAAAGAAATTCCAGAGAAAATAGCTGTAGGATAACCAAGCTAGAAGGACTGAGGACAATATAGACCGATTAAATCCAAATAATATATATTATAGCAAACGAAAAGTCAATCACAAATAATCAAAAATTCAGAAAACGGAGGCAGTAGATCACACTAATAAGAAAGATAGGACAATAGCTCAATAATCCAAAAAATAAAATATTAATCACAACCTCATCTCAAATTTCAGAGAAAATAGTGGTAATAAACAAGCATAAAGAGTGAACACAGTCTAAGAAAATCCAATATTAAATCATACGCATATCGCAAAAAATTCCAGAAGAAAGTAAGTGTAGATAACAATAAAGATGAGGATCAACAGACCTGAAATAATCCAAAGTATCAATGCCTCATCTAAATATCAGCCTTTCATTCTCAAAAACATACAGGGAAGAAATACTTGAACATAACAGATCGGCAGACAATAGTTCGTTGTATTTTTTTAAGTACGAGGTTTTGGGCAATAGATGTTAAGTGTTCATCCTACATTACAGATAGCAAAGAAAGAGAAATTTCCAGTAGCGAGGGAAAGTATTCTGGGCAGCGGTTCTTTGGTTTAGTTTTCTTTAGTGTGCTTGCGGTGTATAAGTATTTTTGTGGGTGGTGCGCTCGCACTGTTGTTTCTAGTATCTAGTACATTGTGTTATTCTCCTATGACTTTGTTTTTTTTTTGTTGGATTGTTTTTTTTTGTTGGGTGTAGGTTGGCCGGAAGGCGGATTCTAATGGCATTTCAGTTCTATTAGTTTCTAGAAGGATTCAACATTTGGATATTCTTGATTGGGTTAAAGAATTAATCATTGAACTTCCGATCTTGGGACGGCCGGGTAAATATAGAGGGGCTCCGTAAGGGTCAATTACCTGATCACGTGGTATAGTACTGAGAAATGCAGCTAATAATCCATCAATATCTAAGCCCTCATCTCAAAATTCAGAGAAAATGTAGATAACATAAAGATGAGGACAATCAGTCTGAATAATCCAATAATATAATATCAAGCCTCATCTCAAAAATTCAGAAATAATGTAGATAAAATAAGATGAGGACATACTCCAAATAATACTAATTATCAAGCCTCATCAAAATTAGAGAAATAGTGTAGAAACAATAATGAGAGAACAAAAGACCTGAATAATCCAAATAATATTTAATTCAAGCTCACTCAAAAATTCAGGAAATGGTTAGATAACAATAAAGATGAGGCACATAAGCTCCAGAAAAAAACTAAATAATACAAAATCATCAAACGCTCATCTGAAAAATTCAGAAGCAAAGGTTGCCGATACCATAAAAGGTAACGAATCATAATATGTTATATAAAATCTGGAAATTATTTTCAAATAAGTTATAAAAAAACTTGAAGATATCAATTGGAATAACTAATATAACGTTATAACCAAAGAGTAGCTATTTTTTCACACACTTAAATTTTCATCATCAGTAATAAAAAGATTTCAAGCTTTTATATCCTCTGGGTGATATTAACTAACAATGAAATTTAACCTATTAAGAAAACATAAGTATTCTAGCATTTTATATATATATATATATCATCATCATGTCGTGCAGGCAGCACAGATATCCATGACAATCTCTCGCCAACCTTCCCTATCATTCATTGCACCTGGGAGTTCTTCCTCGTTGCAGCCAGCATCTTTACATAGCTGGTCAATGTAGGTCCTTGCTGGGCGGCCCACACTAGCATGTCCATGTGTTGGCTTCCACAGGAGAACATCGCTTATGAGTTCGTCCTTGCTTCTCCAGCAGTGTCCTGAATGTCTATTCCGTCTCACTCGGATGATCTGTGAGATAGGGGGCAGGTGACCATACAGCTGCTCCCTAGTGGGGTGCTGTTTCCACGACTTGTTCAGTACTGCACGCAACATTCTTGTGCAGGTCCCATCTAGCTTACTCTCAAGGCGCCTCGTCAGGGTCCAGGTGGTGCAGCCATACAGCAGTACTGATATGACTACAGCCTGGAAGAAATATCGCTTCAGCTTGTCAGTGAGATAAAAAAAAAATATATATATAAATATAGTATCATTGACAAGGTTAATTTCGCAGGGATTGTTCGCTATGTACCGGCGGCCGAACGGATATGGTCTCTGACTATGCCTGTGAAGTCCCGGTTTCGATTCCTGTCGGACGGGAGTCGTTAGTATACATTGCTGAAGAGACTTAATAAAGTCGAAACAGTCTGTACGGTGTTCTGCATAGCGAGCCATCCTTTGCGGGATTTACTTGTCAAGATTATTTTCTATGATTATCGAATTTTATGCGATACATGCATTTATAATTGCCTTCAAGCAAAAATATAAATAATATATACATATATATATATATATATATATATATATATATATATATATACACATATAGTATTATCATGAATCTCTTTTGCAAAGGTAACCCAATGAGTTTAGATAGTTTGACATGCCTGGTGTAGACAGAGTAGCCACCTCAGCCGCAGGGGCTGGGTTAGCTCAGTCGTTAGAGCGTTCGCCTAGAAACCACCAGGTTCCTAGTTCGATACCGGTCCTCACCAACTCAGCATATGAGGAGCACAGGGATCTGTGCGGTAAAGTAAGGAGCTGATGGAAGGTGTGGCGCCCCACCTCAGATGCTAAAAACAATCTCCTTGGTCTAGCGCTATTGAAAAGGGGATAGACTCCCTCGCTGACTGGCTGATAACAACTTTAGGCTGCCCCGTCGACTTTAGTTTACTTTACTTACTTAGTTGATAATAAAGAAATTAAAATCAGGCATACTCAAACTGAGTAGCCCCTTAGGGATGCATGGATTACACATGTATGTCATGAGGGCTGCACATGACAACTAAGTTTAAATCCTTCTTCTACATTAACAGAACAAAGTGATGATTGCTATCATTAATTTCTTTATTATCAACTAAAACACCATAAACCAGGCATGACAAACTGTGTAGCCCCTTAGGGATGCATGGATTACACATGTATGTCATGAGGGCTGCACATGACAACTAAGTCTTTAAATCCTTCTTCTAAATTAACAGAACAAAGTGATGATTGCTATCATTAATTTCTTTATTATCAACTAAAACACCATAAACCAGGCATGTCAAACTGTGTAGCCCCTTAGGGATGCATGGATTACACATGTATGTCATGAGGGCTGCACATGACAACTAAGTCTTTAAATCCTTCTTCTACCTTAACAGAACAAAGTGATGATTGCTATCATTAATTTCTTTATTATCAACTAAAACACCATAAACCAGGCATGTCAAACTGTGTAGCCCCTTAGGGATGCATGGATTACACATGTATGTCATGAGGGCTGCACATGACAACTAAGTCTTTAAATCCTTCTTCTACCTTAACAGAACAAAGTGATGATTGCTATCATTAATTTCTTTATTATCAACTAAAACACCATAAACCAGGCATGACAAACTGTGTAGCCTCTTAGGGATGCAGGGATTACACATGTATGTCATGAGGGCTGCATGGATTACATATGTATGTCATGAGGGCCGCACATGACAACCAATTCTTTAAAACAAAAATCCTTCCACCCTATGAAGGATGTGACACATAGTCAATTTTTAAGCAAAATAAAGTTGTTTTTGAATTTAATGTTTTCCTATCCTAGACTGGTTGCCTAAACAAGGCTAAAGGACTCGGTCTGCCCTACAATTTATCCATAGCTGAAGGGAGAATTGATGGATTCATGCCTTTCCCAAGGGCATTGGCTCAAAGTACAAATGCCCCCATATTATTACTTCTGAGTTTGACAAAAAGAAACACCGCCCTGTCGACTGAGGCGTTAGAATGCACTGACTGCACCTCTGCAGAGGGGTAAGACTCCCCCAAATGGAGCCACCTGTTGGCCGTGGGTGGCGACCCGTAATGCTTATGGATGGAGTCTTGGTGGATGAGCAATCCATGACATGCAACACTTCACTTAGACCCTTACTTAGGCTAGACAAGCAGTCGGAAAGGCCCCTTCCGATCAATCGGCTGGTCACGTCAAGCCCTAGCACCTATATGATTGCCCAAACCCTATTGCTGATTGTTATAGCAAGCCCCAACACTTCTTATCATATGTGTACTAGAAGGCGGTGGCTGAGGGTCTACATGTCCTGGGAATGACACAATTAAATTCTATCTGATGGTGAGGTTTGGGGAATGTGGAGCATCCCTTCTTCACCATTGCTCCCTGGTCCACTCTGATCCGGAGTGGTAGTACCTGTTAGGGTCCCATCTATGGGTTGAATAGAAAAACATGAGTTTATAAACAAAATTGTATTATGCATTAAGAATGAATTAATTTCACAACTTTGTCAGCATTAAATGACCCACCAAGGTTGATATGCCGTAAAACAAAACAAACAAACCAAACCAAAAAGAAACAGTTGAAGAAGGCCGGAGAGAACATCAGCCAAAATGCAGTGTATATAACAATAAAGATGAAGACAATAGTCCAAAAAATCCAAATAATCCAAATTATCAAGTCTCATCTCAAAAATTCAGAGAAAGAGTGTAGATAACAATAAAGATGAGGACAATAGTCCAAATAATCCAAATAATATTAATCATCAAGCCTCATCTCAAAAATTCAGAGAAATAGTGTAGATAACAATAAAGATGAGGACAACAGTCTAAATAATCCAAATTATCAAGCCTCATCTCAAAAATTCAGAGAAATAGTGTAGATAACAATAAAGATGAGGACAACAGTCTAAATAATCCAAACTATCAAGCCTCATCTCAAAAATTCAGAGAAATAGTGTAGATAACAATAAAGATGAGGACAACAGTCTGAATAATCCAAATAATCCAAATTATCAAGCCTCATCTCAAAATTCAGAGAAATAGTGTAGATAACAATAAAGATGAGGACAACAGTCTGAATAATCCAAATTATCAAGCCTCATCTCAAAAATTCAGAGAAATAGTGTAGATAACAATAAAGATGAGGACAACAGTCTGAATAATCCAAATAATCCAAATTATCAAGCCTCATCTCAAAAATTCAGACAAAGGGTCGCCAAGCCATAAAATGCAACCAATCTTACCCCAACCCTATTGCCCTTACGTATATAAAAATCTGAAATTCGTTGCAGTCAGTTGTAAAAAAAAAGTTGTAAAAGTAAATATAATTATAAAATGCTAAAAAAAATTTATTTTTCAAACTGAATTTTCAATCATCAGTGGAATAATATAAAACTAATTCAGTTTTTTTTTTTATTACCTACTTATTGACATTAACTAACAATGACATTTAACCTATCAAGAAAAAAATGTATTCTAGCATATTATATAATATATATATATATATATATATATATATGTTAAGGTAGTGTGGACATAGAGTCAGAATAACTAAGGGGTGAGAAATTATTTCAAATGAAACAATATATATATATATATACTTTATTTTAATTTTAATTTTAATTTCTTTACTTTTTATTTTTCTTTCTATTATTTTGTTATTTTTCTCTTTTTTCTTCTTATTTTTAGCCTTTAAATTCTGCTCATTTTGTATATACACTCTTACAACTATTTCCCCAAGGAATCTGCCCCCATCTAAGCCACACCTCATCCAAAACATAGACCTCCCTGCCTCATCCAAAGAAACTAACCCTACCCATTCCAAAATAAGACACCAACCCTCC
>CM042177.1:34778195-34793195 GCA_023376005.1 Doryteuthis pealeii | reverse complement strand
AGGGAGGGAGGGAAAGGTCTAATTTGGTTTATTTCTTTAATGGCATATCAACTCCTTATGGGTTATTTAATGCCAAAATTGTATTCAATTCTGAATGTTTGATAATGAGAGAGAGAGAGAGAGAGAGAGAGGAGAGAGAGGAGAGAGAGAGAGAGAGAAATGGAAGAGACAGAAATAGATAGAAGAGAGTTGACATTGAAAAAGAGGACAATTTTTATTTATTTGGAAATTGAGAATTGAAAGTGTCATGGCTGACTGTTTTGCCCATTCTGCAAAATTCCACAAAACACATCAAAATTTATAAGAACGGGTGTGTTGTATTTATGCTAGAAGTTTAGCTATTTTTAACCTGAATTGTTTGTTTTGGTTTATCTGTTTAATGGCATATCAACTCCTTATGGGTTATGTAATGCCGGAATTTGATTTATTTGTAAGGGTTTCATTGTAGTAGAAGAGAGAGACAGAGAGAGATAGGGAGAGAAACAGAGACAGACAGAGAAACAGACAGAGACAGAGAGACAGACAGAGACAGAGATACAGACAGAGAGAGAGACAGACAGAAAGAGAGAGTGAGAGAGAAAGAGAGAGTGAGAGAGAAGGAGAGAGTGAGAGAGACAGAGGGACAGAGTAATTTGGCACGTTTACCCCCCCCCAGTGAACCTGGGAGTAATGGCATTGAAGGGGGTGACACACTTCACAGAGCTCCAGATGAGGAATTATCATTATTATACACTGATTTATTCAAACGACTATCCTCATCTTGATTGTTATAGTCACAATATTTCATCTATTTCTAAGATGAGGAATTATCATTATTATCCACTGATTTATTCAAACAGGTATCCTTATCTTGATTATACACAAATAAAAATGAATTATAATAAGCCTCACCATAAAATTCAGTCTAATGTCATATCCCAGAACACCCCTTTTATTTTTTCGGCGGGAGGGGGGGATGTCTTACCCCTCTTGCAGGGGGATAACAGTCACCATATTCTAAACCCCACAGGGCAAATGGAGGATATTACACTATCACAAGAGTGGACCTGGGAGTAATGGCAATGAAGAGATGACCACACTCCCCAGAGCTCTAGAACTCACCACTAGATGCAGTTCAATTTCATATCCAAAGCACCCCCCCCCCTTTAGGGGGTCTTACCCCTCTGTGGGGTGGGGGATACAGTTACCATATTCTCAGGTCCGCTGACAGGGAAAATGGAGGATATTATATAATAACCATAGGATGCAGTTTAATGTCATATTAAGAGCACCCACTTTTTTTGAGGCGGCCATTACCCCCTCTGCAGGGGAAACAGTCAGCATATTCTAAACCTCGCTGGTGGGGCAGTCTTATAGGGACAGTGCGTGGTGTAATGGATAAAGTCATGGGAAATGGACTCGTCGCCCCAAGTTCAAATCCTGGACGTGGTAATTGCATTTCACTTAGCGCTAATACCCTTGGGAAAGGTATGAATCCTACTCTCCATCCAGCTATGGGTAAATAGCAGGGCAGACTGGGTTCTTTAACCATGGGTAGGTAACCAGTCTAGGAGAAGGAAAACTCTGAATTCAAACCTGTTGAACTCCCCTTAAGAAATTGACCTTGTGTCCTATCCTGTCTCGTGGGGGGGGGGGGGGGTTGGATATGTATATATAATATTATATATATTATATATATATATGTATATTATATGGACACTTTAAGCATATATATAGGGACAGATTATTAAGTTGGTACACTGCCAATATTTGCTGCCCCCTCCACCCCCACTGTCTCTTCTCCCCTCCAGATCTTTAAAGACATTGTGCCAAATTTTGGCCAGCACCTAAATTAAGGGATTCGAGTCGACCGTCACGTCGACTTACTTCACAACTGGGGATTATTTCCCCCCCCCTCCCCTCATTTAATCGCTGTTCGTTCGGTCTGATTTGTAGTCGAGCGTCTTTTTTTTTTTCCGGATCGGCGGAATTTGCTTAATGACTGATCTGAAGACGGATAGATATATGTGTTTGTGTGTGTGTATTGCCAGAAAAAGATCTTGGACTCTTCCACGATCCGAAAAACTACTGCCTTGGCAAAACAGAAAAGAAAAAAAGAAAAAAAAGAAAAGAAATGAAATCTTTTCTTATACAAACTAGTAAGAATACCTGCCCTCCGCTGGGTGTAAGTATCTAAGTTTTAATGATGATGATGATGATGATGTCATTCAAAAGTAAAAAAGTAAAGTCGTCAGGTTGGCCTAAAGTCGGTATCAGCCAGACAGCGAGGGAGTCTATCTCCTTTTCCCTAGTGCTAGACCAAGGAGATTGTTTTTGCATCTTAGGTGGAGCGCCACACCTACCATCAGCTCCTTTACCATACAGATCCCTGAGCTACTCATACGCCGAGTTTGTGAGGGCCAGTATCGAACTAGAATCCTTGTGGTTCTTAGTCGAACAACTGAGCTGAACCGGCTCATGAGTTTTAATGTAATGAAATATATTAAATTAGAAAGACTAATGAAATTTAATAAGAACACATATAAAAAGATTACACTTGTTTTAATTGGTCTCACAGTCAGTAGAGCACCCGGCTAAGAATTGCATGGTTCTGGGTTCGATATCAGTCCCTGCCAACTCAGCGCATGAGTAGCACAGTTTGAGTAATCTGGTCTGTGCGGTAAAGTGGGGAAGCTGATGCTAGGTGTGGCGCTCCACCTCAGCTAGCCAAAAGGGGACAGACTCCCTCACTGATCAGCTGACACAAACAATAGGCCACTCCACAATATAAGATCATTCATAGGACTGATTTTGATACGTTGGAGAAAAAAAACAATAATATTAGAGATCAATAACACCAAGTAATTATTTATTAAATTCGGTTTTGTTAAAACCAGTATGCAAATTACTCTATGTATTGTGTAAATCTTTATTTCTTAGTGATATATAGACACATTGCAGGATTTTAAATGCACTAATAACATGGGCCTTTCGGGGCCTGTGTCTATTAATGAAATTAACAGCGTCAATCCCAGGGGGCTATCCCCCCCAGGCAACACCTGCCCCCTCGATTTAAAGGGGCAGGGTTGGGTTTATTGCCCAGCGACTGTGGCGCCCACCTCGAGGGGTAATGCTGACGGGACCAACGCATTTTTTGTGATTACCACCCATGAGCTTCGGCTTGTGGGTGGGCCCACATAAAAATGTCCTTGTGTCAAACCCTCATAAGTGGGATGAGAGGCAAATAACATAACATGGGCTGTTTTGAGGCAAATCTAACTCAGATTTTCATAGAGACATCATTAATAAATAAGATTTATTCTATGTATTAATGATTTTAACTGCAAATTAAATACTCATTGATAAACTTAATCAATTCCTGATGGTTTTGGTTTGTTTTGTTTTACGGCATATCAACCTCAGTGGGTCATTTAATGCCGATAAAGTTTTGAAATAAATCAATTCTTAATGGATAATACAATTTTTTTATAAATACATTTTTCTATTTAACCCATAGATGGGACCCTAACAGGTACTACCACTCCGGGTCAGAGTGGACCAGGGAGCAATGGTGATGAAGGGGTGCTCCACATTCCCCAAACCTCCAAAACTGGAACCTCACCATCAGATAGAGTTTAGTGTCATTCCCAGGACATGTAGACTCGCAGCCACCGCCTTCTAGCAACAATTCCTGAGGGTATTGTGATGTAAGCAGTGACATAGTTTTGGTTACAGACAGACAACGAATCTCTATTATGATAAGAGATACTGGTTGTAGCAATGGAAATTCTGCAAAAAATTGCGTAAATTTAACTCTTTCCCAGAAGGATACTTTTTAAATCCTTCTAGGGTCGGTGAATTATTAGCAGAAGAATTTGAAAAATAGAGGGGATGTTCAAACAAGTTAATCAATCCTATCTTGTTATAATGGAGCATTGGTGTCTGAAACTACGTCCCTAGCTTATGGTTTGGTTTATTCATTTAATGGGTTATATGAGCCAAAATTTGTTCAAATAATTTGCACAGTTATATATGGTTTCAAGTATGGGGGGGGAGAGAGAGTGTGTTGGTGTGTGTGTGTGTGTGTGTGTGTGTGTGTTGTGTGAGAGAGAGAGAGAGAGAGAGAGAGAGAGAGAGAGAGAGAGAGAGAGAGAGAGAGAGAGATTGAGAGAGAGAGAGAGAGAGAGAGTGAGAGAGATTACAAAGAGAGAGAGAGAAATACAAGAGTGAAAGAGAGATTGCGAGAGAGAAAGACAGAGATTGCGAGAGAGAAAGACAGAGATTGCAAGAAAGAGAGAAAGAGCAGAGAGTTGCAAGATTGGGAGAGAGAGGGGGGGAGAGTGTGTGTGTGTGAGAGAGAGAGAAAGAAAGAGTGTATGTGTGAGAGAGAGAGAGAGATTGTAAATGAAAGAGAAAGAGAGATTGCAAGAGAGAGAGAGAGAGAGAGTGAGAGAGAGATTGCAAGAGAGACAGAGAGAGATTGAGAGAGACAGAGACAGAAAGAAGAGAGAGAGAGAGAGAGAGAGAGAGAGAGAGAGAGAGAGAGAGTGTGTGTGTGTTCGTTTTAGGTAAAAGTCTTGGAACAGAATATGAGGAACTGCTCACAGAATGTGGATTTGGCATTAAATTATCTGGGACAGGAAAGTCGGCAGCAGGGAGCAGGGAGGGGTGTTGAGAGAGAAAGCCCATCCCCCTCTCGACACCATTTGTGACCCTCTATCGCTGCTTATTTTCTGGTCAGTGTCTGTTTATCTTTCTTCCATAACCGCCTCCCCCACCCCACATTAAAAAAAACTCTTTCTTCTTCTTCTTCGGCGGTGTGTGTGTGTGGAAGGGGGTAGTTGAGGTTGGGGTGGGGGCACCAAAAGGCGGCCACTGGGTTGATATCAACAAGAAAAAAAACCCACACTCTGAAAGATCACTGCTCCCCAATGGAGATGCCGATCCGCAATCCCCAATCTACACGTGGAATTAATGGGAAGAAAAACACTCCGAGATAGACAAAACACGGAACCTGGATAACTTTATCTTGGGCCGGCCCATGAGATACAAGGAAGATGCGCAAAACAAGATAAAGAAAGTGTAAGGAGATAGACACCAATTAAAAGACTTTTGGTATGTACACATATCAGAAAGTGCTTGTAGGGCAATAGTTATCACCAGCAGAAATGGACTCGGTGACCAGATTGGTTTGGTTTTGTTTGACGGCATATCAACCTCAGTGGGTCATCTAATGCCGATAAAGTTTTGAAATAAATCAATTCTTAATGGATAATACAATTTTATTTATCAACTCATGTTTTTCTATTTAACCCATAGATGGGATCCTAACAGGTACTACCACTCCGGGTAAGAGTGGACCAGGGAGCAATGGTGATGAAGGGGTGCTCCACATACCCCAAACCTCCAAAACTGGAACCTCACCATCAGATAGAGTTTAATGTCATTACCAGGACATGTAGACCCTCAGTCACTGCCTTCTAGCACCCATATGATAAAAAGGGGCTTGCCATAAGGGCAATAGGGTTGGGAAAATCCTATAGGTGCTAGGGCTTGACGTGACCAGCCGATTGATCGGAGGGGGCCTCTCCGACCGCCCGTCTGCCCAAGATAGGCCAAAGTGGAGTATTGCAGGTCATGAAATGCTCATCCACCTGGGTTCTATCCTTAAGCATCACGGTCGCCACCCACGGCCAACAGGTGGCCCCATTGGGAGAGTCTTAACCCTCTGCAGAGGTGTAGTCGGTGCATTCTAACGCCGCAGCTGACAGGGCGGTCCAGAACTGGAACTTCATCATTAAATGCAGTTTAATATCATACCCAGGACATTAAGACCCTCAGCCACTGCCTTCTAGCACATATATGATAAAAAGGGTTGGAGTTTAAACACACTATGATGTTGCCTTCCAATGCATTAGCCACTGCCAATTGTGAAACCCAACCAGGTTAACCCAGCTGGTAAATAAATAAATAAATAAATAAAAGATAGAAAAAAAAAATACTTGACACTCAGGAGAGGCGTTTATATACTTAATTTGGTATGACAGGGAATCGAGACGAAGGTATAAATTTCAAATAACACCCTACCTCTCCTGTTTTTGAAGTTAAAAAAAAAACATTTCACAGTAGGTGGGAGTGGAAGTAATGGTTCTTCACGCAATGATTGTATGTATTTATGCAACCTATTTGCCACGGGTAGAATGTAACACAAGATTGCAAGTATGGGGTATCCAGTGAGGAACGATCTTGCTATTCACTAGTAATGGATCTGCGAGACTAGCTTGCTAGCTATTAAATCATGATGGGATAACCTCATGCAATAATTGTATATTCAATAAAGTTCTTTTAGTTATCGCCATCCAAGGACAAATCTAAAAGAACTTTACCCTATCATGACTAATTCTACTTATCATTCCTTTCTATGATCTATCGTAAGACACCTTGCATTGAGCTCTCCATTTAAGAGATGCTAGATTGGATTGGGGGATTTTTTACAGCATAACAGATATATTTTAAAACTTGGGCCGGGTTAGCTCAGTCGGTAGAGCGTTCGCCTAGAAACCACAAGGTCCCTAGTTCGATACTGGTCCTCGCCAACTCAGCGTATGAGTAGCACAGGGATCTGTGCGGTAAAGTAAGGAGCTGATGGTAGGTGTGGCACTCCACCTCAGACGCTAAAATAATCTCCTTGGTCTAGCACAATTGAAAAGGGAATAGACTCCCTCGCTGATTGGCTGATACCGACTTTAGGCCGCCCTGACGACTTTACTTTACTTTTTACATTTAATTTATACATAAGTCACATTATTTTCATTTACCCTATCATGACTAATTCCACTTATTATTCCTTTATATGATTTCTGCTATTGTAAGACACCTGGCATTGAGCTCTCTATCTGGGAAATTGGATTGGGGGGTAGTTTACAGCATATCAGATATATTTTTAAGCCGTATTATTAGTGTTTACATGGTAGGTAGAAGAATTTGGATGTGGCGTTCGCTTGTGTCTGTATTGTTTTGAAAAAACGATGAAGATGATTTGGGATGGAATTAAGTTTTAGAGCTTATGCCTCCTGGTTTTTGGTTCAAGTCTTGATAAGCTCTGTACGGGTATGTTTTAAAAGTTTTATTTTAAAATTGTATTTCAAGTTTGTTTTTTGTTTTTTAAAATTTTAATTTTGGTCATTTATTATCAAACTGTGCTCGTAAAAAATAAGGGGGTTTAGAAAATTTATTACACAGTCACACACACTTATTTAAATTATTAGATTGGAGTGGGAGGCGCTTGTAGTGTAATGATTATCATCATTGGAAATGGATCCAGAGTTCATGGAAAATGGACACGTTGCCCCGAGTTCAAATCCTGGTTGTGTAATTGCATTTCACCTCTGCTGCCTTTTAAGGAAAGGCTAGGGGAGTAAACCCCAAAAACAAATCAGGAGCTGAAGCCCCTTTTGTGGTGTGATGCTGAAACCCAGTATTACAAATCAATTCCTGCGACACTACCGTTGCCAAACCGCATTGGTACCTTACCTTTCCTTTGGATCACAGCGGCAGGGTGGAGACGGGGGATTTGCTGCATGGGCAACAGCTTATCCTCCATATGAACCTAGTTCATGAATATAGTTCAAAAAAAGGAAAAAAAAAAAAAAAAATTTGACACTACTCCATCGTCTCTCGTAGACGGAGGACTGCCAACCAACCATATTAATCTACTTGTTATGGCTTGAAGAACATAAAACTAGAGAAACCAGGAAGTCAGGCATGGCTGACCATGTGTAGAGGGAAAAGGGAGGGTCACCAATCCTTTTTAGAAAAAAAACATTGGAAATAATAAGTGCACTTGTTCTACCCTGATAACTTTCTCAGCGGGCCAAAAAATAGATTAGGTTTTTGACACAAGGTCGCAATTATGGTGAACCCCCCAGTGAGCTCAAACTCACAATTCAGTAGCAAATGAGCTGTCATAACACTATTTATTCCCTATAAAATCCCAAAATGTTGATTGAGACAGGATAGATATTAGGTTTCTGCTAAAAATTAAAATTTTTAAATAATAGCCGACACTTAGGAGACATCCAGAACCTCCAGAACTGGAACCTCACCATCAGATAGAGTTTAACGTCATTCCCAGGACATAAAGACCCTCAGTCACTGCCTTCTAGCACCCATGATAAAAAGGGTTGGGTCTTGCCATAAGGGCAATAGGGTTGGGGCAAATCATATATATATTTACCAACCCCTCCACCGAGCAGGATGTGACACAAGGTCAATTTCTTAAGCGGAGTTCAACAGGTTTGAATTCAGAGTTTTCCTTCTCCTAGACCGGTTGCCTAACCAAGGTTAAAGAGCCCAGTCTGCCCTACTATTTATCCATAGCTGGAGGGAGAGTAGGATTCATACCTTTCCCAAGGGTATTAACACTAAGTGAAATGCAATTATCACATCCAGGATTTGAACTCGGGGCGACGAGTCCATTTCCCATGACTTTAACCATCGCACCACACGTTTCTTGGAGCAATCATATAGGTGCTAGGGTTAAGCATCATGGAACGCCACCCATGCCCAACAGGTGACCCTATTGTTGAGGGGTTTTAACAGTCGGTGTATTCTAAAATCCCAGCTGAGAGGGCTTGATTAACCCGTTAACCATTTATATATATTTACCAACCCCTCCGCACGAGCAGGATGCGACACAAGGTCAATTTCTTAAGCGGAGTTTAACAGGTTTGAATTCAGAGTTTTACTTCTCCTAGATCAGTTGCCTAACCAAGGTTAAAGAGCCCAGTCTGCCCTACTATTTACCCATAGCTGGAGGGAGAGTAGGATTCATACCTTTCCCAAGGGTATTAACACTAAGTGAAATAATTGCCACGCCCAGGATTTGAACTCAGGTCGACGAGTCCATTTCCCATGACTTTAACCATTACACCACGCACTTCCTGTTAACCATTTATAAGTTAGTAGTTAAACTAGTTAAAATCTGCATAAGAAATTGACCTTGTGTCGCATCCTGCTTGTGTGGAGGGGTTGGTAAGTATGTATTTGCTTCACAGAGAGTGTAACAAAGTGTCACAGAGAATTGTCACCTAATATTCGTCAACGTAGATCTTTAAATTTATAACCTGAAACAAGAGAAACACCCCCACCTCAAAAAAAAAAAAGCCGAGAATGGTAGCTGAACCGTGCATTCTCAAATTACAAACAAATTGTTAGTTTGAACCCCCCTCCCCCCCGTCTTTTGATCTCAACAATGGCACCCGATACCATTAAAAAACAAATGGCATTTCTAGCAAAAGTTCTACTGACACCTGATTGATGAAATGTTGTTATAATGGAGATTTGGTGTCTGTCAGTCTGTAACAGAAACTATGTCAGTGCTTACATAAATGATATAAAATTCAGCATTAACTCTTAACATCCTGTTGAGAATTTTCAAAGTCCAGATCTCCATTCCTATAAGGATTATTAAAAAAAATGGCTAAAAATGGCCTTTTTATTTAAAGTTACCTGTTATTTCCCTTAAATCAAAGACTTCTAAATATGTTTAATATTACATTTAAACAAAGTCCAGATCCCCATTCCTATAAGGATTTATCAATAAATGGCTAAAAATGGCCTTTTCATTTAAAGTTACCTGTTATTTCCCTTAAAACAAAGACTTCTAAATATGTTTAATATTACATTTAAACAAAGTCCAGATCCCCATTCCTCTAAGGATTTATCAATAAATGGCTAAAAATGGCCTTTTCATTTAAAGTTACCTGTTATTTCCCTTAAATCAAAGACTTCTAAATATGTTTAATATTACATTTAAACAAAGTCCAGAGACCCATTCCTCTAAGGATTTATCAATAAATGGCTAAAAATGGCCTTTTCATTTAAAGTTACCTGTTATTTCCCTTAAATTAAAGACTTCTAAATATGTTTAATATTAAATTTAAACAAAGTCCAGATCCCCATTCCTATAAGGATTTATCAATAAATGGCTAAAAATGGCCTTTTCATTTAAAGTTACCTGTTATTTCCCTTAAATCAAAGACTTCTAAATATGTTTAATATTACATTTAAACAAAGGCTATTATTTGGGGTAGATTAGGAAAATGAATATGATCTGGACGGGTGGAATGAGGTGGTATAGGACATTAAGAGTTAATCTAATTTTGAGAATCGCCAACCGGGACACTTGGTGAGAGATTGTCATGGAGATCCGTGCTGCTAACGCGGCATAATGATAAAATATATAAGTATATGTCCACGGATATACTCAATACAAGATACATTGATATAGTAAAGACCCTTTATTTAATGGCATATCAACTCCCTATGGGTTATTCAATGCTGAATTTTATATATCAATTATCAAATATAATTGCATGGTTTCAAGTATTCCTATCTAAGTAAAGTAAGTAAAATTGGCGGGGTGGCCTAAAGTTGGTATCAGCCAGACAGTCAGGGAGTCTATCCCCTTTTCACTAGCACTAACATTATTTATTAAATCCGGTTTTGTTAAATAATGGACCATTCCATTTTTATTATAAAGGAAAGGAAAGAAAAAGTACATGCTACACAGAAAAAATATAAGAAAAAATGATCATACTGTGGTATATCCACAGGTCCTGCAAGTCAATATGATACTTTTTATACATTGAACTATTTAGCAATAGCTCTTAAGTAAACATATCAAACGTCGTAATAATTAAATTATCATACAGTGGTATATTCACAGGTCCTGCTAGTCAATTATTATTCTGATAACTCCATTGCAATTTATTAGATTTCCATATGCAACAGTTGAATGAGTTGTATATCTTTATTAAATAATAAAATGACTTGATTAGTTAAGTTAAAAGTTAAAATTAATAGAAACATAATATCGTGACATGCATTGAAAAAAATTAGAATAATTTATAAATTATTCTAATTTGTTATCTAGACTAGCAAATATATGCACCCTCCGGGTGCAAGTATATAAGTTTTAATGTAATAAAATATCATATTAGATTAGAAAGGCTAATGAAACTAAATAAGAATGCAGATAAAATATTTGAAACAGAGGGGGGTATAATCGAAAAATAGAACAACTGAATCTTACTCTTCCATCACTCTCGTCTTTCATTGTTAATTTTTCTAATTTAAGTATTTAGTTAAAAGAGGAAGTAAAGAATAAAATGACAGTTATTTTATCTTGTTAATGGATTTCATTTAAAATTCATTGAAGAGACTTTTTCTTATATTCATTAAAATAAAACCAAACAGTTAGAAATCAATAATACTAAGCACATATTTATTAAATTCGATTTTTTTTATATCAATATGCAAATTAGCCTTCCCGTTCACACTGTAAACTGCTATTTTGTTGTATATATAAATATAATTGTATGTTGTCAGTATGTAGACATAGTTAACAGTATTAATAATGTAAGACAATTTTATTAATAGTAGGTTAAAATAAAAATAAAATCCTTGAGAATGTGATGTCAATAACTAAGGGACTTGTAATTTGAGTAGTGATATAGTTTCGGTTACAGATAAAAAAGCACACAATCTCCATTATAATAAGATATATAAATGAATTATTTATATATCTACATCTAGATAATGAATGTTATGCTTAAGTAATAGGTAGTTGGTACTTTTCCCAATATCACAATTTTTCATTAAGGGACACCCGTTTGTCGGCATACATGTCAGGCACCTAATCTTTGACCACCCCCCCCTGGTTCGCCACGCGAAGAAAGTGACACAATGGCGAAAGTATGGGACATCCAGTGAGTAATGGACTCACTATTCAATGGTAATGGATCTGCGAGACTAGTTCACTACGTAGGGTAGTGATTAATCGTACTTGAGAGTGGAATAAGATAAAACAAAATTAAAATTAAATAAAAAAAAAAGAAAGAAAAAGAAAGATACCTGGTGACCACCCCCCAATAGTCCACTAGCCTAGCTCGTTAACCATTACCCGATGTGGGGGTGCCTTAAGTGTTGGGATAAAAAGACAGGCCAGAGATTAACTCGAAAAATGATCAGAATTTAAGTAACACGAAACATTTGCTATTTCGCTTTTGGTTGACATTTTTGTTTAGAGGGGGGGGGGTTCTGGGGAGGAGGTCACTGTAACATGAGAAGGCCATTCAGACGTAATTGGAGATATTTAACCATGAATTAAATATTTTATTTCTTAATTTGATTTTCTTTATTTCTTTCGCTATGTTGGTTGGTTGGCAGGTCGTGATTTACGGCATGTCAACCCTTGTTGGGTTATTTAATGCCGAATAATATTTTTTTTTATTCATTCTTAATGTATATTCAAAAAAAAAAAATTTTTTTTCAAACACATCTTTTAAAGAATTTTTCTATTTTACCCATAGATCAGACCCTAACAGGTACTACCACTCTAGGCCAGGGTGGAACTGGGAGTAATGGTGATGAAGGTGTACTCCACAGATCTCCAAAACTGGAACCTCACCATTAGATGCAGTTTAACATCATAACCAGGACACTAAGACCCTAAAAATTGTTTATAAAAGCATTTTTACCCAAGAAATCCAAAAATTCTATCAAAAAAGTCTGAAAGTCAACCAATTTTAAGTTATTGATGATTTCTGATTTTTTCATAGCAAGATCAATATCCCGATGTGGCATTGAATCTAAGACAAAATTTTTTTTCTATTATTATTTCACATACATTGAACATTATTTGTACCAAAAAGATAGTTTGCTGTTTGCTCAGAACCGAAGCTATAACATCAGTTAAAATTTTGCAAATCAGAAATCATTAATAATTTAAAACTGGTTAATGTTCAGACTTTTTTGATAGCATTTTTGGATTCCTTGGGTAAAAATACTTTTATAAACCAATTTTTTTTACAGACAAAACTGGATTACAAAAAGTTGCCATTTCTTGCGACCGACCACCCAAATTTGGAAATTTAAAAAATCGACAATTCTTGGAATTGGAAACTCAAATTTTGGGGAATGTCCAACTTTAACACAGTTCACACCTGTACAAAATTTCCAAAAAATTGACGGGGGGTGGGTGACATGGCCTGAATGATTTGACATGGGGGGTTAGCTCAGTCGGTAGAGCGTTCGCCTAGAAACCACAAGGTTCTTAGTTCGATACCGGCCCTCGTTAACTCAGCGTATGAGTAGCACAGGGATCTGTGCGGTAAAGTAAATTAATTAATTAATAATTTAAAACTGGTTAACTTATAGACATTTTAATGGCCTTTTTTTGATTCCTTGGGCAAAAATAATTTTATCAACCAATTTTTAGGAGTAGGGCATCTCTAGAACTCATTTTACAGACAAAAATGGATGACAAAAAGTCGCCATTTTTCGTGACCCCCCTCAAATTTAAGTAAAATAAATAAATACAGCTCTTATATACGTAATCGAGCACTTTGTTTTCAATTCTCCAATACTAAAAAAGAAGGTTTCTAGTTCGATACCGTCCCTTGCCAACTCAGCGTATGAGTAGCACAGGGATCTGTGCGGTAAAGTAATGAGCTGATGGTAGGTGTGGTGCTCCAACTCAGACGCAAAAAGACAATCTCCTTGGTCTAGCGTTAGTGAAAAGGGGATAGACTCCCTCGCCGATTGGCCAGTACCGACATTAGGCTGCCCGACGACTACTTACTTACTTTTTATATATATATGTATGTATAATATATATATATATAAGTTAAGGTAGCATGGACATGAAGTCAATGCCGCATGGTTACTGCAGTTTCTCTCCCCTATGATCTTCAGACCAAGTACTTAGTCTGAAGATCACATAGGTGAGAAACTGTTAATAACCAAGCAAAGTTAACTGAATGTCCACGCTTCCTTAACTTAAAAATGAATGCTCTATACATGATATTGAGCACTTCTGTGGTACGACAACTAAAATCCGTCTTTTGTGAATGCAACACCCCCCACCCCCACATTGAAATACTGACGGACAATAACCCCAACTTTCTGCAACCGAGACTTTTGGGACTTTGCGGTCTAGCTGCCATGAAACTTAACATACAAATATATTTCTCACTCTCTATACCCTCAAAGAGAAACTAACATATATAACGAGGAGGAAATTAAGATTGAAAAGAAAAATAGGTAATTTATGAGGAAGTGCGTCCCGGTCTCCTGTCTCATAAATTGCTACCCGGTGATGATTAAAATAACGACCCCAGCTACGGTGTTACTTGAAAGAAAACAACCAACTTAGGGTGTTAAATATATTTTAGGAGGGGGGGGGCTTCTCTTTTTTGTCGTAATTCTTATTTATTTATCGTAATTTGTCGTAATTCTTGTTTATTTATAGAAATGTGTCGTAATTCTTGTTTATTTATCGTAATTTGTCGTAATTCTTGTTTAGATATGAAGATGGATATATAGTTTGGAATAGACTTAGATAGATAGATAGATAAACAAACAAAATAATATAGATAGATATGAACAAATGGAGATAGATATTTTCGACAAGTAAATGTATTTGGGGGGGGGGGTCGCATCTTTTTTTTTGTCGTAATTCTTGTTTATTTAAACTAAAAACAAAACATTAAACAAACATGAATAAAAAGAAAATCTTAGTATTTAAAGTAATATAGATAAATATGAACAAATTGAGATAGATAGATAAATATGAAGATGGATAGTTTTGAATAGACTGAGCTGGGTCGTTATTTTAATAGTCACCGGGTAGCAATTTTTGAGGCAGGAGACCGGGACGCACTTCCTCATAAATTACCACACATTTTTCTATTCAACCCATAGATGGATATATAGTTTGGAATAGACAGATAGATAGATAGATAGATAGATAAACAAACAAAATAATATAGATAGATATGAACAAATGAAGATAGATATTTTCGACAAGTAAATGTATTGGGGGGGGGGGGTCGCTTCTTTTTTTGTCGTAATTCTTGTTTATTTAAAATAAAAACAAGACATTAAACAAACATGAATAAAAAAAGATATTAGTATTTAAAGTAATATAGATGAATATGAATAAATTGAGATAGATAG
>CM042177.1:34738195-34773195 GCA_023376005.1 Doryteuthis pealeii | reverse complement strand
TTCTATTTAACCCATAGATGGGATCCTAACAGGTACTACCACTTGGGGTCAGAGTGGACCAGGGAGCAATGGTTAAGAAGGGGTGCTCCACATTCTCCAGAACTGGAACCTCACCATCAGATAGAGTTTAACGTCATTCCCAGGACATGTAGACCCTCAGCCACTGCCTTCTAGCACCCATATGATAAAAAGGGGTTGAGGCTTGCCATAAGGGCAATAGGGTTGGGGCAATCATATAGGTGCTAAGGCTTGACGTGACCAGCCGATTGATCGGAGGGGGCCTCTCCGACTGCCCGTTTAGCCTAAGTAAGGTTCCAAGTGGAGTGTTGTAGGTCATAGACTGCTCATCCACCAAGACTCAGTCCTTAAGCATCACGGGTCGCCACCCACGGCCAACAGGTGGCCCCATTGGGGGATAGTCTTACCCCTCTGCAGAGGTTCAGTCGGTGCATTCTAACGCCCCAGCCGACAGGGTGGACAATCTCCAGATTTCTAGAACTAGAACCTCACCACTAGATCCAATTTAACGTCATACTCAGGACACTAAGACACTCTTTCCAAGCTATTCTTTCTTTTTTTCTTACCAGAAAATTATTTCTTTTCTTTTCTTTCCTTCTTTTCAGGCTATTCTTTTTTCTTTCTTTATTTCTGTACAGACTATTCTCCATTTTTTTTTCATTCCTTTTCTTTGTTGCTTTTATTACTTTCCAGGCTTTCGTTTCTTTCTTTCTTGGATTTTCATTCCTTTTTCTTTCATTCCAGGCAATTCTTTCTTTCTTAAGTTTGTATTTTTCTATGCTATTCTTTCTTTCTTTCTTTACAAACTATTTTCACTTTCTTATTTCCTTCTTTCTCTCTTTCTTCTATTCATTCTTTCCGCATCATTATTTTGTTCCTTCTTTCTTTCTTTTTTGCTGTAGAGGAGTGAACACCCCTACAAGATGGACTGATCCAGAAGCATTTAAGAGTCGACGCAGCAGTGACTGAAGTCAGAATTTATTCGAATGAAATTATTGCGTCAACTCCAACCATTTGAACCTCCTTATTTGTACATTTGTCTTGTGATTTGTACTACTTCTTTGTTCTATGTTAAGTGTTGAATAAATACATAAATGACTTACTGGTGAAATTGATCTCACTATTTAGTTGATACAAGCTTTACCCAGATAAGTCTGCGTTATAACAAATGTAAAGTACTCAATATGTAAGTAGAGTGGATTTATTATTATAGTGTGTACATAAATAACCTACCCGAGTTTCACCATAAGGATCTTCAGGGTTAGATCCATTGAATTAATCAAGATATTGATTAATTACAGCTAACTACAGGAGTTCATGATGTAAAAATCTATTTCACCCCTCTCGCTCTAAAATAAGTTAAAATGGCCAGAATCCAGAATCCCGATCCATGCCCCCCACCCCTCTCACTATTGGTTGTTTGAAAGTAAGAGTCAGTAAAAGTTAAAATGGCCAACTTCTGTCGAAAGCTAAGTGTTTATATATATTTCTCCCATATTTATATATACTAGCAAATATATGCACCCTCCGGGTGCAAGTATTTTAGTTTAATTTTATAATAAAATATCATATTAAATTAGAAAGGCTAATGAAACCGAATTAGAATGTAGATAAAAAGATTTGGAACAGAGGGGGTATGATTGAAAAATAGAACAACTTTGAAACTAACTCTTCCATCATTTTCTGTTACTCCCGTCTTTCATTGGTAAATTTTCCTAATTAAACTGTTTAGTTAAAATAGGAAGTAAAGAATAATATTACAGTTATTTCTTCTTGTGAATGGATTTCTTTTAAGATTTATTCCTGAGATTTTTGCTCATATTCAATAAGATAAAACCAAACAATTAGAAATCAATAATACTAAGCATATATTTATTAAAATCAATTTTTTAAGATCAATATGCAAATTAGCCTTCCCATTCACACTGTAAACCTCTATTTTGTTGTATATATAAATACAATTGCATGTTATTAGTATGTAGATATGGTCAACAGTGGCTTCGGCCTCTGGACCATTAATATAAATAACGGCGTCGATCCCAGGGGGCCATCCCCCCAGGCAACACCTGCTCCCTTGATTTAAAGGGGCAGGGCTGGGTTTATTGCCCAGCGCCTGAGGCACCCCCCTTGAGGGGGAATGCCGACAGGATCGACGCAATTTTTCACCCGCCACCCCATGAGTCTCGGCTTGTGGGTGGTCCCACATAAATAGGGCCTTGTGCCTGACCTGTACAAGTGGGGTACGTGGAAAATATCATGTAGATATGGTAAACAGTGTAAGTAATGTAAAACAATTTTATTAATAATTGAGGTTTAAATAAAAATAAAATCATGGAGAATATGATGTAAATAACTAAAGGAATTGTGACTTGTATAGTAATATAGTTTCGGTTATAGGCAGACAAACCCACAATCTCCATTATAATAAGAAGATATATATATATTGTCTGAAAAGATTAGACTTTTGGGGCAATGATTTTTACTATAAAAATGCATTGGACAATGATTTTTTACTATGAAAATGCATTGAACAATGATTTTTACTATAAAAATGCATTGGACAATGATTTTTACTATAAAAATGCATTAGAAATGATTTTTACTATGAAAATGCATTGGACAATGATTTTTACATAAAATGATGATTTTTACTATAAAAATGCATTGGACAATGATTTTTACTATAAAAATGCATTGGACAATGATTTTTTACTATGAAAAATGCATTGGACAATGATTTTTACTATAAAAATGCATTGGACAATGATTTTTACTATAAAAATGCATTAGAAATGATTTTTACTATGAAAATGCATTGGACAATGATTTTTACAATGAAAATGCATTGGAAATGATTTTACTATGAAAATGCATTAGAAATGATTTTTACTATGAAAATGCATTGGAAATGATTTTTACTATGAAAATGCATTGGACAATGAAAATGCATTAGAAATGATTTTTACTATAAAAATGCATTAGAAATGATTTTTACTATGAAAATGCATTAGAAATGATTTTTACTATAAAAATGCATTAGAAATGATTTTTACTATAAAAATGCATTGGACAATGTCTGAAAAGATTAGACTCATTTTGAGTTTCTGGCTGAAAAAAATTTATCATAGTTAAATGACAGTTTGTTAAGTTTTTCTTTGAAAGTTATATATGTATATATATGTATGTGTGTGTGTGTGTGTGTGTGTGTGAAATATAAAACCAGCCTTTTAGAGTAAATTACAAAATATGGAATATGTTGCAACTACAAAGGTCTCACTTTGTCGTCTAAGTTCGACAAAAACTTTTGACATAACTCAAAAGCTACTTAAGTAGGAGGGGGGGGGTCTCAGTTTACAATTTTTTTTTTTTTTTTTTTTCATGTATGTCCCACTTGTTGTACCCGGCTTTATGAAATTAATTTTCAAAGATTTGACACGCTGCTCTTGTTAACTCATATGTAACTTCAAAATATCTTTCCGCTTATAATTATTTAGAACCAGTTGACATAACCAGTAGACAATAACAGGGATGGTCAAAAATGCATTGGACAATGATTTTTAATATAAAAATGGATTGGAAATGATTTCTACTATAAAAATGCATTGTCCAATGATTTTTAATATAAAAATGCATTGTCCAATGATTTTTACTATAAAAATGCATTGGAAATGATTTTTACTATAAAAATGCATTGGACAATGATTTTTACTATAAAAATGCATTGTCCAATGATTTTTTACAATAAAAATGCATTGTCCAATGATTTTTACTATAAAAATGCTATAAAAATGCATTGGACAATGATTTTTACAATAAAAATGCATTGGAAATGATTTTTACTATAAAAATGCATTGGAAATGATTTTTACTATAAAAATGCATTGGAAATGATTTTTACTATAAAAATGCATTGGACAATGATTTTTACAATAAAAATGCATTGGAAATGATTTTTACTATAAAAATGCATTGGAAATGATTTTTACTATAAAAATGCATTGGAAATGATTTTTACTATAAAAATGCATTGGAAATGATTTTTACTATAAAAATGCATTGGACAATGATTTTTACTATAACAATGCATTGGACAATGATTTTTACTATAAAAATGCATTGGAAATGATTTTTACTATAAAAATGCATTGGACAATGATTTTTACTATAACAATGCATTGGACAATGATTTTTACTATAAAAATGCATTGGAAATGATTTTTACTATAACAATGCATTGGACAATGATTTTTACTATAACAATGCATTGGACAATGATTTTTACTATAAAAATGCGATTGGACAATGATTTTTACTATAAAAATGCGATTGGACAATAATTTTTTATGATAAAAATACATTAGAAATGATTTTTACTATGAAAATTTATGAGAAAATTAATTTTTCTATAATGAATATAATTCCCTAACATCTAGACATAAAATAACCCTAGATAGGTTAATATGCCATTAAAATCAATCAATCACTCGATCCATAGATTCTTGTTTGCCTCACGTGTAGATCAGGTGCTGATACGGCCGCCATAATGGATTTTGGCATCATGGCCGATAACAAAGCAGTGCCGCCGACATTGTACAAGATTTTCCTCTTTTTTTTTTCTCATTCTCTATCTCTTTCTACTTTGGGACTAGATTAGAAAACGGCAGCTTTTGTCTGGCGCCAGGATATTGTCAGTCATCATCTTATTCAAAGATGGGCGAAGATGAAGAATTCGTAACCAAAAGAGAGGAAAAAAAAAATCAATCATTGGAACAATATCCCAAAAGCAACAAGACGCACAGACAGACGAACAAGAGAAAAACAAAGAAGACGATGCTAGATGATTGCGGACGTAGAAAGAAACAGTTTAACAAGATTGGAGTGGGCTGCCTCTTTATTCACCCCCACCCCCCACCGCTGTAGACTAATTTCTTTTTCTTGTTTTGTTTTTTTTTAAATCAATTTTTAATTTTCTTATTTTTTGTTTATCTGAATTTCTGATTTTCTTAGCGCGTTTTCGGTCGATATATTCTAAGATTGTTAAATCTTAAAAATTGACCTTGTGCCATACCCTGCTCATTGCAAAATGATTGGTTGGTTGGTTGGTTGGTTTTAAGTCAGGCATGTTAAGCTGAGTAGCCCCTTAGGGCTACATGGATTACATATGTATATCATGAGGGCTGCAAGGATTACACATGTATGTTATGAGGGCTGCATTGATTACACATGTATGTCATGAGGGCCACACATGACAACTAAGTCTTTAAATCCTTCTTCTACATTAACAGAACAAAGTGATGATTGCTATCATTAATTTATTTATTATCAAAACATCATGAACCAGGCATTTCAAAATGAGTAGACCCCTAGAGCCACATAGATTACATATGTATGTCATGAGGACCGCACATGTCAACACATGTTGAGTTATTTTATGTTGAATTTGGAAAATGCCATCGTGGAGGTTTGCTTCTTGCTGGGAACCCCCACATTAGAAAAACCTTATATGACATGTTAGCTGGGTGGGAAGAAAAATTAATACACATATATTGGGTTCTGAATTCAAACCAGCTGTACTCCACTTAACTACTCTTGGGAATGGCATGAATCCATCTGTTCTTTGACCCCTCCCCCCAGTTATGAGTAAATAGTAGGGCAGCCTAGGTGTAACGTTCTAATAGCAATATATATTGTATAGCGGGTCTTGTCAACGTGCCTCCAAATTCACAACACTAAAAAGTATTTGGTACGCGGCAGTCATCTTGTCGATAAAAAGGTACAACGTGAGAAATATATCGTCACAAGCTGCTTAGCTTTTATTTTTGGGCTCGTCTCGTGGGTTGTTTCGGAGAGGAGGAAAGGCAGGGAGAAAGAGAGAGAGAACTGTTAGATTACTGTGATCCCACACTAGGGACCATAGGCCCGTCCGAATCCTATGCTGTCGGAAATCAAAAAGAGGATGATATTCTTCTTCGTCGTTCCTCATCACCATGTGACTTCCGGTTCCGGTCAATACCTGAAACTTCCAGCTGGCTTTCAATTCTCCATTCAGGGGGGGTCATGCCCCAGTCAAATCACTGTGCATCACTCCACCCTTTTTCAAAGCCTCCACCTTGTCTCATTTCTTCTTCCTCCTTTTCTATAGTAGTCCTCCCAAAACTCAGGGCCTTCATCATCTCGTTACATATAGAAATATACTTATCTCTGGACCATTACTACTTTGAGAGGCTGGAATATGGTTGGTGGGTTGATGTTGAGTTGGCTGGCAATTCTTTGGTGTTTGGGTTTCTTAGCCTTGGTTAGGTAACCAACCTAAGAAAAGGAAAACTCTGAATTTAAACCAGCTGTACTCTCCTTAAAAATTGACCTTGTGTAGACACTTCTCATACTTTTGTTGTTTATGTTTCAGGCATTGTTGGGTGGTCTCCGTTTACCTGATTGATCTCACAATTCGTCTGTTCTCCTAATTCTACACCTTGTGTCACATCCTGTTCATGGTGGAGGGGTTGATTCATTCCATGCTTTTAATTCTGTTAACTAAACAGGTCCTGAAATTAATCTTACATTGTCGTGACTTCCTTCATATGAGTGTGCATAACTGGCCGTTGCGTTTAAAGCCGAATGAAAAAAAAAAAAATAGAAACAATCTGGAAACATTTCTAACTGACATGTCCTGGCCCACTGGTTGGGAAGCGTCTTCATATTTGCAATTTTGTGTATTCATTTCTTAAGAGATGGTTAGATTTTGTTATTTTACACACACTCCTATAAAATCTTATTATAATGAAGATCGTGTGTCTATCTGTAACTGAAACTATATCACTACTCAAGTTACAATTCCCTTAGTTATTTACGTCACATTCTCCATGATTTTATCTTTTTATTTAGACCTCAATTATCAATAAAATTATCTTATCTACATACTAATAACGTGCAATATATACCACAATTAGACAATGATTTTTACTATAAAAATGCATTGGAAATGATTTTTACTATGAAAATGCATTGGAAATGATTTTTACTATAAAAATGCATTGGAAATGATTTTTACTATAAAAATGCATTGGAAATGATTTTTACTATAAAAATGCATTGGACAATGATTTTTACTATGAAAATGCATTGGAAATGATTTTTTACTATAAAATGCATTGGAGATGATTTTTACTATGAAAATGCATTGGACAATGATTTTTGTCGGTCTAGTGTCAGTTATTTCATAAGCAAAAAAACAAAAACAAAAAAACAAGTCTACATTAAGGGGTGATTGGTTGGATTTTATGGCATGTCAACATTTGTTGGGTTATTTTAAGCCAAAGACATTTTGTTATATTTATTCTTGATGCGTATTAAAAATTCTTTTTTTTTTTTTAAATGCAATCTTTAAAACTCATATGTTTTTTTCTCTATTTAACCCATGGATGGGACCCTAACAGGTACTACCACTCCGAGTCTACTAGTTCTAAACAATCATAAGCAGAAAGTTATTTTGAAATTACATATTAGCTTATGAGAGCAGCGTGTCAAATCTTTGAAAATTAATTTCCTAGAGACGGGTATGACAAGTGGGACACACGAGAAAAAATAACAAAAGCCCTGTAAACTGAAACCCCCAACTACTTAAGTAACGTTTAAGTTTTTGTCAAGCTTAGACGACAAAGTAAGGCCTTTTTAGTTGCAACATATTCCATATTTTGTAATTTTTGTATTTTTGTAATAAAATGCTAGTTTTATATTTCACAAACACACACACATATATATATATATATATATATATATATATTGGCCACACGACGACCACATTATCACGCAGATTAACACTACACTTATCTGATTCCAGTTCCATTAATAAACCCCTTAAAACACATTCATGCCCCCCCTCTACCTACCGCAAAATTCTAACCGAAAATACACGCACACTACATAAAGAAAAAAAAACAAACAAAAACTTCAAATAATCGAAGCTTTATATATCAAACAAAAAAAAACTACCTTAAACAAAATAAACTTTGAATTAAGTCAACATGTTCTCAAATTATTATAATTTCCCGCCTCTCCTCCTTCCACTATTCCCCTCCCCTTCTCACAAGTTGTGCTCCCCTCCCACAAAAAAATCACTACTGCTTCGTTCGTTCGAACCAATACCAATTCCTACAACCTCCCCCTATCAATTGTTACTACCTCCCACTTCCAATTCCTACGCTACTGCTCGTTCTCCTTAAAAACGAGACACGGAACATACCATCAGTTTCCTACCTGATGATGGCAAACTGTATTGCCAAAAGCGCTCGTAATGAAACCTTTGGTGGACTGTTACACCAGTTCCACCCTGACACCAAAAAGATGGCCAGAAAATTAGAAAGGATCGAACAAAAACTCGTCCGACAAGAATTGTCTGTACAGTTTAACACAACATGTTCAAAAGAAAAAATGCTGCCAAAATACACTTATATATATATATATATATATATATATATATTAATATATTATTAATGATTTGAAGGCAATTACAATGCGTATAAAAATAGAAACAAAAAGATGTTATTTTTGTCTTTTAGACAAAAATAACATCTTTTTGTTTTTATTTTTTATACGCATTGTAATTGCCTTCAAATCATTAATATATTATAACATACTTAACAATGCTTCAAGCAAATTACCAATTACTATTAGTATACTTGTCATTTCATCATTTTCTACAATGATAACCATTACACAACGTGTGCCTCCACTTTAAGTCCATGTAACTTTTTATTAATGAATTCTGCTGTGGATTGGTCTGACAGCCAGTGGTATTAGGACCACAACCCGGCTAAAGGGGCTCTGGTGAAAATCCAAAGAGTGTCTCTGTTATCGTCAAGAATCAATGGCTTTTGGTATACTTGTCATTGCATCATTTTCTACAGCGATAACCATAACATACGTGTGCCTCCACTTTAAGTGCATGTAACTTTTTATTAATGAACTCTGCTATCATATTGAAGCACTGCGTACGATAAAAAGAATGCTTGAAATATTTCGGGTTTTGTCAATTGTTTTGAACAAAAACCAGTTTATATAATATAAGTATTTAATAATATAATGCTCGTATTGTTATTGGTTTTTGTTTGTAGTTGTTCAACAATCCGTAATACAAAAGATGAGAAATAATTCTTTGATCCATAATATTGTAGATTTGAATGATAGATCCGGACATTCTAGGCATCAATCGGACCGCGTCGGACAAAGTAGATCTTAGGAGATAAAGCTTACGCTCTGATCAGTGTTTGGAACGTTATATCTACCCTGGCAACATAGTCATCAAAATGCTCCATAACGACAAGATGAACACTTCTGTTTGATATTGTGCACTATTTACTTATAAATATAACACACTATATTATCTATCTATATATATATATATATATATACACACACATATATATATATATATATATATATATATACACACATATATTGTTAAATAATGCAGCCATTTTTTGTCTGCAAGTTTTGTCCTTTGTTTTTTCGTATTGCCGGATTATTTATGTAATATCTGGCGAAAATTGGCTGATGTATTTGCCATATGTTATAGACCAAGTACTTTCCCACCCTATCATGGGCCATATTCAAGGTATTTTGAAACCGTACAACAATGGGCTTTCCATTTTCTATTTATATAGGTTGTGTTTATTATTGTTGTTGTTATTATTATTAGTATTACTAGCAAATATATGCACCCTCCGGGTGCAAGTATTTTAGTTAAATTTTATAATAAAATATGATATTAAATTAGAAAGGCTAATGAAACTGAATAAGAATGTAGATAAAAAGATTTTGAACAGAGGGGGTATAATTGAAAAATAGAACAACTTTGAAACTAACTCTTCCATCATTTTCCGTTACTCCCGTCTTTCATTGGTAAATTTTCCTAATTAAACTGTTTAGTTAAAGTAGGAAGTAAAGAATAATATTACAGTTATTTCTTCTTGTTAAGGGATTTCTTTTAAGATTTATCCCCGAGATTTTTGCTCATATTCAATAAGATAAAACCAAACAATTAGAAATCGATAATACTAAGCATATATTTATTAAAATAAAATTTTAAATATCAATATGCAAATTAGCCTTCTCGTTCAAACTGTAAATCGCTATTTTGTTGTATATATAAATACAATTGCATGTTATTAGTACGTAGATATGATCAACAGTATTAATAATGTAAAACAATTTTTATTAATAAGTGAAGGTTTAAAAGAATGAAATCATAGAGAATTTGACGTAAATAATTAAGGGAATTGTGACTTGAGTAGTAATATAGTTTCGGTTACAGACAGAAAAACACACAATATCCATTATAATAAGATTATAATTTTATAATTTATTAATGTAATTAACATTTTAGAACATTGGTGCTATTATCAAAGTTTATTTTGTTTAGTTTTGGATTTGTGTCTAATATGCAGTGCTTCTAAGATTTTTAGTCGTTGTTTCTATAATGGTGGTGTTATCGTTAAGTATTTTTCGGAATTTATTATTGGGACAAGAGTGTGTTTTTAGATGTTGGGCTATTTGAGCTATTGTCTGTAAGGTGCATTGTAAATATGGCAAATACATCAGCCAATTTTCACCAGATATTACAAAAATAATCCTGCAATATGAAAAAACGAAGGACAAAACTTGCAGACAAAAGATGGCTGCATCATTTAAGAAATGCTACATATATACACATACACATATACATATATGTGATAATATGGTATAGTCAGATAGCCTACTCTAGTTTCACCTTGTACAGATCATCAGCACTATCTGCAATGAATTAATTAATATAATTCATTGCAGATAGCCCTGATGATATGTACAAGGTGAAACTAGAGTAGGCTACCTGACTATACCATATTACTAAATTTGCTCTATAAAAGTATTGAGGACTCTTATATTTTTTATAATCCCAACTTATTTGGTTAATTATTTTATCACTTATAATTATAGCAGGCTATATTATCCATAGTCAGCCCGTCAGGGGTGATGTGTTTGTGTTCCAGTTTTTTTTTATTGTTTTTTTTTATGATGATGATGATTATGGCACTTCGAAGTGCCGAAAGTACTTGGGATAAAAACTTTGATGGATTAATCCACTGATTCCATCCAAATGTAAAAAAGTTGGCCAGAAAGCTTGAAAAGATTGTTAATAAAATTGTCAAACAGGAGAAGTGCCCTTTGTTTAATTCTACATATATAAATGAAAGAATGCTGCCCAAATACACACTCACACACATAAATATATATATATACATATTTCTTTTTCTTTTTTTTTTCTTCGAACACTTCAAAATTCTCTGTATTTTGACCATTTCAACTTCAAACATTTTACCATGAAGAAGGTCATTTTCTTTGTATACTTAAATATTTTATATTATCATTATTTCATTTCATATTTAAAATAATAATAAATAGAATACATTGTATACATGGACAAATGCTCGGCTGAAACATGTGTTAGCATTTCATTAAACCATTTTTTATCCATTCAACATTTTCTTTCCTTTATTTATTTATCCTTTCAACATATATATATGTATATATATATATATATATTTTTGCTTGAAGGCAACTACAATGCGAATATCGCATAAATTCGATAATTATAGAAGATAATAATAATCTATAATTATCGAATTTATGCGATATTCGCATTGTAGTTGCCTTCAAGCAAAAATATAAATATTATCGACAATGCTTCTAAAAAATAAACAAACATCCAAAAAATCTTATGTATATATATATAATATATGTGTGTGTGTGTGTGTGTTGACAAGGCTGTTTCCATTTCAAAGAGCACTAATTATTTATCCTTTCAACATATATATATATATATATATATATATATATAGTTTTTTTCCGTAGTTAGGGTCTTTCCATGTGTGGTTTAACCAAGCTGATGCAGGTAGACCATAAGGAGAGCTCAATGTACCTAATACCAGTGAGTGGAAGGACAGAGCAGCCTCATCCAGAACATAGACCTCCCCGCCTAATCCAAAGAAACTAACCCCACCCATTCCAAAATAAGACACCAACCCTCCCTCCCCTAAATTGATAGATATAAAAGAGATGTTACTTTGGGAAATTCTCAGTAAGAGTCATGTTCTTGTGATTACCTGAAGATGCCGTATTAATACGGTTGAAATAAATTATTGTAATGAAGCAAGTTTAGAGTTTTTCTTCATTTACTATATATATATATATATATATAGTTACATAATTATTTAAATATCATTTGTAAAGTGGATTTGTACGTCCGTGGGATGTGACACAAAATGAAGTAACAAAAGAGAATAGAAAATTAGTTAATTAGTTTTTATTGTATTAATTCAACTAACTTTCACTTATGATTTCACTAAGATTCTTTCTCTCTTTATCCACAAACAATACCACAACTGACAGATACCATTCAAATCCACATTGTAACATTCTTTCTTATCTATTACAGAAATATTTATTTATACTTGGTGTATATAAAAGGGTCATTCGATAAACGAGAGGAATTTGTTTTGAAAAATGCTAAATAAATTTTTTTCAGAATTTTTGGCCCACAAATGTAAACCCTGCATTGTGTTTAGAATTGGTGTGTAGCAGAAATTATTTTAATCGCACAAAAATATTTGTTTGTGTGACAGAGAGAGATTTACCTTCCCACTTTAACACACACACACACACACACACACACACACATACACACAACACACAAAAATATAAATTTTAGTTTATATTTATTTACATTGGAACAAGTTTGCTACCATTGGTTTCATGCTTAATTTTTTAAGCTGAGAAATCATCAGGTAACAATGCTATTAAAATGAAAATATCATTTTCATTTTAACAGTATTGTGTGTTTTCATACCCTTTTATCTATACATATACTGTTGGATTCAATTCCTTACTCTTAACTTGTATAATATATATATTATATATATATATATATACTATATATATATATATATAGGTCATTTTAAGAAGAATTTGTTTTGAAAAATGCAAAATAATTTTTTTCAGAATTTTTGGCCCACAAATGTAAACTCTGCATTGTATTTGCAATTGGCATATGGCAAAAGGGTTTATTTTGTTTTACGGCATATAAAACTCAGTGGGTTATTTAATGCTGACAAAGTTTCAAAATAAATTCATTCTTAATGGATAATCAGTTTTGTTTATAAACATGTGTTACTATTTGACCCATAGATGGGACCCTAACAGGTACTACCACTCCGGGTCAGAGTGGACCAGGGAGCAATGGTGATGAAGGGGTGCTCCACATTCCCCAAACCTCCAAAACTGGAACCTCACCATCAGATAGAGTTTAACGTCATTCCCAGGACATGTAGACCCTCAGTCACCGCCTTCTAGCACCCATATGATAATATAATATGATTTTATAATATCATAGAAAAAGTTAAGGGTCTACCATGGTTTCAATCAAAATATAATGTAGCGTCCTGATGAAATCATTTGGATTGAAACCATGGTAGACCCTTAACTTTTTCCTCTACAAATATCATTTTTATTATTACTGCTCTATGTCTTTAATATATTGAGCACTTTTGGATTATTTACTGATCCCACAGCAATGGACAAGTTAAAGTGGCAATTAGATGATATCTTATTATAATGGAGATTGTGAGTTTTTCTGTCTGTAACCAAAACTATATTACTATACAAATCAGAATTCCCTTTGTTATTTACATCATATTCTCCATGATTTTATTTTTTATTTAAACCTCAATTATTAATAAAATTGTTTTACATTATTAAGACTGTTGACCATATCTACCTACTAATAACATGCAATTGTATTTATATATACAACAAAATAGAGGTTTACAGTATGAATGGGAAGGCTAATTTGCATATTGATTCTTAAAAAATTGAATTTAATAAATATATGCTTAGTATTATTGATTTCTTATTGTTTGGTTTTATCTTATTGAATATGAGCAAAAATCTCGGGGATAAATCTTAAAAGAAATCTATTAACAAGAAGAAATAACTGTAATTTTATTCTTTACTTCCTATTTTAACTAAAATAGTTAAATTAGGAAAATTTACCGATGAAAGACGGGAGTAATGGAAAATGATGGAAGAGTTAGTTTCAAAGTTGTTCTATTTTTCAATCATACCCCCTCTGTTCCAAATCTTTTTATCTGCATTCTTATTCAGTTTCATTAGCCTTTCTAATTTAATATATTTTATTATATTAAATCTTAAATACTTGCACCCGAAGGGTGCATATATTTGCTAGTATATATAAAGTTATTTATACACATAGCATAGAGAAAAATAATTTCTACTATATATATATATATATATATATATATATATATATGAAATTTAACATTTTGAAAAAACATATGATGTTTGTTATGTTATTGCTGACAGATCTGTTTCGACCAAATCGATAAGTTGGTCTTCATTCAAAGAGCGCATAGATGGGAAGAGAAAGATATCCGTTAAAAAGACTGTTTACAGAAACGAACGCTGAATTTCAACCGCTGAAAATTTTTGAAAAATGCATGTTCTGTTTTAAAAATAAAATAAATTTAGTTTTAGTTTTTAAAAATCAGAAGCATTATAGTTTATAGTAAAACTTAAAAGAGTTTGTTGTAAAAATTTTATATAAAAATGTAAAGTGGGTATCAAAATAGTATAGTATATATTTCAGCTGTTAAAAAATATACAAGTCCACAGTGTAATTTGAAAGAAGATGTATATTTTTTAACAGCTGAAATATATACTATACTATTTTGATACCCACTTTACATTTTTATATAAATTTTTTACAACAAACTCTTTTGATTTTTACTATAAACTATAATGCTTCTGATTTTTAAAAACTAAAACTAAAATTTATTTTATTTTTAAAACAGAACATGCATTTTTCAAAAAATTTCAGCGGTTGATTCAGCGTTCGTTTCTGTAAACAGTCTTTTTAACGGATATCTTTCTTCCCATCTATGTTGCTCTTTGATGAAGACCAACTTATCGATTTGGTCGAAACAGTACTGTCAGCAATTACATAACAAACATCATATGTTTTTTCAAAATGTTAAATTTCATACTGTCGGATTAATTTCCATCTATTTTTCATATATATATATATATATATATATATATATATATTTAAAAATTTGTTTTGGGATGAAACAAAGAAATCACAGTGCTCAACCACAAATTTGGTTTCAGGTTTCAGGTTATTTTACCATCGTCAGGCTGCTCAATCTCCTGGTGTTTATTTGAAGAGATTTCATAAACATAACAACACAAAATCTCTTCAAATAAACACCAGGAGATTTAGTAGCCTGACGATGGTGAAATAACCTGAAACCTGGGTAGTTGCTTATGAAAAACTTTTATATTCAAAAAATTCAACAAATAAATAAATAAATATATATATATATATATATATATATATTCATAGTAGAAATTATTTTTCTCTAGGCTATATATATATAAAAGAGAATGACTTACCGGTAAAACATATTGAGTTAATAAGTAGTAATTGGATAAGTCAATGTTATAACAGATGCAAAGTGCTCAATACGTTAGTAGAGCGGATTTAGTATTACAGTGTGTATATAAATAACCTACTTAAGGTTCACTATAAGGATCTTCAGGGTTAATTTCACTGAATTAATCAAGATATTGACTGATTAGAGTTAGTCTATATTTATAGTTTACAGTTATATATATATATATATATATATATGTGTGCGTGTGTGTGTGTGTGTGTGTGTGTGTGTGTACATTAGTGCTATAGCTTAAAAAAGATTCCGCTCTAGAAGGAGAAACTCGGAATTTAAGCCTTTAAACTCTGTTTAAAAATTGACCCTGTGTCACATCCTGCTCGTGTTTAGGGGCTACATACATACCTGCCAAAATAAATCTTTTTGACTTTTTTTTTGTTGTTGAAGTTAAAGTTCATGACAATATTTGCAATCTTTTCCATTTACGAATTATTCTAAGATGTGTATAAATAATTTTTTTTTAATTTACGCTTTTTAATTCCCTCATAAATTTAACCGAAACAAATTGGCTCTCGGAAAGAAAAACTATCAATTTCAGATATTAAAAGAAAAAAAAAAGAAACATGTTAAACCAGTTAACAATCCTTGACCGGAAATTAATTTCTAAGTAATAAATAAATAAAACCTTTTAAGCTTTTTAAGTAGATAAATTCACAAGGGAATTCTTAAAGAGTAATTCTTTATTAAGTCAGATCATATATATATATATATATATGAGTATAGATAAAAGGATATGAAAACAACGCACAATGCTGTTAAAGTGAAAACATTTTATATCATATTCATAGCTAATATTGAACAATATTTCGATTTATAAAAATCATCTTCAGAGCTTGTTTATACTCCGGACTTAACAAGAGCGGAGACGAAAACATGAATTCAAAATGAAAACATTGATATTGCAAAAAGTATCGTAGGGCCTCTCGACCACCCGTCTATCTCTCTCTTGTGTTGTCCAAGATGGGCCAAAGTGGAGTATTGTATGTCATGAACTGCTCATCCACCTGGCGCTATTCTTAAGCATCACGGGTCGCACACACAGCCAACAGGTGGCCCCATTGGGGAGTCTCACCCCTCTGCAGAGGTGCAGTCGGTGCATTCTAACGCCCCAGCCGACAGGGCGAGCTATACTGTTTTCTGACTTTGTAGGCATGCCCATGTGTGTTAGAAAGAGGAGATCAAAAAAGGTGCTCAAGATTTGCTGTTGGTAAGATGATTAATGACCTTATGAGCGTTTAGCAGGTCAGTTGCCAGATGTTTGAGTTTCAAGGAATCCATTCCCAGGGCAGAAAGACATTTAGAATATGGCAGATAACTGATGGAGGGTATTCGTTTGGTTACACATCTCTGTACAGTTCTAGGAGGGTAATGTTTGAGCGAGATAGGGGTTCCAGGGATATGTGTAATCTCTTTTATATATGTTCTTATTCAATTTTGTTAGTCTTTTTAATATACTTCATTTGGTTACACATCTCTGTACAGTTTAACCTATAGATAAGAGCCTAACAGTGTTACATAATAATTAGATTTCTTAATATTTATGTACCGTAGTGAGAAATCAAAATGGCTGTTATAATTGCAGCCCACGGATGAAGGATGGTGACAAGGCTTGACCTCATCCTGATCCTTACTGGTGGATACCGTGAGAATCGGTGGAGGAGACCCTCTTCCAGTTTAGATTAGAAATAGATTTTTAGTCAGATCGGCCAAGACCACGACTGTGGTAAGTCGTGTTATGCACGTGGCCGACTCGATCTGCGCAGGTAGTCTGGTGGGGATTTTGAAATAATATGATGTAAGTTAAATCGAAGTCTTATGTTATTATCTAAAACTACCAATGACACAGGGCTTCTGATAAAGAGAATCCCAATGGAAGACCAGACACGAAGTCCCCGAGACGAATCCAGACACTAGAAGAGTTGTTAGAAGAAGACGTAAGATAGAAAAGACGTCAGAAAAGATAGAGAAGTAAGTAAGAAAGGATATACACAACAGGTACAACCAATCCTGGTCAGGGTGGACATGGGAGTAATGGCAATTAAAGGCGTACTCCACACTCTTCAGAGCTCCAGAAATGTAACTTCATCACAAGATGCAGTTCAACTTAATATTCCTGTGAGAATTTTCTAAGTCAGTCTGTAACCGAAACTATGTCAGTGCTTACATAAATGATATAAAATTCAGCATTAACTCTTAACATCCTGTTGAGAATTTTCTAAGTCCAGAGCCCCATTCCTATAAGGATCTATCAAAAATGGCTAAAAATGGCCTTTTCATTTAAAGTTACCTCTTATTTCACTTAAATCAAAGACTCTAAATATGTTAATATTACATTTAAACAAAGTCCACAGCCCCATTCCTATAAGGATTTATCAGAAAATGGCTAAAAATGGCCTTTTCATTTAAAGTTATCTGTATTTCCTTAAATCAAAGACTTCTAAATATGTTTAATATTACATTAAACAAAGTCCAGATTCCCAATCCCTATAAGGATTTATCAATAAATGGCAAAAATGGCCTTTTCATTTAAAGTTACCTGTTATTCCCTAAAATAAGACTTCTAAATATGTTTGAGATTTACATTAAACAAAGGCTGTGATTTGGGCTGATTAGGAAAACAATGGGACTTCTGGCCGGGGGAATGAGGTGGTATAGGACGATTAAGAGTTTTAACATCATACCAGGACATTAAGATTTTTACCACTGCCTTCTTGCACATATGGTAAAAGAGCAATATGGTTGGGTAATTTTCACCTTTAGTTGTAAAATTCCTAGCATAAATTGTGCGTGTGCATTATCTGAAATGAATTATTGTTATTAAGAACACATTTTATGATATTTTTGTGTTAAAGCATGCAGTTGTATTGTTTTCGAAATGATTCTAAGATTTGTATATTCACACGATACATTCGAAATGGCTACCGTTTTGTTTTCAAAGTGAAAGTCAGTTGGCTAAATTCTAGCATAAAATTATCTGAAATGAACTTAATTGTTATTAAGAAGCACATTTTATGATATTTTTGTGTTAAGCAGCAGTTGTATTGTTTTCGAAAACGTTTCTAAGATTTGTGTATTTTCGCACGGAGACTTTCAAAATGGCTACCGTCTTGTTTCAAAGTGAAACAGTTGGCTAAATTCCTAGCATAAAATTATCTGAAATGAACTTAATTGTTATAAGAGCACATTTATGATATTTTGTTGTGTAAAGCATGCAGTTGTATTGTTTACGAAAAAGTTTCTAAGATTTGTTTATTTCGCACGGACACTTTAAAATGGCCACCGTCTTGTTTTAAAATGAAAGTCAGTTGGATATGAAAGTTCAAAATGGCCACCGTCTTGTTTAAAATGAAAGTCAGTTGAGACTTTCAAAATAGCTACCGCTTAATTTAAAGTGAAAGTTCAAGGGAGGTTACTCTAATGTGCCTTATTTGCTAGGAATTTTTGACAACTAAAGGTGTAAATTTACCCACAATCTGATTGTAGAGACTATAATGATAAGCTATTGCTTACTATGAACCAGCTGATTGATTGGAGGGAGCCACTCTTCTGATGCCCGTGGATGGTCAAAGTGGAATGTTGCATGTCATCGATGCGTCAGCCAACAGGATTCCATTGTTAATTGTTCATGGGGCACCACCCACGGCCCAACAGGTGGCCCCATTTTGTATAATAAATAAAATAAAAACAAGATTGAGAGAAATAAAAACTTTTAAGCTTTCAAAGCGATAGATTCACTAGGGAATTCTTGGAGAGTGGTTCTATAGGTCATAGCTTTGTTGTTGTCGATAACATAAACATTACAAACGCAAACACACACACAATATATATTATATATATACACATAGACACATATTATTACCACACAACAACACACACACACATATATTATATACACACAGACACATATTTATTTAACAACAAACAACCAAACATATTTATTCACACAGACACAACTATATGTACACACATATGTACAACACACATAACACATAATATATTACATACACACAGACACAATAATATATATATTACACACCAAGACACATATGTTTTACACACACATTACACACGTCATACAATTATATTACATACACACAGACACTATTATATTACAGACACATATGTACAACACACATCATTACACACACATATATATTATTAATACACACAGACAATATGTATACAACACACATTACCACACATACAATTAATACACACAGACACATATATATACACACACCAAACACATTGTCTTCACACACATACAATATATTACATGACACACGAGACACATCATATATTACACCCACACAGACACATATATCATTACACACACATAGACACATATGTTACACACCACACTTACACACACATAAATATTACATTACACACCGACACATTATAATTACACACACATAGAACATACAAAATATGTAACACACATTACACACACCATACATAATATTACATACACACAGGAATCTGTCATATATATTAATAGAACATAGTACAACACACAATACACACACATAATATTACAACACACAGCACATTATATTAATAGACACAATATGTACCAACACCATTACACACCTACATATATTACATACATACAGACACATATGTATTATAGACACATATGTACAAACACACATTACACAGACATACATATATTACATACACACAGACACATATATATTACACACACACAGACCACATATATATTCACACACACATAGAACACATATGTACAACACACATTACACACACATACATATATTACATACACACAACACATATATATTAAGACACATATGTACAACACACATATACACCACATCATACATATAATTACCATACACACAGACACATATGATATTACACACACATAGACACATATGTACAACACACATTACACACACAACATATATTACATACACACAGACACATATATATTATAACACATATGTACACACACAGTTACACACACATACATATATTACTACACCACGACAATATTATTACACACACATAGACACATATGTACAACACACATTACACACACGTACATATAAATATTATACCACACATATATTTTTCTTTAGGTCATATCTTTCATTTTTTGTGGTGTTTTCTTTTTATTAATAAACACACCACACACACACACACAATATATATATATACGCATACACACAACACACACGCATTTTATTACATACACACCATATTACATACACACACACGCGCGCATATATATATATATTATGCATATTACACCTACAGACCCCCACATATATACATACATACATACACACACACACACACATATCATTATATAGACACTACATGCATATACAAGCTAGACAACATCCACATATCACACACACAACACATATATCAATATTATACACACATACATTTTCTATTAAGTCGCTACATATGTATTTACATACACACGACAATTTACCAAGCTACACACACATAGACACAAACATATTTTTCTATTAAGTCATATCAATATTCTACACACTACACCCCCATAGCTCAGTCGGAGGAGAGCGTTGGCTAGGAATCCAAAGGTTCTAGTTCGATACTTGGCCCTCGCAACTCAGTGTATGAGTGCACAGGGATCTGTGCGGTAAAGTGAGGAGCTGATGGTAGGTTGTGGCGCCCCACCTCAGACGCTAAACAATCTCCTTGGTTTAGCACTATTGAAAAGGGGATAGACTCCCTCGCTGTTTTGGCTTATACCGACATTAGCCGCCCCATCGACTTTACTTTTTACTTAAATATATTATTATATATATATATATATATTTTGGAGGATATATGTGCTTAATTCAAGTCATAGCTAATTCTAAGTAATTAAGTTGTTTTAATATTAGTTAATTAATTAATGAATTTAGAGTGGGCATATATGTTCAAATGTAAGGCTATGCCTGCCTAAATTCATTAATTATTAACTAATTAACTTTCAGAATTAGGTATGACTTCAATTAAGCACAATATTCTCCAAAAATTATCGGCTTAAAGCCATATGAAAAAATAAACACATTTGTTTGTTTACTTAACCTCATATATATATATATATATAATATATATATATTATGCACATACACACTACATGGATTACAAGCAACACAGACACGCACACACACACATATCACACTACACACGCACACACACAATCACAGATACACATAATATATATCAATTATAATACACACACACATATATATGTAAGTAAAGTCGACGGGGCGACCTAAAGTCAGGTATCAGCCAACCAGCGAGGGAGTCTATCCCCTTTTTCACTTGCGCTAGACAAGACGATTATTTAGCGCTTGAGCTGAGCGCCACACCTAACCGTCAGCCTTCCTACTTTACCGCACAGATCCCTGTGCTACTTCATACGCTGAGTTGGCGTAGGACCGGTTAAAAAATGAAAAAACACAGGTTATAAATAGGGTTAAGTGAGTTGCATTTGGCCGACACTACAGTGTTTCGATCTATTAATTAGATCATCTTCAGGGCATAAGATAAGAAATGATTATCACAAGAATAATGAGAAAACGAGTGGTAGCTTTCCTCATTATCTGTGATAAAATAATTTCTTATTCTTATGCCCTTGAAGATTGATCTCTAATTAATAGATCGAACACGTGCCAGCGTCGGCCAATGAACTCACCACTTAACCCATTTTAAAACTGTTTTTTTTCCTTTTTCTTGATATATTACCATACCGTCGATTGACTTCTCTCTTTCACAATATATAATATATTTTTTTTTCTATTAAGCCATATTCTTTCTTTTTTTTTAACACACACACATATTATTACACAGACATATTTATATTAAGTCATATCTTTTATTCTGTGTTTTTTGTTTTATTTCTTTTTTTTTTGTTTTGATTGTTGTTTGTTATTGTTAATCTCTTCCTCAAACAACAGGGGAAAAAAAAAAATAAGATGTAAATTTTATCACAATCACAAATATGTTGGTGGGGACAGCACACAACAAAAGACATTTTTGTTGCGTGTCTTCAAAATCCTTTTCTCTTCCCAATAATTTAGAACGGACATTTCTGACCAGTATGGCATTTAAAATCACTGCATTTACATTTCAGAAAATTAAAGTAGTAGAGGTGCTCGTTAGCTAATGTGAATCGGCAACAGAGTTCAAATCCTAGACGAGTCTCTTTGAATTCCAATTTGATAATACTGGAAAACAGGAAAGTAGTGAAAGAGGAAAAGGATGGATTAAAGAGGGAGAAACAGAAGCAAGAGAAAAAGAGGCAGAGAAAGAGAAGGGAAAATAAATACTAGAGAAAGGAAAATGAAGAAAAATATGAAAGAGAAAAAGGAAGAAAAAAGGAAAGTAGTTGAAAGAGAAAAGATGATGAAGTAGAAGAAACAGAAGCAAAGAGGAAAAAAAAGGCAGAGAAGAGGAGAAAAGGAAAATAAATACTAGAGAAAGAGAAAAAGTGAAGAAAAACTAGTGAAAGAGAAAAAGGAAGGAAAAAAGGAAGTAGTGAAAGAGAAAAAGGAAGAAAAAAGGAAGTAGTGAAAGAGAAAAAGGAGAGAAAAAAGGAAGTAGTGAAAGAGAAAAGGATGGATAAAGTAGAGAAACAGAAGCAAGAGGAAAAAAAGGCAGAGAAAGAGAAAAGGGAAAATAAATACTAGAGAAAGAGAAAAGTGAAGAAAAACTAGTGAAAGAGAAAAAGGAAGAAAAAAAAGGAGTAGGAAAGAGAAAAGGAAGAAAAAAGGAAGTAGTGAAAGAGAAAAAGGAAGAAAAAAGGAAGTAGTGAAAGAGAAAAAGGAAGAAAAAGAAGTAGTGAAAGAGAAAGGATGGATAAAGTAGAGAAACAGAAGCAAGAGGAAAAAAAGGCAGAGAAGAGAAAAGGAAAATAAATACTAGAGAAGAGAAAAGTGAAGAAAAAACTAGTGAAAGAGAAAAAGGAAGAAAAAAGGAAGTAGTGAAAGAGAAAAAGGAAGAAAAAAGGAAGTGTGAAAGAGAAAAGGATGTGATAAAGTAGAGAAACGAAGCAAGAGGAAAAAAAAGGCAGAGAAAGAGAAAAGGGAAAATAAATACTAGAGAAAGAGAAAAGTGAAGAAAAGCTAGTGAAAGAGAAAAAAGGAAGAAAAAAGAAGTAGTGAAGAGAAAAAGGAAGAAAAAGGAAGAGTAGTGAAAGAGAAAAGGATGGATAAAGTAGAGAAACAGAAGCAAAGGAAAAAAAAGCCGAGAAAAGAGAAAAGGAAAATAAATACTAGAGAAAGAGAAAAGTGAAGAAAAACTAGTGAAAGAGAAAAAAAGAAAAAAAGGAAGTAGTGAAAGAGAAAAAGGAAGAAAAAAGGAAGTAGTGAAAAGGAAAAGGATGGATAAGTAGAAACAGAAGCAAGAGGAAAAAAAAGGCAGAAAAGAAAGGAAAAGGAAAATAAATACTAGAGAAAGAAGAAAAGTGAAGAAAAACTAGTGAAAGAGAAAAAGCAAGAAAAAAAGAAGTAGTGAAAGAGAAAAGGATGGATAAAGTAGAGAAGAAACAGAAGCAAGAAGAAAAGGAAGCAAAAAGAAAAGTAGAGGGAAAGTAATAGAAAAAGAGAATAAGTTAGAAAAGAATTAGAAAGGGAAAAATAGTAGAGAAACAGAAAAGTGAAGAAAAATTTCAGAAGGAGAGGAAAAAAAGAAAGAGTAGTAGTAGTAGTTAGTAGTGCAGATTTACAGACAAAAAGACAAAGGATCAGAGAATGATAAAAAAATACCTGGAAAAAAGTATAAAATCCAACTACCCCCTCCAATATTAGATAAATAGTAGACACCGGTCATTTCTTCCCGCTCTTATTTTTGTAGAAGACCGACCCACGTGCGGTCAATGCATGATATTATTGGGTCCTCACATCATCAGTGAGGACGGCTGGTGTTGCCTATATTAAAAACCGTAAGAGAATAGGCCCCGAAACGGTTTGCACATTCTCTCCTGATGAGCCCATGGATTTGTAAACATCCTTTGTTTTTTCAATATATCATATTTACACTGTCGGATTAAGTTTCCAATTTTATTTTCACATATATATATATATATATATATATATATATATAAAAGGGTTTTGTAATGTGCTTGAAGCATTGTGTTTATATTGGTTGCTGGTTGGTTTGAAGGCTATCACAATGCAAGTGTAAAGAAAAAAGAGGTAACTGTGGTGTTGTTTGTTAACCTGTGGTTTATTCTCAATTCTTAATATTTTGGGATAAAAAATCCCTTCTACAGAAGATTACTAGAACTGAAGTTGTTACTAGTGGCAGTTCATTTGTCATATATATTATATATATATATGAGGATGAGAGTTGGAGTAAATCCGACAGAATGAGGTAAAGAATAGAGGAAAAGTGGACCAAAAAGAGCAAACTCAAAACAAGTAGATGTATGGAGATATATTCGTTCCTACCTTGAGCAGGACTTCATCAGTCTTTTATTTGAACATTAGTGCAACATTCATTGTAAGTCCTGTTCACTTTTTCTTCTATAAGAAGAAAAAGTGAACAGGACTTACTCTTTTGTCCACTTTTCCCTCTATTTCTTTACCACATATATGTGTGCGCTGTGAATTCTTTACTGAGACAGTCTCCAATGGCTGGGCCATGTGCCAGATGGATGAATCTCGAAGGACATCCTCTATGCAGAGCTTTTTGTCTGTAAGAGACAGATTGGTCACCCCCAGCGGCATTCAAGGATGTCTTCAAGAATGATCTCAGGTGCTTTGGCATTGCCCCTTCCAGCTGGGGAAAATTTGGCTCAGGACCTCCCTCGGTGGCGGCAAGCTCTACGTAGTGGACTGTTCCATGTCTGAAGTCACCCTGACGCAACACCATGAAGCCAAGAGTTCCAGAAGAAAGTGGTGGCAACAAAGCATCTGCACATCAACATCTTCAGGGACAGCCTTCACAGGCAACATCTTTGATCGAAGAATGTTTTTTTTGACATTGGACTTTCGATAGATGAATAAATAAATAATGTCCATTCCTCTAAGCAGTTTCATTTAAAAAAAAATTGAAATATTTTCATATATATTATATATATATATATATATATTATATATATATCATTGAAAATATCATTTGGAAATCTTCTGGTAGAGAATTTTTATCTCGAAATATTGAGAAATAAAAAATTACAGGTTAACAAACAACACCACAGTTACCTTATTTTTCTTTACTCTTGCATTGTGATAGCCTTCAAAACCAACCACCCAACCCAATATAAACACAATGTCTCATGCAAATTATAAAACACTTATATATAATATAATATAATATATAAATATAATATATATATATATAATATATAAATATTTTGTTTTGTTTAGTTGAATGGGATCGATTTCCTGAAATATTGCAAATCATTCATTTCTTTTCCATGCTTCATTCCAATGGCCTTTAATGTACGTACATTATAATTTTTTTTTTTTAGTTATTAACATTAGAGAAATTATAGGCCATGGCATATATATATATATAATATTATAATATTATATAAGAAAGTGTTGAAAAAATTAATGTACTTAAAATTAAAGGCCATTGGAAATGATGCATGAGAAAAAAAAAAAAAAAGATAATATTTTAACTGTAATATTTTGTTGGCTATACAATTCCTTTCAACTGGTGATGGAAATTAATTTGTTGCATTCTCTTCAATAGGGAGTAATATTCGTTTGTATCTGGGCTGTTAACATGTATCTGAGATTGTAACCATTTAATTTCTTCTTTGTATTTCAAGAGTTTGAATATTCTATGATGTGCAGGTCACCTTGGAGATGTTTCTAGCTGATATTTTGTGTCTCTTTAAGTATATATAAATATATATTAATATATATATATATTATATTTTATATGTTTGTTTGAAGGCAATTACAATGCATATTATCACATAAAATTCGATAATTATAGAAGATTAATAGACAAGTTGAATTTCGGTAAAGAATTATTCTGTGTGTAGAACATCGTACAGACTGTTTCAACTTTATTAAGTCTCATCAGCGATGTATACTAAAGATTTCCCTCCGACAGAAATCTAAACCGGGACTTCAGCCGGATAGTCAGGAAACCATACTGCTTTGGCCATGATACAGCATGGGGAAATCCTTGCGAAATTAACCTGTCAATGATACTGATTACATCTCTACCATATGAGGTAAGGGGGACGTGAGTGAATATATAACAAACCCATGCCTTATGCTCTTCGGTGAAGGAAATAAGATTTTGGATGTTGTTTATTTTAAGAGCATTGTTGAATAAAGTATATATTGTTATTTATATTTTTGCTTGAAGGCAATTACAATGCGATATGCGTACATATATATATATGCATAATATATATATATATATTCTACATTTTCTTCACATACTGTCGATTAATTTCCTCATTTTACTCCCATATATATATATATATATATATATATATATAACAACATATAGAAAATATACTACAGCATAGAAATATTTTTAGTTAATAATACAAAAACACTTCATACTGACAATAAATACAAAAAAATTAAAAAATCCTTGAAGCTATATACATAAAATTTAGACAACCCACTATTAATAGAATAGCATTGAAACTTGCAACAATATTATAAAATGTAAAATAGAACACTTTTTATTCTAAATTACTCATTAGAATATTTTTTTAACCCCCCCAAAAAAACAAAACAAAACTCCCACAGTTATCTAGCGTCATCTCTTAGCGACCAAAAACAAAACAATACAGCTTTTATAATGATAGCTTATAAATGGATATATACTGCCTTGATAATGGTCGGAAAAGAACCGAAAGTACTTGGTCTACCAATAATAACACGGTTTGGTTTGTTTTGTTTTTACAGGCATATCAACCTCAGTGGTCATTTAATGCCGATAAAGTTTTGAAATAAATCAATTCTTAATGGATAATACAATTTTTTTATAAATACATTTTTCTATTTAACCCATAGATGGGACCCTAACAGGTACTACCACTCCGGGTCAGAGTGGACTGGCGAGCAATGGTGATGAAGGGGTGCTCCACATTCCCCAAACCTCCAAAACTGGAACCTCACCATCAGATATAGTTTAATGTCATTCCCAGGACATGTAGACCCTCAGCCACCGCCTTCTAGCACCCATATGATAAAAAGGGATTGGGGCTTGCCATAAGGGCAATAGGGTTGGGAAAATCATATAGAATGTTAGGGCTTGACGTGACCAGCCGATTGATCAGAGGGGCCTCTCCGACCGCCGTCTAGTCCAAGATAGGGCCAATGTGAACAAGAAGAATTGTTAAAAAGAAAAAACTTATTTAATGGTCATTCTCCATCTCTTATATTATGTGGCTAGCAGTTTATTGCTGCTAAAAGCACTGACCATAACTTGACCCCTTTCTGGGGGTGCTGCTCTCCTTCTCCTCATTGCCCAAATCTCAAACTGGTAGTGTTTACTTTTTCGTTCTCCCTTATCTTTCAAAAGGGTCGCCTTGCATCTTTGGACTCTTTGGTCAATAAGGTGCTTGGCTTTAGGGTTTGAAATCCCGAAGAGATAGAAACCGGGTTAAAGCTGACATGATAGCATTAATTCCTGGAATGGGTGTAATAAGTTAATTGAGAGTTACTTCCCCTGTTTTATTATTACACTCCCCTTTGTGTAAATCCTTAACTCTCTGAAAATATATAAACTCCCAAGGAACTGCAACAGTAGAATAAAGCTTTCTCAAGCCCAACGGTGTGTGTTCATTTATTATTACAATGGGCTTGATACCCTGGTTTTGGAAACTTTTCCACAATATGCAGTTGGTTTTTGTGTGGTGGGTGAAATTTTTTCGTTTTTTACATAAATTGTAAATATATATATATATATATATATATATATATATATGAATTTAACATTTGAAAAAAACAATTAGTAATTATAATCTGCTGACAGAATCTGTTTCGACCACTTAGTTAAGGGGTCATCATCATTGAGCAAAAATATAAAGGAAGAAGGGATAAAAAAACTGTTGGAAGAAATAGGGGGTACAAACAAATTTTTGATACAGAATGCACATTGAAAAAAAATTCAAGCATTCCAGCGTGTGTTTGTACCCCCTATTTCTTCCAACGGTTTTTTTATCCCTTCTTTCCTTCATAGTTTGCTGTTGATGATTGACCCTTCTACTAAGCGGTCGAAACAGATTCTGTCAGCAGATTATAATTACTAATTGTTTTTCAAAATGTTAAATTCATTCTGTCGGATTAACTTCCATTTATTACACCATATATTATATATATACACACACACCACAGATTTATGGCCCTTGGTATAAAAGGTTAGGGACCCCCCTATTTGAGATGCTCACATCCATGGAATTGTCCACAGGCAGGGACAGACAGTTGAGAATCGGTATTCATGAAAGCATGAAAGTCAGTTCCCTTGTTGAGCTTGTTTTGCTACCAGGTATCTTGATAGTTAAGGATGAGAAATTGATAGTGACATGCAACATAATCCCCAAAGAGGATTAGCAGGTGCTCTAGTACTATTAGGGATGATTGTATAATGTGCCCTTACCAATGAAGTAAAGGTGTAAAATTGATTTCAGTGCGTTCACTTTTTGAGGCCACAGATATGTCAATTTAAAAAAAGATTAAATTCTAGTTTACAATGATGTTGAAGAGGCAAGTGCTGTAAATATAACACATATATATATACTACATATATATACACACATATATATATATACATACACATATATTATACATATATATATACATACACATATATATTATCACATATATATATTACACATGATGAGAATAATATAACATACGTACACACATATATATATATATATATATATATATATATATATATTATATATAGAGAGAGAGAGAGAGAGAGGAGAGATACCATACATACATACACAACACACACACATAATATATATATATATATAATATATATATAGAGAGAGAGAGAGAGAGAGAGTAGAGGGAGATACCATACACACACACACATATATATTATGTATAGAATTGAGAGAGAGAGAGAGTGATACACATACATACATATACATATATATAACACATATATATAAAGTAATATTACATATATATATATATATATATATAATATTACACATTATATATACATGCCTATTATACATACACAAACACATAGATAAACTATCTACACAAATATACACAAACACACACACAGTTTAGTAAAAATATCTATTCTGTGTAAAAGAGAAGAGAGAGAGAAGAGAGAGGAGAATACATTAACACACACACACACATAATATATAATTATATATTATGATATAAGAGAGAGAGAGAGAGATACAACATACATACACACACACACACACACACATATATAATATATATATAGAGAAGAGAAGATACAACGATACACACACACACACACACAACACCATATATTATACATATTTATATTATTATAAAGAGAGAGATACATACATACATACACACACACACACACACATATAATATATATAGAGAGATGAGAGAGAGAAACATACAACACAGACAACACACACACACACAATATATATATAGATTGAGAGAGAGGAGACAGAAGAGTGATACACATTACATACATACAACAATATACATATATATATACACATATATATACAATGTATCATAATATATACTATTAAAATACACACCACACATATATATACATGCCTATTATACATACACAAACACATAGATAAACTATCACACAAATACAACACACACACACACACACAAGTTTTATAAAATATCTATATCTGTGGAATTATTCTTGTTGATGTAACCGAGTTCTAGATCTAGAGAAACTTGAAGGAAAAACTCGGTTGAAGCAAGAAAATTAATATCAGCCGATTTAAATAAAGGGCAAAGGATCCTCGATCAAAATATCTGCAACCTGATCGACATTCGAACTACTGTTGCTCAAGTTTCTCAGGAATGACTGCTATTTCGAGAAAGAGAAAAAAAAAAAAAAAAATCTATGAAAAGTCACAAAACGAACATGTTATCTAGTTTAAAAAAAAAAAAAAAAAAAAAAAAAGCTAAAAACCCCCCCCACCACCAGATAAAAAAAAGAACAAAAAAAAAACAAAACAATTCCCTGGCCTCTATTTTTAGTTTAAGATCTGAAAAAAAATAAAATGAAATACAAAATAAAATACAATAAAAAATTAAATTAAATAAATTAAATTAAAAAATAAAAAAAATATATCAGGGTGGTTCAAAGTATTGTCCCACCAATAAAAATATAAACTCCTAATTAGTAAGTAAGTAAAGTCGTTGGGCGGCCTTGCTAGAGAATTGAAAAAGATATGGGAATATGAGGGTGAAAGTGATCCAATTGTAGTTATTGCTCGTAGTATCTAATTGGAAAAAAAAAAAATAAAAAAAAAAAATAAAAGAACGGCCTAAGAAACCCCCCCCCCCCCACTCCCTAGCACCCAAAATTCCCTGAATTTATTTAAGTTTAAGATCTCGAAAAAATAGAATAATAAAAAATTAAAAAATGTATCAGGGTGGTCCGAAAGTTCGATACCGGCCCTCGCCAACTCAGCGTATGAGTACAGAGGGATCTGTGCGGTAAAGTAAGGAGCTGATGGTAGGTGTGGCGCTCCACCTCAGACGCCTAAAATAATCTCCTTGGTCTAGCGCTAGTGAAAAGGGATAGGCTCCCTCGCTGTATGGAGATACCGACTTTAGGCAAAAATAATGATCTTCCTACACGGTGGTCCGAAAGTCTTGTCACCCTCTACCAAGAACTTTAACTACTAATTATTCAACTATAATACATGAAATAAGTTCCGAAAAAATATTATTATTATGAGTTTTTCAAACATCAGCGTTAGCTGATGGTATTTCACTGGAGGTCTGAGTGACAACAAGTCCCTCAGTCACCAGGACTCTCCTGAGTATTCTAGCCGGATTGCAGCAATGCAGTTGTCCTGGATGGTCTCAATCTTCCTCTGATTTCCAGATCATATTATATTTACTAGTACAAAATAAAAAAACACCCTCCAGGCGATGTAAAAATAGATTTTTAAAACATATTGCCGTGAGGGGTTGAGTAAAAATTTCAATGTCAGCGAGTTTTACCCTAAGTAAGTAAAATCATCAAATTCATTAAGGATTAAAAAATAAAACAATTTAAATGTAAACTTTAAATATGTATTAAAATAAAACAAACTATATATAGATTATATAATACCAGTCATGTATTTATTAAAACTTGTTTTAAAAAAACAATGAGGACTGTCTAATGTTGCAGTTTCAAATTTCAGTGTATTTATTCTATGTTATGATGATTATTGGGTAATGTGACGTAATTTTTGTTACAGACAAAAACCCGGAAGCGAATCTTCCTATTATAATAGATTATAATGATATTATATATTATATTATTAAAAACAAAAAAGTTAAAATAATATAACTATACCTCCATTACATACAGACACACATATATAATATATATATATATATATATATATATATATATATATATATATAATATAATTTGCTATTATATATACACTTTGAATAAGAAAGAAAAACAACTTAATTGACCATCATTTGGCGTTATTATAAATTTATTTTGACCAGAGCTCAATGAGCTAGTTTCATTTGACAACCAATTATTGTGGGCATACTGATGTCGTGAGGAGGACTGCCATGAGCAATAAGCGATAGGTACGGGTGGTAAAGAGTGTCATGGGAATACTTGTTGCTGCAGTGTGATATGATAAGATTATATAATTTAAATAAGAAAATGATGATGATGAATTCAAATTGGGACCATTGCACTTTAGTTGTGCCAATATAATTATTTTACTCATTGTTACAATCAACTGAGCTTGAGTCTCACTGGTGCCCCATGATACTGACCAACTTATTTTGCATATTTGTGTGAATTCAAATGGACCATTGCCACATAACTGTACCAAAATGAGTTTTTCACTCAAGGCTATTACAAGTGAGCTTGAGTCTCACTGGGTGCCCCATACTCCCGACCTTGATTATGCAGATGCCTGACCTACTATTTTGCATATTTGTGAATTCAAATTGGGACCAATGTACTTAGTTGTACCAAAATAATTAATTTCACACATTTTTACAATCAAGGCTATTACTAATGAGTTTCGAGTCTCACTGGGTGCCCTATATTCATGGCCTTGTGCCACCAAAGCTTAGTTGGTTCGTTAATTGGATTTTATGGCATGTCAACTCTTGTTGGGATTATTTATGCCAAAAAAAAACGTTGTTTATACATTCTTGACAGGTTTCTCCATATTTCTCTAAAACTCAATTTTTTGGTTTTGTTTGTTTTGTTTTACGGCATATCAACCTCAGTAGGTCATTTAATGCCACAAAGTTGTGAAATAATAATTCTAATGGATATACAATTTGTTATATAAACTCATGTTTTTCTATTCAACCCATAGATAGGACCCATTCTCTTNGGTGAAAGAGAAAAGGATGGATAAAGTAGAGAAACAGAAGCAAGCAAAAAAAAGCGCAGAGAAAGAGAAAAGGGAAAATAAATACTAGAGAAAGAGAAAAGTGAAAAAAAGCTAGTGAAAGAGAAAAATAGTGAAGAAAAAAGGAAAGTAGTGAAAGAGAAAAGGATGGATAAAGTAGAGAAACAGAAGCAAAGGGAAAAAAAGGCAGAGAAAGAGAAAAGGGAAAATAAATACTAGAGAAAGAGAAAAGTGAAGAAAAACTAGTGAAAGAAGAAAAAGGAAAGAAAAAAGGAGAAAAAAATGTATGAAAGAGAAAAGATGGATAAGTAGAGAAACAGAAGCAAGAGGAAAAAAAAGGCAGAGAAAGAGAAAAGGGAAAATAAATACATAGAGAAAGAGAAAAGTGAAGAAAACTAGATGAAAGAGAAAAAGCAAGAAAAAAGGAAGTAGTGATGAAAAGAATGGATAAAGAGAAACAGAAGCAAGAAGAAAGAGAAGCAAAGAAGAAAAGTAGAGGAAAGTAATAGAAAAAGAGAATAAGTTAGAAAAGAATTTAGAAAGGGAAAAATAGTAGAGAAACAGGAAAGTGAAGAAAATTTCAAGAGAGAGAGAGAAAAAAGAAAGAGTATAGTAGTAGTAGTAGTAGTAGTAAGTAAGTAAGTAAAGTCGACGGGGCGGCCAATGTACCCGGTATCAGCCAGACAGCGAGGGAGTCTTATCCCTTTTCAATAGCACTAGACAACGAGATTATTTTTAGCATCTGAGAGCTGGAGCGCCAGAGCCTACCATCAGCCCTCCTTACTTTACCGCACAGATTCCTGTGACTCTACTCATATACGCTGATGTTGAGCGGAGCCGACCGGTTATCGAACTAGGAACCTTGTGGGTTTCTAGCCCGAACGCTCTACCGACTGAGCTAACCCGCCCTTAGTATAGTCAGAGTAAGATATACTAGAGTAAGATAACTATATCATAAAATAGTGTATAGTAGTGCAGATTTACAGACAAAAAGACAAAGGATCAGAGAATGATAAAAAAAATACCTGGAAAAGGTATAAATCCAACTACCCCCCTCCAATATTAGATAAATAGTAGGACACCGGTCATTTCTTCCCGTCTTATTTTTGTAGAAGACCGACCCACGTGCGGTCAATGCATGATATTACTTGGGTCCTCACATCATCAGTGAGGAGGGCTGGTGTTGCTATATAAAACCGTAGAGAGATAGGCCCCGAAACGGTTTGCACATTCTCTCCTGATGAGCCCATGGATTTGTAAACATCCTTTGTTTTTTCAATATATCATATTTACACTGTCGGATTAAGTTCCAATTTTATTTTCACATATATATATATATAAAATATACATATAAAAGGTTTAATGTCTGAAAAATATTTATCCATAACAACTACGGATTTTGCCTATACTTGTGGGCTACTTATTTAACAGTTGGATTGTATTATGCAATTTTTATATTTTATTATATTTTTTAAAATAATTCTACTCAGGCTCTTTGAGTCTATTTACTATAATGCTTCTGATTTTTTTAAAAATTAAAAATAAATCATTTTATTTTTAAATAAATTCATTTTTATTTTTAATACAGACAGCGCATTTTTTTCTTTTGAATAATTTCAACTTTTGACTAGCAGCGTTCTGTTTTTTGCTAACGGTCATTTCTTCCTGCTTATTTTTGTTGAAGACCGACCACGTGCGCGGATGCTGATATTACTTGGCCTTCACATCATCAGTGAGGAGGGCCGGTGTTGCTATATAAAACCATGAAATAAAAAGTTCCAGAAGAAAGTGGTGGCAACAAAGCATCGCACATCAACATCTTCAGGGACAGCCTTCACAGCAACATCTGTGATCGAGAATGTTTTTTTGGACATTGGACTTTCAATAGATGAATAAATAAATAATGTCCATTC
>CM042177.1:34730695-34733195 GCA_023376005.1 Doryteuthis pealeii | reverse complement strand
GTGGCGCTCCACCTCAGACGCTAAAATAATCTCCTTGGTCTAGCGCTAGTGAAAAGGGGATAGACTCCCTCGCTGTATGGATGATACCGACTTTAGGCAAAAATAATGTATCTTCCTACACGGTGGTCCGAAAGTCTTGTCACCCTCTACCAAGAACTTTAACTACTAATTATTCAACTATAATTACATGAAATAAGTTCCGAAAAAATATTATTATTATGAGTTTTTCACATCAGCGTTAGCTGATGGTATTTCACTGGAGTCTGAGTGACAACAAGTCTCCTCAGGTCACCAGGACTCTCCTGAGTATTCTAGCCGATTGCAGCAATGCAGTTGTCTGGATGGTCTCAATTCTTCCTCTGATTTCCAGATCATTATTATTACTAGTACAAAATAAAAAAACACCCTCCAGGCGATGTAAAAATAGATTTTTAAAACATATTGCCTGAGGGGTTGGAGTAAAAATTTCAATGTCAGCGAGTTTGTACCCTAAGTAAGTAAAATCATCAAATTCATTAAAGGATTAAAAAATAAAACAATTTGAAAAAACTTTAAATATGTATTAAAATAAAACAAACTATATATAGATATATAATACCAGTCATGTATTTATTAAAACTTGTTTTAAAAAAACAATGAGGACTGTCTAATGTTGCATGTTCAAATTTTCAGTGTATTTATTCTATGTTATGATGATTTTGGGTAATGTGACGTAATTTTTGTTACAGACAAAAACCCGGAAGCGAATCTCCATTATTAATAGATTATAATGATATTATATATTATATTATTAAAACAAAAAAGTTAAAATAATATAACTATACCTCCATACATACAGACACACATTATATATATATATATATATATATATATATATATATATATATATATATATATAATTTGCTATTATATATACACTTTGAATAAGAAAGAAAAACTTAATTGACCATCATTTGGCTATTATAAATTTATTTTGACCAGAGCTCAAATGAGCCTAGTTTCATTTGACAACCAATTATTGTGCGCATACTGGATGTCGTGAGGAGGACTTGCCATGAGCAATAAGCGATAGGTACGGGTGGTAAAAGAGTGTCATGGGAATCTGTGCTGTCAGTGTGATATGATAAGATTTATATAATTTAAATAAAGAAAATGATGATGATGAATTCAAATTGGGACCATTGCACTTTAGTTGTGCCAATATAATTTATTTTACTCATTGTTACAATCAACTGAGCTTGAGTCTCACTGGGTGCCCCATGATACTGACCAACTTATTTTGCATATTTGTGTGAATTCAAATTGGGACCATTGCACTTTAATTGTACCAAAATGATTTATTTCACTCAAGGCTATTACAAGTGAGCTTGAGTCTCACTGGGTGCCCCATACTCCCGACCTTGATTATGCAGATGCTGACCTACTTATTTTGCATATTTGTGAATTCAAATTGGGACCATTGTACTTTAGTTGTACCAAAATAATTAATTTCACACATTGTTACAATCAAGGCTATTACTAATGAGTTCGAGTCTCACTGGGTGCCCTATATTCATGGCCTTGTGCCACAAAGCTTAGTTGGTTCGTTAATTGGATTTTATGGCATGTCAACTCTTGTTGGGTTATTTTATGCCAAAAAAAAAAAACGTTGTTTTATACATTCTTGACAGGTTCTCCATTTTCTTAAACTCAATTTTTTGGTTTTGTTTTGTTTTGTTTTACGGCATATCAACCTCAGTAGGTCATTTAATGCCGACAAAGTTGTGAAATAAATTAATTCTTAATGGATAATACAATTTTGTTTATAAACTCATGTTTTTCTATTCAACCCATAGATAGGACCCTAACAGGTACTACCACTCCGGGTCAGAGTTGATCAGGGAGCAATGGTGATGAAGGGGTGCTCCACATTCCCTAAACCTTCAAAACTGGAACCTCACCATCTGATAGAGTTCATCTTCATTCCCAGGACATGTAGACCCGCAGCCACCGCCTTCTAGCACCCATATGATAAAAAGGGGTTGGGGCTTGCCATAAGGGCAATAGGATTGGGAAAATCATATAGGTGCTAGGGCTTGATGTGACCAGCCGATTGATCGGAGGGGGCCTCTCCGACCGCCCGTCTAGCTCAAGAAAAGGCCAAAGTAGAATATTGCAAGTCATCCACCTGGGTTCTATCCTTGGACAGGTCGCCACCCATGGCCAACAGATGGCCCCATTGGGGGAGTCTTACCCCTCTGCAGCAGTGCAGTCAGTGCATTTTAACACCCCACCGACAGGGCGGCACATTTTTTAAAAAACTTATTTTGTTCTATTTAACTCATAGATAGGACTCTAACAGGTACTACCACTCCGGGTCAGAATGGCAATGAAGGGGTACTCCACACTCCCTAGAGCTCCAAAATCGGAACCTCAGCATTAGATGCAGTTTAACACAAAGCTTAGTAAATAACTTGATACAATCAAGGCATGACATACCACAGGAAAGAGGATTAGATTT
>CM042177.1:34720695-34728195 GCA_023376005.1 Doryteuthis pealeii | reverse complement strand
CAAAAAATCAATTAATCGATAAAATTGTATAAAATTTTGAGGCATTATTCAACAATTTTTCTTCTTTCTATTGATATAAATTTTAGGAAAATTGATTAAATTCTTCGTTGTATATTAATTAGTTCTGGTCAACAGGTACCGTTTTTTTTTTGTTCGACAGGTACGTGGGCAAAATTGCAAATCGGTCGGAAAATTAAAATATATTACAGGGTGATCCAGAAAAAAAAAAAACAGAACCCAAATTATTTATTTATTTTCCCATTAAACTAACCCTAAACCCAACCCTAACCCCCCCTAGTTAAAATTAACAGTTTTATTACAAAATTTTCCGACCGATTTGCAAGTTTTGCCGGTACGTGATCTATTTTTGCTGTAGTGACTAGCAAAAAAATATCGATCATAGTGAAATCGATCAGGTGATTTTATAATGATAATAATGAAAGTGACAGTGATACCAATAGTATCTGGAGAACCTGGAAAAAAGACTCGATGTCCTAGAGATTAAAGGAAGAATAGAAACTATCCAACCAAAATACTTCTAAAATCGTTTATTATTTTCACTCCTTTTGAGTTTTTCCCACATCAGCGTTAGCTGATGGTATTTCACTGGAGTCTGAGTGACAACAAGTCTCCTCGGGTCTCCAGGACTCTTCTGAGTATTCTAGCCGATTGCAGCAATGCAGTAGTTTGGATGGTCTCAATTCTTCCTCTGATTTCCAGATCCTCCAGTCTTTATTGGGATTGTTCCAAGTGCACCAACTACAATTGGTATCACTTTCACTCTCATATCCCATAGCTTTTTCAATTCTCTGGCAAGGTCCAGGTATTTATCCATCTTTTCATTTTCCTTCAGCTTCGCCCTCTGACCTGTTGGAACCGCAAAATCCACCAGTTGACACGTTCTCTTTATTATTATTATTATTATTATTATTATTACTACTACTATATAATAATAATAATAATAATAATAATAATAATCCAGACAACAGCATTGTTAAAATCGGCTTGAATACTGAGAAGAGTCCTGGAGACCTGAAGAATCTTGCTGTCACTCAGACTCCAGTGAAAGACCATCAGCTAACGCTGGAGTGAAAAAAACTCACAAAGGGTGAATGATTATGATGATAATAATAATAAATAACAATAATAGGATTGGAAAAAAAGACCCGTGGAATTGGAAATCAGAGGAAGAACAGGGACCAACCAGACCACAGCATTTTTAAGATCGGCTAGATTACTCAGGAGAGTCTTAGGCGACCCGAGAAGACTTGCTGTCACTTAGACTCCAGTGAAAGACCACATGGTGTGAAAAAAAAAACTAGCAAAGAGTGATATAATAATAATAATAAGCGGTTAGGATACTCAGAAAATTCCTGGAGACCTGAGAAAACTTGCTGTCACTTAGACTCCATTGAAAGACTATCACGTAACACTGGTTGTGAAAAAACCCGCAAATAGTGAATAATAATAATAATAATAATAATAATAATAATAATAATAATCCTGGAGACCTAAGGAGACTTGTCACTTAGACACCAGTTAAAGACCACATGGTTTGAAAAAACACGCAAGGGGCGATATAATAATAATAATAATAATAATAATAATAATAATAAGAATAAGAAGAAGAAGAAGAAGAAGAGTCCTGAGGAGACTTGTTGTCACTCAGACTCCAGTGAAAGACAAATCAGCTAACGCTGGTATGAAAAACTCACAAAGAGTGATAAAAGACCATCCAAAATACAGCACTGTTAAGATCGGCTATAATACTCAGAAGATTCCTGGAGAACTGAGGAGGCTTGCTGTCACCCAGCCTCCGGTGAACTACCGGCTACGACGGGTGTGAAAACATAATAATAATAATAAGAAGAAGAAGAACCCACGGAAGAATTCAACTACAAGATACAACGAGAAAAAGACAGACTTTGCAGACCCCACAAAAAAACCCAAAACAAAACAAAACAAAGTAAGACAATCAGAAAATAAACATTAGTTTGTATATATAATAATACAAGTTCTTTTGTTTTGTTTTTTTACTTACATAAAATTTCCATCGCTGGTAAAATCCACAAAATCCATGAGAGGTTGGATCTCTCTCTCTCTCCTTCTTTCTCTCTCTCTCTCTCTCCTCTCTCTCTCTCTCTCTACTAGTGCGGTAGCATTTAGAGCACCTGCTACGTACTATCAACAAATAAATCCGGGAAAAAAAAGTATTTACATCGAAAACATCGAAGATCGAACCTGACTTAGAAAACTGCTAGTTGATCTTTCTAGCAGTCATGAGAGAGAGAGAGAGAGAGAGAGAGAGAGAGAGAGAGAGAGAGAGAGAGAGAGAGAGAGAGAGAGAGAGCGGGGAGGGAGGGAGGGATCATTGTTTCCTCTTACGACACAGTGCGTTGATTGTTGTGTGTTGAGATGTAAACAGAAGCCTTGTCATGTGGCCGCACGTTTGACGACGACAAGAACGAAAGGCCGCTCGCTTGATAATGAGAAGAAGAGAAAAAAAGTAAAGGAAGGGGAGGAGAAAAAAACTATTATAAGAAGAAAAAAAAATCCTCGGGTCTGTTAACATTCTGTCGTCCCGGATTCCTGCCCTTATTTACGCTAGGTTTTTCCTTGACGTAAAAACTGGTTTATTTTTTAATAGTGTGTTCTGTTCATATGACCCAACACGCTTCCTAGCCCATGTTTAATATGGATTTCTTCTGTTAAAAAAAAAAGTATTTTTTTTGTCGTTCCGGGTCCCTGTCCCTATTTACGCTATATTTTTCATTGACGGTTATAGGCGTAAAAATTGAAGGGGGTTCATTTTTTACAGGGTGGTGATCATCAGTACGAACCGACACACTTCCTAGCCCATGTTTAATATGGACTTCTTCTGTTATAATATCGTATTCTTGATTGTTTTTTTTTTTTTTTTTGTTTTTCCAGATTCCTGCCCTTATCTACGCTATCTTAACAGACCAAAAGCCTCGCTATAACGAACCAGTTGGGAGCGAGTTCGTTATAGCCGATATGCGCCTCCCCCAACCCAGTTTCAAGAAGTAGTAGTCATTCATTTACCAAGTGTGGTTTAGATTTAACACAAGGGCGCAAGTGCGAAGACACCCGGTGAGAATCGAACTCATTAACAATGGTTGGTATGCTAGCCTAGCTTGCTAACCGTTACATGTGAGGTTGCCACCGGAAAAAATAAAATACATATAAATAATAAAATACACACAGACACATTACAGGTACACACACACGCACATTGCATATACACACATTACACACGTACACACATAGCATATACATACATTACACACGTATACACATATATACACACATTACACACGTATATACATAGCGTATACACATATATACACATTACACACACACACACACATACGCATTACGCACACATACACATTACACACGTATACAAACATTGCACACACAAATAAAATAAAAGAAAGAAAGAAAATAAAGCAAAATAATCTGGTCCCCCCCCCCAAAAAAAATAAGCGTAACTTAGATTTGACACAAGGTCGCAAATATAGGTCACCCAGTGAGGACCAAGCTCATTAATGGTAGCTTGGTTGCTCACGATTACATCATATGCTATATCCACGCTAAAAATAAAATGAAATTAAATAAGTGTAGCTTAGAATTGGCCTGGTGCCTAAAGTATGGGGCACCCAGTGAGAAACGAACTCATTAACAATTGTATGGTAACATTGCTAACTATTACACCATGTGGTGCAAAAATAAATAAATAAATAGAATAAAATAAAAATGAAAATGAAAAAATAAAAAGCTAAGCAGTATGGGCACCCAGTGAGAAACGAACTCATTAACACTCGAATGGTAGCCTTACTGACCATTACACAATGTGATGTACCCACGCAAAAAAGTAAAAATCATATTTAAAAAAATAAAAAGCATGGCAGTATGGGACACCCAGTGAGAAACGAACTCATTATTACTTGTATGGTAGACTTGTTCAACATTACACGATGTAAGGTACACACGCAAATAAATAAATAAAAATAAAGATAAAAATGAAAAAATAAAAAGCTAAGCAGTATGGGGCACCCAGTGAGAAACGAATTCATTAACAATTAAATGGTAGCCTAACTGACCATTACACAATGTGATGTACCGACACAAAAAAAATCAAATTAAAGAATAAAAAGCATGCCAGTATGGGGCACCCAGTGAGAAACGAACTCCTTGACAATTGTATGTTAGCCTTGCTGAATATTATACCACGTGAGGTACCCATAAAAAAAAAAATAAATAAATAAAGTTAGCAATATGGGGCACCCAGTGAGAATCGAACTCACTCCTCAGTAATGGTGGTCAGTTAGCCAAGCCCGTTAACCATTACCCTAACGACTCTTTCTGGCGCCATCATGGCCAAATTACCAAACTGGGAACTTTTTCACCTTCTCCCGTTCGTAGTAAATTTCACTGGTTACATCGTTGCCATGACAATATAGTTTGAATTTTCATTCATAAAAATAGAAGAGATTTTTAAAATATACGACTTTACTTCTACTAATATTTCACAGGCCAGATTTGTATTTAAGTGGATCTCCACGGGGGTCAATTTAATCTATACAGAGGTCAGATACACCTTATCGATTTACGATGCCCCAACAGCCGTAACCTCGAATATAAGTATCAGAATAGCTTCAGTGCACAAATGCATTCAACTGGTCTTGGGGATATGTGTGCCCGGTTAGTTGTATTTAACGGCATGTCAAACCTTGTTGGGTTATTTTATGCCGAAGACATTTTGTTTTATTCATTCTTGATGGGTACTCAATTTTTTAAAACACATTTTAAAAACTCATTTTTGATCTATTTAACCCAGAGTTAGGGTACTCACAGGTACTACCACTCCGGCTCAGAGTGGACCTGGGAGTAATGGGGATGAAGGGGTATTCCACATTCCACAGAGCACCAGAACTGGAACCTCATCATCAGAGAGAGTTTAACGCAATACCCAGGACGCTAAAGACCTTCAGCCACCGCATTCAAGCACATATATTATAAAAAGAGTTGTTTGGATTTTACGGCATGTCAACCTTTGTCGGGAAACTTTATTCCAAAGACATTTTGTTTTATTCATTCTTGTTGGGTAATCAATATTCTTTTTTAAACTCAATTTAAAAAACAACAGCTCGTTTTTTTAAAAAATCTATTTAACCCATAGATTGGACCCTAACAGGTACCACCACTCCGGTCAGAGTGGACGTGGGAGTGATGGCAATGAAGCGGTACTCCGCATTCCCCAGAGCTTCAGAATTTGAAGCTCACCAACAGATTAAGTTTAACATCCAACCCAGGACACTAAAACCCGCAGCCACCGCCTTCTAGCACATATTTGATAAAAAGGATTGTGATATTTCTCTGAATGTTTGAGATGAGGCTTGATGATTAGTATTATCTGCGTTATTCGGACTATTGTCCTCATCTTTATTGTTATTTGTACAACGTTTCGGCCGATATACCCCCCCGGCCTTCTTCAGGTATTTCTTGTCGGACTCGGGAACCTTCTTTTCGAACTCGGGAACTGTCTTGTCGTATTCGGGAAAGTTCCGTGATGGCTCCCGATTACGACAAGAAAGTTCCCAAGTTTGAAAAGAAGGTTCCCGAGTTCGAGCGCTTTCTGCGCGTGTTTGTGCCGTGCAATTAGATTAATTAATCTAATTGCATGGCACAAACACGCGTAGAAAGCGCTCGTGAAAGAACCTTTGGTGGATTGCTATACCAATTCCACCCAGATATTAAAAAGATGGCCAGACAGTTAGAAAGGATCGAACAAAAACTCGTCCGACAAGAATTGTCAATAGAGTTTAACAAAACATGTTTAAAAGAAAACATGCTGCCAAAATATACTTTATATATACTAGCAAATATATGCACCCTCCGGGTGCAAGTATTTAAGTTTTAATGTAACAAAATATTGTATTAAATTAGGTTAATGAAACTAAATAAGAATACAGATAAAAAGATTTGAAACAGAGGGAGTATAATAAAGATTTGAAACAGAGGGAGTATAATAAAAAATGGAACAACTGAAACTTACTCTTCCATCACTCTCGTCTTTCATTGTTATTTTTTCTAATTTAAGTATTTAGTTATAAGAGGAAGTAAAGAATAAAATGACAGTTATTTATCTGTTAATGGATTTCATTTAAGATTCATTTGAAGAGATTTTTGCTTATATTCATTAAAATAAAACCAAACAGTTAGAAATCAATAATACTAAGCACATATTTATTAAATTCGATTTTTTAATATTAATATGCAAATTAGCCTTCTCGTTCACACTGTAAACCGCTATTTTTTGTATATATAAATACAATTGCATGTTATTTGTATGTAGATATGGACAACACTAATAAAAAGGTGAAGCAATTTTATTAATAATTGAGGTTTAAATATAAATAAAATCATGGAGAATGTGATGTAAATAACAAAGGGAATTGTGACTTGAATAGTAATATAGTTTCGGTTACAGAGAGAAAAACACACAATCTCCATTATAATAAGATATATATATATATATATAATAAATGAAGGAAAATACTTTAAATTTGCTTCATTACAATAATCTATTTCAACCGCATTACTGCGGCATCTTCAGGTATGAGCAAAGTCATGGATATTACTGAAAAACTTCCCAAGAAACAATGGTTTAAATCTGTCAATTTGGAGGGGTCTTATTTTGGGAAGGTAGGATATATATAGTGTTTAGAATCTCCGCCTGTCAGATTGGCAGTCGAGGTTTCGAGTCACACACGGAGCAGTCTCCCATGTCTATAACCTTGCTGATGAGACCTAATAGGTCGAAATGTACATTCAGAGATTGACATTTTCTCGATCTGTTTAGCCTTACATTTGAACATATATGCCCGCCTAAATTCATTAATCATTAACTAATTAATTTTCAAAAATTAGGTATGACTTCAATTAAGCACATATCCTCCAAAAATTGTCGGTTAAAAGCCACATCAAATAAACACAGTGTTTATTTACATACTTTCATATATATCTGTGTGTGTGTGTCACATTTTGGCCTTGTAAAAAGTCAAATACCTTCATAACCGAGAAAAGTGTGTCAGAGTTATGTAGGTATTTGATTCCCCACGAGGCCAGAATGTGACAAAAGGTCAGTTTAATGAGGAGTGCTCCCTAGGGGCAAGAGCAAAAAATTGCCCATGTTCCATCGGCATTCCTCTTTAGGGAAATCTCAGACAGTGGGCAATAAATCAGGCACTTACCCCCTTTTAGGCGAGGTGGGACAGACCCCCTCTGGATTTAAACTTATTGTTTTTAATACCACCTGGTGCGGGGACATATCGCGCAAGAGATACTGTTTTGGGCTTTTTGCCAACACGTTACGTCACAGTTCACTGAGCACATATTTTAGTTGTTACAGAAGAAGAGACAGATCTCGTATTACTAAGAAATAACCACATACATACATATATATATATATATATA
>CM042177.1:34647754-34710595 GCA_023376005.1 Doryteuthis pealeii | reverse complement strand
CTTTGTATAACTCTGATGAGTCTATATATATATATATAATATATATATATATATATATATATATATAGGAAAATAATTTTGGTTTTTTTAGAAGTATGAAAAAAAAATCTTATGAGTATATATATATATGAGTATATATAAAAGGATATGAAAACAACACAAAATGCTGTTAAAGTGAAAACATTTTATAACATATATATATATTTCACTTTAACAGCATTTGGTTGTTTTCATATCCTTTTATCTATACTCATACCGTCGGATTCATTTCCTTTCTTTTAACTTTATATATATATATATATATATATATATATTGTTAGATTTTATCTTGAAACATTAAGAATAAATTAGAGGTTAACAAACAACACCAAAGCTACCCTACCCATGTTCACACTTGCACCGTGATAGCCCCCAAAACCAACCACCAAACCAACACAAACACAACGCTTCAAGCAAACTACAGAACACTTCATTTATATATATATATATATATATATAAGTGCTCCACAATATAAAAGCCTTATATATATATTTATATAGGTGGATAAATATCAATCTAGATAAAAAAAAAAAAAAAAAAAATATTACTACCTTTCTTCTTCTGGTACATCCATCCCATCAAGACCGAAGCATAGAAAGTAAAAATTACCGACCTGCGCGTGTGCAGACAGTCAGGAAATATAAAACAAGTTAAGACATTTGTTAATTGTAATGTGTGTACTGCTCGCTCGTTTGTTGAATTTGTGAGCGAATTTGACTTATTTTTATTTTTTTATTGTTTTTCGAGTTTTTTTTTTTTTTTTTTGTGTTCACAGCATATTAAACCCGATCGCCCCGCTTAATACGGCCCACAGGATAATAATAATTAAGTTGACAATGATGATAGTGATGGTGATGCTGATGATGAATTAAGACTAAGTCTGTTTTTTTTTATTTTTAGCCTTTTGTAGTCGGTTCAGCCGAGTCGCAAGCTAAAGAGCTGAGGAGCTGTAACGAGGTTGAATCTTCCCTCTCGTATATATATATATATATATATATATATATAATATACCAAGCGTGTTGGTAGATCCTTGCGGAGAGAAAAAACCCGGCAGTGAGTTTGATTGTAAAAATATACTACCAAACATCAGTCAGATTTTAGCCCTGAAGAGCTTTATGCGAAACTAATAGTAGGTTCGTCTGACTCAGTAGATTATCTTTATATATATATATATATATATATATATATATGATAATTATTATTATGCAATCTATTTTCGCCGATCAAGGTCACACGGCGTTGTCTTACTACGTACGGGCTGCTGCTGCCATTCAAGTGGGACGTTGGTGGGAAAATTTTTATGAGTTCACAGGAAATTTAAATAAAAAAAGACGAGACTGCAATTATAGGCTTTGACTTGACCTGTTAAGGGTACAATGGTTTGATTAATTCCTGACCACTGATAATCCCTCAAGTTGAGGGAAATTTTCTCAATTTTCATATATATATATATATATATATCTTATTATAATGGAGATTGTGTGCTTTTCTGTCTGTAACCGAAACTATATTACTACTCATATCACTATTCCCTTAGTTATTGACATCGCATTTTCCATCATTGTATTTTTATTTAAACCTCAAATATTAATAAAATTGTTTTACATTATTAATACTGTTAACCATGTCTACATACTGACAACATGCAATTATAATTATATATACAACAAAATAGCGGTTTACAGTGTGAATGGGAAGGCTAATTTGCATATTGATATTAAAAATGTGATTTTATTAAATATGTGATTAGTATTATTGATTTCTAACTGTTTGGTTTTATTTTAATGAATATAATCAAAAATCTCTTCAATGAATCTTAAATGAAATCCATTAACAAGATAAAAATAACTGTCATTTTATTCTTTACTTCCTCTTTTGTCTTTAAACTAAATACTTAAATTAGAAAAAATAACAATGAAAGACGAGAGTGATGGAAGAGTAAGTTTCAGTTGTTCTATTTTTTTATTATACTCCCTCTGTTTCAAATCTTTTTATCTGCATTCTTATTTAGTTTCATTAGCCTTTTTAATTTAATATAATATTTTATTACATTAAACTTAAATACTTGCACCCGGAGGGTGCATATATTTGCTAGTATATATATATATTTATGTATGAGTAGTGGCTTATCGGTGGGTACGGGTACGATCGTTGGGAGCGCACAGTATCCAGGGGTTAAGACCGTGAAAAAACAAATACAAAGTGCTCAGTACAATGTAGAGCAAAATTTATTTAAGAAATGGATATAAAGTAACCTACTCGAGTTTCATCATCTGAATTGTCAGGGTTACATCCGCTGAATTAATCGAGTTTTCGATTAATATCAGTTGATACCACGTATGTCTGTTGAAACAGGTCTTTTATATATATATTATATATGGAGGCGCGTGGGCTAGTGGTTAGAGTCGTGGAAAATGGACTCTTCAATTCGAGTTCAATTCCTAGACGAAGCCGTTGGCATTTCACATAGCGCTAATACCCTTGGGAAAGGTATGAATCCATATATTCTCCCTCCAGCTATGGGTTAAATAGTAGGGCAGACTATGCCCTTCAGCCTCGGCTAGGTAACCAGTCAAGGAGAGGGATAACTCTGAATTCAAAATTCCTGAGGTCGGTCGTTGATTGGGTTTGTGGCAACCCTTGATGCACCAATTCTTTCCAATCGACTGTGCCAAAAAGTGTGGATGGTCCAACACAAGCCTTCACCACTATAAACAAATCCCTGTGTGGATGTTCATTGTGTGTATGAACCATCATACGTCGAAAATCGATGGGAGAGTCCATTGATATATATATATATATATATATATATATATATATATGAGAGTAAGTAAACAAACAATGTGTTTATTTGATATGGATTTTTAGCCGACAATTTTTGGGGGAATATGCACTTAATTGAAGTCATACCTAATTTTGAAAATTAATTAGTTAATAATTAATGAACTTAGGCAGACATATGTGTTCAAAATGTAAGGCTAAACAAATCGAGAAAATGTCAATCCCTGAAATAGGTCGAAATGTACATTCAGGGATTGATATTTTCTCGATTTGTTTAGCCTTACATTTGAACATATATGCCCGCCTAAATTCATTAATTATTAACTAATTAATTTTCAAAATTAGGTATGACTTCAATTAAGCATATATCCTCCAAAATATATATATATATATTATTATATATATAATATAAAAGAGTTTTATAATTTGCTTGAAGCATTGTGTATATATTGGTTTGGAGGTTGATTTTGAAGGCTATCACAATGCTGGTGTAAAGAAAAAATAATAAGGTAACAATGGTGTTGTTTGTTAACCTGTAATTTATTCTTGATATTTCGAGATAAAATCTCTTTTTCAGAAGAACACTGGAACTGAAGTCATTGTTGTCTTGTTATGGCATTTTTAGTTAAATTAAATTTAAAAAAAAATTTTTTTTTTTTAAATTTAACTAAAAATGCCATAGCAAGATGACAACTACTTCAGTTCCAGTGTTCTTCTGAAAAAGAGATTTTATCTCAAAATATCAAGAATAAATCACAGGTTAACAAACAACACCATTGTTACCTTATTATTTTTTCTTTACACCTGCATTGTGATAGCCTTCAAAATCAACCTCCAAACCAATATATATATATATGAAGAAAAATTGGAAGTAAATCCGACAATATGTAATATAAAAATTGAAAAAAACACAAGTTTCATTAACGAATTATGTTTAATAAGCCGACACTGCAGTGTTTCGGTTTGTTTAATAAACCTTCCTCAGGTCCTTTGTTGGTTTAAGCAAAATGCCTGCTAGACTCTGCTTATAAGGAGAAAAAAAGAAGACATACTTAATGGTTTTTAAGCATGTTTTTTTCCCTTATATTTGAAGATCACCAAAAGCAGAGGCTCGCAGACATTTGTTTTCATGAATAATTTATTTTTTCCTTAAACCAACGACAGCCCTGAGGAAGGTTTGTTAAACAAACCAAAACATGGAAGTGTTGGCTTATTAAACATCATTTGTTAATGAAACTTGTTTTTGTCAATTTTTATAATATTACACACATAAATAAATATATATATATATATATATATATATATATATTGGTAGTTGTTTCTAGCATTGGAGAATTTGGAAAATATAAGACACAAAGAGAATGGATGGTCGCTAGCAACAGCTTCAGTTTCGGAAATCTTCTGTCGAAGAGATTTTTATCTCGAAATATCAAGAATAAATTAAAGGTTAACAAACAACACCATAGTTACCTTATTTTCTTTACACTTGCATTGTGATAGCCTTCAAAACCAACTGCGAAACCATATATATTATATATATATATATATATATATATATATGGAAGAATGAATAAAGGAAAGAAAGTAAAGAATGGATAATAAAAGATGAATTTAATCAATATCACTTACACATGTGTTTCGGTCAGTTTATCTATGTGTACACGATTCAAACTATTATTATTATTAAATAAACAAATGAAATGAAATAATAATAATAGAAAAATGTAAAAATATTCTGTACACAGAGAAAAATCGACCTTCATCAGAGTGAAATTTTATTTTGAATGAAAAAATTTGGTGGAGAAAAACGGAGAATTTTTTAAAATGTTCAAAGAGAATTTTTTTTAAATTCACTTTCAGGACGCTGAACGATATAGAGCCGTTGGCAAGTGAATTTTTAAAAAATTCTCTTCAAACCTTTTTAAAAATTCTCAGTTTTTCTCCAACGAAAACAGTCAAAATACACAGAATTTTGAAAAGTTCCAAAAAAGAATTAAAAAAAATTTTTTTAGAGACGCTTACGTTTGGACAAATAGAAATTTGGTGACAGGGTTAATTTTTTTGTGGTATAACCAATGTAACTCATCATTATTTTTTATTATTATTTTCGGATGCATTATTGAACCCAGGGACAGAAGAGGATAATTTATGAGGGAGTGCGCACCGGTCTCCTGCCTCAAAAATTGCTACCCGGTGACTATGAAAATAACAACCTCAGCTCGTCGTAATTCTTGTTTATTTATCGTAATTCTTGTTTAGATATGAAGATGGATATATAGTTTGGAATAGACTGAGATAGATAGATAAACAAACAAAATAATATAGATAGATATGAACAAATGGAGATAGATATAGATATTTTCGACAAGTAAATGTATTTGGGGGGGGTCGCATCTTTTTTTGTCGTAATTCTTGTTTATTTAAACTAAAAACAAGACATTAAACAAACATGAATAAAAAAAAATCTTAGTATTTAAAGTAATATAGATAAATATGAACAAATTGAGATAGATAGATAGATAGATAGATAGATATGAAGATGGATATTTTTGAATAGACTGAGCTGGGTCGTTATTTTAATAGTCACCGGGCAGCATTTTTGAGGCAGGAAACCGGGACGCACTTCCTCATAAATTACCCAGAAGAGCTTGTAGTGTCAGAGCAGGATTCCCCCACCCACAGGTGACAACGGCAAGGAATTAATCCGACAGAGCCAGACGGGTGAGCACAGATTCGGTAGACTGCCATCACTTAAGCTAGTGATTATCACACAGTCAAGCAGGTGCTTGCTGTTGTCGACTTTTGGTTATTTTAGCTGATTTATTAAAAAACAAAAAAATAGCAACCCCCCCCCCCCCCCCCCCCCCCGAAATACTGGGTAGCTTTATTTAGAAATCTTCTTCTTTTCCCCTCGGGGTCGAATTGAACAGTAAAATTAAATAGTCAATTATGCCAGTCTGGGTGGACCAACAAAAAAAAAAAATAATTATGAAAAAAAAAAAAAAAAAAAAATAGGTTAACTCCTTTTTAATAACATATTTTCCCAACCAGACGATTTTTTTTTATTTCAATTTTCAAATTTTTTTTTTTTTTTTTTTTTTTTTAGATATTCACAAAATTTTTTTAAACATTTAATTACATATTTTTGGTGATTTAAAAATAAAATTCCATTTCTAATTCAACCCGTCATAACCTGTTAGATCACCAAGGTGCTGTGCTGAGTTAATACCCTTTGCAGCATTAAAGGTTACTTGGCGGTGCCCGTCTAATTTCCAAGAAGCATTTGTACTAGGTTACTAGCTCAGTCGTTAAAGCAGTGGACTAGGAATCGCAAGATTCTTGGTTCGATACCGGCCCTCACCAACTCAGCGTATGAGTAGCACAGGGATCTGTGCAGTAAATTGAGGAGCTGATGGTAGGTGTGGCACTCCACCTCAGACGCAAAAGTAATCTCCTTGGTCTAGCGCTAATGAAAAGAGGATAGACTCCCTCGCTTTACTTACTTATATGGTAGCAGTAGCAAGTTTGGTTTGTTTTGTTTTACGGCATATCAACCTCAGTGGGTCATTTAATGCCGATAAAGTTTTGAAATAAATTCATTCTTAATGGATACTCAATTTTTATTAACTCATATTTTTCTATTTAACCCATAGATTGGACCCTAACAGGTATTACCACTCCGGGCCAGAGTAGACCAGGGAGAAATGGTGATGAAGGGGTGCTCCACATTTCCCAGACCTCCAGAACTAGAACCTCACCATCAGATAGAGTTTAACGTCATTCCCAGGACATGAAGACCTTCAGTCACTGCCTTCTAGCACCTATATGATAAAAAGGGTTGGGGCTTGCCATAAGGGCAATAGGGTTGGGAAAATCATATAGGTGCTAGGGCTTGACGTGACCAGCCGATTGATCGGAGGGGGCCTCTCCGACCGCCCGTCTAAATTTGTGAAGAAGGAAGAAAGCTAAAATACCAGGCTGGCAAATCCGGAAAGGAAGGGAAAAAAAAAAAAAAAAAAAAAAAAAAAAAAAAAGACAAAAACCATTGTTGCATAAAAAGTAGGTCTCACAAAAACGGATAGGCCTTGTTTTTTTCCCACTTCTTTTCTGTCTGTCTGTCTGTCTCTCTCTCCAAGTAAAATATTTCTATTAGGAGGATGGGGACACACACTTTCACCTGGACAATAATCTTTGCAAGGGGATAATTTATAGGGCAGGTATTTATCCAACTCGTTTGCCACAGGTAGGATCTAACAGACGGTCGCAAGCAGGAGGCATCCAGCCAGGATCAAACTCGCTACTCAACAATAATGGATCTGCGAGACTAGATTGCTAACCATTACACCAGGACCCTTTCTTGCCCAAGCTGTATGCCAGAGGTAGGATGTGACACAAGGACATGAGTCTAGGGCATCTAGTTAGGATCAATTTCACTAATCTTATTATAATGGAGATTGTGTGTTTGTCTGTAACTGAAACTATATCACTACTCAAGTCACAATTCCCTTAGTTATTTACATCACATTCTCTATGATTATTATTTTTATCTAAACCTCAATTATTAATAAAATTGTTTTACATTATTAATACTCTTGACAATATATACATATTAAAAACATGCAATTGTATTTATATATACAACAAAATAGCAGTTTGCAGTGTGAACGGGAAAGCTAATTTGTATATTGATATTAAAAATTGGATTTTAATTAACATCTGCGTAGTATTATTGATTTCTAATTGTTTGGTTTTATCTTAATGAACATGAGCAAAAATCTTGAGGATAAATCTTAAAAGAAATCCATTAACAAGAAAAAATAACTAATTTTATTCTTTACTTCCTATTTTAACTAAATAGGAAAATTAGGAAAATTTAGCAATGAAAGACAAGAGTGATGGAAGAGTTAGTTTCAGTTGTTCTATTTTTCGATTATACCTACCTCTGTTTCAAATCTTTTTATCTGCATTCTTATTTAGTTTCATTTGTATTTTTAATTTAATATGATATCTTATTGCATTAAAACTTAAATACTGGCATCTAGAGGGTGCATATATTTGCTAGTCAGTAGTATCAAATGGATCTGTGAGACTAGCTTGCAAACCATTACACCACTATGGGACACCCTTTTGTTCACCCAACCCAATTTGCCATGGTAGGATGTGACATAAGCTCACAAGTCTAGGGCGTCCAGCAGGAATTAAAATCGCTAATCAGTAGTAAGGGATCTGCGAGACTAGCTTGCTAACCATTGTTACATAATCTATGCGGTTGCATAAGATTATTGTCAATCCCCTGTATTTCTGAAGGGATGGCCCCTTTTCATATCACGGGCGGGACTTTCCATGGAATAGTACAGGAAATACGTGAAGTCACGTGGGACCTGGTTGGGTCTTCAGTTTCGGCTTGGACGTCAGGCAGATAAGATGTTACTGTTTTAGCTGAGACTCACTGCACACGCGCGTTATGTTTAGTTAAGTAAATAAAAGCTTACGAAAATAACATGGTTTTTGCGGTTGATGAATGTCTTGGCAACAAGACTGATCTAGAAGAAATGAATTAAGTGCGACCGACCACCAAGAAGAAGTTGGGTCTTCAGTTTCGGCTTGGACGTCAGGCAGATAAGATGTTACTGCTTTAGCTGAGACTCACTGCACACGCGCGCTGTGATTAGTTAGAGAAATATGTTTAGTTAAGTAATAAAGGTTTAAATAAATAATATGGTTTTGTGGTTGATGAATGTCTTGGCAACAAGACTGATCTAGAAGAAATGAATTAAGTGCGACCGACCACCAAGAAGTTGGGTCTTCAGTTTTGGCTTGTACGTCAGGCAGATAAGATGTTACTGCTTTAGCTGAGACTCACTGCACACGCGCGCTGTGATTAGTTAGAGAAATATGTTTAGTTAAGTAATAAAGGTTTAAATAAATAATATGGTTTTGTGGTTGATGAATGTCTTGGCAACAAGACTGACCTAGAAGACCAGACACGAAGTCCCCAAGACGAAGACCAGATGCTAGAAGAAGAACGTAAGATACCAAAGATGAACAGAAGAATAAAAGTAAAAATGAAGAGTATACAACACCATTACGGGAATGCCCTTTCTTACCCAACCCATTCACTACAGGTAGGATGTGACACAAGGTTGCAAGCCTGGAGCATCTAGCTAGGATCAAAATCACTAATCAGTAGTAATGGATCTGCGAGACTAGCTTGTTAACCATTACACCACAATGGGATGACCTTTTTTTACCCAAGGTGTATGCCAGAGGTAGGATGTGACACAAGGTTGCAAGTATGGGGCAACCAGTGAGGATCAAACTCGCTATTCAGTAATAATTGATCTGCAAGATTAGCTTACTAACAATTACAACATGATGTGACACACTATTCACCCAACACGTTCGTCACAGGTAGAATGTGACACAAGATTGCTAGTATGGGGCATCCAGTGAGGATCAAACTTGCTATTCAGTAGTAGTGTATCTGTGAGACTAGCTTGCTAACCATTACATCATGATAGGATGCCGTAAGTATACCCAATTTGAAGCTAAACTGCGTTTTTGACAAAATGACTTTAGCCCCCCCCCCCTACAGAAAATAATTTACCAAAAATCAGGGAATTATCGGATTTTAATGAAATTTTCAGTGTTTATTTATCAATGAATGATCTTTATAATGCATTATTTATTTTATTTCAAAACTTTCTCATTTTTTTTTTCAGGTCACTTAATTTTGACCCCCCCCCCCCTATGTTGGGGGCGTAACATTTTTTTCAAGTTGGTCTTATAGTTTTCTAATTACAGTATAAATAAAGAGATAAAAGACCGAAGTTATGAATAGAAACAAAAAAAAAAATTTTACGGTGGCTTTTCTATGAGAAAATAAGTACTGAAAATCTAAAAATAAAATGTAAAAAAATAATAAATAATTAATTTTTTGAAGATTTCTTTTTTACTCATTTCAATAATTATTTAATTGGCTATTATCTTATAAAAGAAAAAAATATACATCGATATTTTTTCTGCTTAAAAAGAGGGGGGTACATTTTCAATCGAGTTTTTCTTGAAAAAGTATACTTTGATGTGATAAAATAAGGTTTGCATTAAATAGATATTTATTTTTAGAATCTAAAAATATAACATATTAAACTTAACATCAGGCTTTTCATATTTTAAATGAATTTTATATATTAATTTTTCATAGCAAAAATACTAAATTAAAGTTTTGAAATAAAATAACTGATGCATTATAAAATTAATTAATTGATAAATCAATAATGAAAATTTCATTAAAATCGGATAATTACCTGATTTTTGGTAAATTTCTTTGCAATCGCAAATGTTACATTAAAATTGTAAACAAGCGCCTAAAACCATTGAAAAAGAGACAGAATGGCGGATCGCGTCGAAATTGACTAAAACAAATCCCTTTAAATGTATTAAAAATAAACTGCATATGTAATTATATTTTTCTTTTTTAATGATGGTTATTATCTTACTACTTATGCAGAATAGCACGCAAGAGACAATATCATTAGAATCACATTTTACATACTATTAGATTACGTAAACTCCCGAAGTAGCCTAACCCTAACGTTTCAAAGGTTTCGGGTATTTCCGTGGAATGTAATGCTTTTTATACGTACTCTAATGATATTATCTCTTGCGCGTTATTCTGCATTGCAAAAGTTTATTTTTTAATGGGTATTAAAAAATAAACTTTTTTTGTGGCTGAAAATTAAGGTAGTTAGTTCTTTATGAGAATATATACCGTATTTAATCTGTAGGTACCTTCAATTTTCCCTGTCAAATGTACCCCCCTCCCCCAACACAATGAAACTTGCATAATGGTTAATAATATTAACCATTATGCAATTATTTTCAAGATGATATTAACTTAATATTATCTTGAAAATTTTTTGTCCATTCGAAAGAAGAAACATTAAGAAAAACTCCTGATGATTTTTACAAAAATTTTCAGCTTACGGAAATAATGAAAATTATGAACGAAAACAATGTTTACATTTTCACAGCGTTAAATCAATTGAAATTTAACGTAGCCAAAAACAATCATTGTTTTTTGTTTGTTTGTTGGTCTGGACCCGAAATTCTAAGGAGTTGATATTTTTGACAAGAAAATAGCTTTTAACTTTTTTTTTACTTGTTCGTATTTTTTGTAGAAAAAAGAAAACCATGACATTAAGAAATTGAATCGTAAAATTTAATGTTGCGAAAATGTAAACATCGTTTTCGTTCATAATTTTAATTATTTCTGTAAGCTGAATTAAAAAAAAATGACTAGGAATTTTTAAAAAAATGTTTTTTTTTTCTTTTGAATGGAGAAAAATGTTTTAAAGATAATATTAACCTTTATGCAAGTTTTATTGTGTTAAATATAGGGGGGGGGGTGTAAATTTCACAGGGCAAATTGGTGGTACCTAGTATCCATAAAAAAAAAACATTTTTCGTGGCTGAAAATTAAGGTAGTTCTTTACGAGAATATATACGGTATTTAATCAGTGTTTTTTGTTTGTTTGTTTGTCTGGACCCGACATTTTAAGGAGTTGATATTTTTGACAAGAAAATAGCTTTTAACTTTTTTTTTTTACTTACTTGTTCGTATCCATTGTAAAAAATAAAACCATGAAATTGAGAAATTGAATCGTATACAATGATATATATCAGCGGTTGTATTGTAACTCTCGATCGTAAAAAACAAAAACTTATAAACCACTTTGAGTTATTAATTAAATAAAAATACGATTTTTAAGTGTTTTTTTACACATTAGTTACACAAGCTCTCGGCAAAACTCAAGAAAAAAATAAAGAAACATAAAGAAAGGAAGTCAGGGTGTGTATGAAAATAAATATAAAAAGAAAAGTTGAAGCGGGTTGGGGGTAAGGTTGATGGCCAAAGTGGTGGGGCTACAAGTTTGTTGTTAAGATAGGGTAAAGAAGGAAAGAAGAAATGACAAACACTGGCGATTGTTGTCAAGAAAGTTTAAGTATGTCACATACAAAAACGTAAAAAAAAAAAACGTAAAAAAAAACGTGAAAAAAAAGAAAAGATTTAGATAAAAAGACTTAAAATAAATCACGTCCCACTGTGATATGCATATTTTGAAAAGTCTATGTTTTAGGTACTGACAAACTGGGCCTAAAATGCGTTTTTGACAAAATGACTTTAGCCCTCCCCCCACACCTACAGAAAATAATTTAACAAAAATCAGGGAATTATCGGATTTTAATGAAATTTTCAGTGTTTATTTATCAAAGAATGATTTTTATTTACTAAGGTTTGCTTAATCGAACACACAGACCTCCTAAATGCTACTAAGAAGTCACCCATCTAACTACTGACCAGGCTCTGCGTTGCTTAATTTCTGCCTTTCTCTTGTTATTTACTAAGCTTTGCCAAGTCTAACACACAGGTCCAACACACAGGATTGTTTAATAGTGCCTAAGAAGTCACCCATCTAAGTACTGAACAGAGCCATCATTGCTTAACTTCTGCTTTTCTTTTTCTTGTTATTTACTAAGGAAGCTTTGCCAAGTCTGACATACGGGCCTCCTCGGATTGTTTCATAGTACCCTGATGCTAATAAGAAGTCACCCATCTAAGGACTGAACAGGCTCATCATTGCTTAACTTTCTTTCTTTTCATTGTTACTAAGATTTGTTTGGGTTACTTACAGTACCTGCTGTTGCTAAGTGGTCACCCATCAAACTACTGACCAGACTCATCGTTGGACAGAGCTGTCACAACCGACCCAGAGTGAATGCCTTCACAAAAACAAAGAAGAGAACGTGATTCCCTAACCCCCAGACATAAAATAGCCCTAAACATGTTGACATACCGTTAAAATCAATCAACCTTCAATGAATGTGATACTCTAACCTGTAGGCATAAAATAACCCTAGACAGGTTTATATGCCGTTAAAACCAATCAATCTATCTGAGCCTCAAATACTTTTTGTTTTATTTCTTCCTCAAATCAAGACCAAATACCTGTTATACATAGTTCGTCATTATACAACAATAGTAACGATTTTCATCTGACCCCCCTGACTCACTTATTTCAAGTGTCCTAATGACTCTTGAATATACATAAACGCATGAATTTTCATTAATGTTCTTTAGGAGTGGACGTGCCGAACAACAGTCAGCCACTTTGACAAAAGTGTCATTTGACTGTAATCATTCTTGTTGGAAATCAGTACTTGAGAATTAATAGGATCTGATCATAAAGTGGAGGTTCAATTTTCCACTTTAACAAGTTATAAACTGATCCCTCATTATTTGGCCATTCTTTTATTATAATAACCCAATTAAGGAATGGACTAAGGTTGTTGGGAATCAGTACTTAAAAATAGGATCTGATCATAAAGTGAGAGTTCGATTCTATATTCTTACAAGTTCTAAACTGATCCCCCATTATTTGGCCTTTCTCTTATTCTAACCAAATTAAGAAAAGGACAGGTTGTTGGGAATCAGAACTTGCACAATAGGATGTGATCATAAAGTGAGGGTTCGATTTTCCATTCTAACAAGTTATAAACTGATCCCCCATTATTTGGCCATTCTTTTATTCTAACCCAATTAAGGAATGGACAGGTTGTTGGGAATCAGTACTTAAAACAATAGAATTTGATCATAAAGTGAGGGTTCCCTTTTCCATTCTAACAAGTTATAAACTGATCCCCCATTATTTGGCCACTCTTATTCTAATAACCTAATTATTAAACAGGCACATCGCTGCTTAACTGGTGACTTAACCAATCATTCTTGGGAATCAAGAACTAATTTAATCATAAAGTGGGGGCTCCATTTCTATTTTAACAAGTTATAAACCGATCCCCCATTATTTGGCCATTTTCCATTCTAACAAGTTATAAACCGATCCCCCATTATTTGGCCATTCTCTTTTTTCTTGATTGAATTTTACGGCATGTCAACCCTTGTTGGGTTATTTTAGGCCAAAGACATTGTTTTATTCATTCAAATCATATCAACAAAAACAAACAATAAATATACAGGCATGAACCCAAGGAACGAACCAATTGAAACATGAAATATATATATATATATCTGAGTGTGTATGTATGTGTGTGTGTGTGTGCGTATAGAACTTAAAGGGATAACCCCTTATTCACAGGTAGTGTAAGTGTTACATAATCTATGCATAGATTATTGTCAACCCCCTGTATTTCTGAAGGGATGGCCCCTTTTCATATCACGGGCAGGACTTTCCATGGAATATTACAGAAAGCCCGCGAAATATGTGAAGTCACGTGGGACCTGGTTGGGTCTTCAGTTTCAGCTTGGACATCAGGCAGATAAAGCCTTAGCTGGAGTTCACTGCACACGCGCGTTATGTTAGTTAGAGAAATATGTTTAGTTAAGTAAATAAAGGTTTAAATAAATAATATGGTTTTGTGGTTGATGAATGTCTTGGCAACAAGACTGACCTAGAAGAAGAAATGAATCAAGAACGACCAACCAGCAAGCATAGAGAAGTCCAGACGCTAGAAGATGAACGTAAGATACCAAAGATGAGCAGAAGAATAATAGAAGTAAGGAAAGAAAGGGTATACAACACACGAACCAATTGAAACACGTGTTAAACGATGCGGATATTAACATGAATAGGGCACCAAGCTATAACAATCAAATCCATTAAATAAAATCGTTCAAGGTAATTAATATTACCACAGAATATTTTTCAATCGTGATTATATGGTTGAGATGTTATGGATAATAAAAGCCTAATTATTTGCTCTTAGAGAAATTAAAGCATTTGTTGGAGGAGCCATGGCGTAATGGTTATCATCAGAGGATATAGACACTATTGAATTGTTTTGTTTTGTTTTACGGCATATCAACCTCGGTGGGTCGTTTAATGCCGACAAAGTTGTGAAATAAATTCATTCTTAATGCATAATACAATTTTGTTTATAAACTCATATTTTTCTATTTAACCCATAGATGGGACCCTAACAGGTACTACCAATCCGGGTAAGAGTGGACCAGGGAGCAATGGTGATGAAGGGGTGCTCCACATTCCCCAAACCTCCAAAACTGGAACCTCACCATCAGATAGAGTTTAACGTCATTCCCAGGACATGTAGACCCTCAGCCACTGCCTTCTAGCACCCATATGATAAAAATGGAGTTGGGGGTTGCCATAAGGGCAATAGGGTTGGGAAAATCATATAGGTGCTAGGGCTTGACATGACCAGCCGATTGATCGGAGGGGGCTTCTCCGACCGCCCGTCTAGCCCAAGATAGGGCCAAAGTGGAGTATTGCAAGTCATGGACTGCTCATCCACCTGGTTTCTATCCTTGAGCATCATGGGTCGCCACCCACGGCCAACAGGTGGCCCCATCGGGGGAGTCTTACCCCTCTGCAGAGGTGCATTCTACATACAGGGTGGGACAGTATTGAAGTCAGTCAGTCTACAATTGGTTTAAACCACAGCAACTGGCCAAAGACAACTCATGCATTTGGGTGATTCCATTCCTTGAGTCCTGATTGGCTGCTTGGTTTCTATGATGTTCTGAGGTTTCATAAATAACCTGCCATTTTGCAGTAGTCTTTGCAGCAAATCAGGTTTGTATTAAGTTACGACTGCTTGCTGCCTTGTCTTACCAATTCGATGGTAATTGGAACTAGTATGATTATTCTACAGACACGTTGAAATCCTGGATGAGACTGATAGCATTTCACATAGCACTAATATCCTTGCGGAAAGGTTGGGTGTCCCATCATGGTGTAATGGCTAGCAAGCTAGTTCTCACAGATTTATTACTACAGAACTACTGATATAGTGAGTTAGACCCTCACTGGATACCCCATACTTGCAGCCTTCTAATATCTTATCTGTGACAAATGGGTTGGATAAATACCTACCCTTGGGAAAGGTATGAATCTTCCCTTCCCCATATACTGGTTGCCTAACTAAGTTTAAATAGCTCAATCTGTCCTAGTATTTATCCATAGATGGAGAGAGAATAATTGAATGCATACCTGTCCCAAGAGTATTGGCACCGAGGAAAAAACTTGCAATAGCGAGGTATAAAAACACTAGAGAATTGCTTAACTGAAGAACAGAAGTGTTAAACAAATGTAGGCATAGAAAAACCTGACTTTTTGGCCAATAGAATTTAAATAAAAAAATGAAAATTAGAAATAAAAATTTTTTTTTTAAATTAGGTGAATAAAGTAATTAAATGTAAAAAGGGCGACCTAATGTCGGTATCAGCCAATCAGCGAGGGAATCTATCCCCTTTTCACTAATGCTAGACCAAGGAGATTGTTTTTGCATCTGAGGTGGAGCGCCACACCTACCATCAGCTCCTCACTTTATCGCACAGGTCCCTGTGCTACTCATAACGCTGAGTTGGTGAGGGCCGGTATCAAACTAGGAACCTTGTGGTTTCTAGACGAACGCTCTACCGACTGAGCTAACCCGGTCCATTTATAATGCTGAGTTGGCGAGGGCCGGTATCGAACTAGGAACCTTGTGGTTTCTAGACGAACGCTCTACCGACTCAGCTAACCTATTGTAGTTATTTTTTATTAGTTTCTTCTTTTCATGCTAATTTTGTAAGCCCTTGTGACGAATTTTGGGAATAAAATGAATTTTGCACCAAACCAGAATTATCCTGATGATCCATTAGGAGAAACCTAGGTAGATATTCTCTGACTCATTAGGCTTACTTTATTATATATATATATATATATAAAGTTTTGTAGAAAAAAACAACAAGATGTTAAAAGTTTTGCTGACAGAAATCTGTTTTGACCTTATGAAGAGATCTTTATCAAAGCAACATTGTAAGCGGAAAAACGAAATAAATATATCATTATTGTTTTTCCGTTTACAATGTTGCTTTGATAAAGACATATTCATAATGTCGAAACAGATTTCTGTCAGCAAAACTTTTAACATCTTGTTGTTTTTTCTACAAAACTTTATACATATTGTCGGATTCAATATCCATTTTTACCTTTATGTACATACAGAGATTGATTTTTCTCGATTTGTTTAGCCATACATTTAAATAGGTATTCCCGCCTAATTCATTATTAATTAATTAATTTTCAAAATTAGGTACGACTCCAATTAAGCACTTATTCTCCCAAAAATTGTCGGCAAAAAAGCTATTCCAAAAAACCGTATATATTATATATATATATATATATATATGAAGAGATACCTGTCCTACTATTTACCCATAGCTGGTGGGAAACTAGTTGGATTCCTACCTTTCCCAAGGGTATTAGCACTATGTCAAATGTTAACAGCCTCATCCAGGATTTGAACTTGTGTCACCGTCTCAATTTCCTAGAACGACAGCCATTATACTACGATTGACTCAAGTTTCGCCTTCGTACAAGAAATATACAAACACTCCGTATATTTATTCATTCAAAGTTCAAAGTACGTGATATTAGTTTTACCTGGATTCCTATCATATTTCGTATATATACGTACCAAAATTAATACGGGTGTGATTGTTTACGTCATGCATGACTTAACATAGTATGTTCATCCAAGGGTGGATTTGGGATGAGTATCTATTATAACTTCAAAGTGGTAATATCCGAAAAAAAGAGATGCTCACTCGAAGGAAATACGTCTTGAAATTAATCTATTAACGTAAACATCGAAAACAATTTAGAACGGACGTGTTTTCATTTCACTCAGTCTTTTTTATACATTGGATATATTAGCCATCATCAAGGGCAATAGTAGGGAGTGATATTATAAAGCTCCTTTGAAAATTCTACTTGCATTTTTCGTTTCATCTCACAGGAAAATAAATTTTTCAAAGTAGCTTCATGATAACAATCCTTTGATTGCCCTAATAATGGTTAATATATCCAATATATATATATATTTACCAACTCCTCCGCACAAGCAGGATACGACACAAGGTCAATTTCTTAAGCGGAGTTCAACAGGTTTGAATTCAGAGTTTTCCTTCTCCTAGACTGGTTACCTAGCTATGGTTAAAGAACCCAGTCTGTCCTGCTATTTACCCATAGCTGGAGGGAGAGTAGGATTCATACCTTTCCCAAGGGTATTAGCGCTAAGTGAAATGCAATTACCACGTCCAGGATTTGAACTCGGTGCAACGCGTCCATTTCCCATGACTTTAACAATTACACCACGCGCTTCCTATATATCCAATATATATAGACACCGAAACACTTCAAAATAGACAGTACTATGTATTCATAACATCGAAAACAATTTAGAACGGATGCGTTTTCATTTCACTCAGACTTTTTTATACATTGGATATATTAGCTATCATCAGGGCAATAGTAGGGTGCGATATTATAAAGCTCCTTTGAAAATTCTATTTACAAGCGAGATGATACAAAAGTTTTCGTTTCATCTCACAGGAAAATAAATTTTTCGAAGAAGGTTTATAACAACACTCCTTTGATTGCCCTAATAATGGTTAATATATCCAATATATATATAGACACCGAAACACTTCAAAATAGGTAGTACTATGTATTCATTCATAAATAAAAGCCTTTTGTTTTATTGTAAGTTAATGCATTCATGGCCACTTGGTGTAGGCGTGCGTCTTATGGTGTGTTGTGCATCTAATGCTTCTGATACACATGTGTGTCCAGTCCAAGACACGCACATAAAAAATGTGACTAGATATATTACATAGCACTCTAGAGAAAAATATAGCAAAAATAAAAAAAACAAAGCTAGAAAGGGATGGTCAGTGGTCATGAATCAACACAATCAACTTATGGCATATTGTGTGTCTACTTCCTTTGATATCTATGACACACAGATAAAAAAAAAATGTGATGAGATACATCACAGGACAATATAAAAAAATTTAATATTTTTCAGGTCAGTTAACTTTGAACCACATAACTTTGAGGCGTAACACAGATTCTCAAACATATGTAGTTCAAAGTTAACTGACCTGAAAAGAAAATGTAAAAGTTTTTAAATAAAATAACTAGTGCATTTTATCTTTTATTTATTAATACTAGCAAATATATGCACCCTCCGGGTGCAAGTATTTAAGTTTTAATATAATAAAATATCATATTAAATTAGAAAGGCTAACTGAATAAGAATGCAGATAGAAAGATTTGGAACAGAGGGGGTATGATTGAAAAATAGAACAACTTTGAAACTAACTCTTCCATCATTTTTCCTTACTCCCGTCTTTCATTGGTAAATTTTCCTAATTTAACTATTTAATTAAAATAGGAAGTAAAGAATAATATTACAGTTATTCCTTCTTGTTAATGGATTTCTTTTAAGATTTATCCCCGAGATTTTTGCTCATATTCATTAATATAAAACCAAACAATTAGAAATCAATAATACTTAGCATATATTTATTTTTAATTAATTAATTTTAAGATCAATATGCAAATAAGCCTTCCAATTCACACTGTAAACCGCTATTTTGTTGTATATATAAATACAATTGCATGTTATTAGTATGTATATATGGTCAACAGTCTTAATGATGTAAAACAGTTTTATTAATAATTGAGGTTTAAATGAAAATAAAATCATGGAGAATGTGATGTAAATAACAAAGGGAATTGTGACTTAAATAGTAATATAGTTTCGGTTACAGACAGACAAACCCACAATCTCCATTATAATAAGATATCAAGACTGAAAATTTCATTAAATTCAGTTAATTCCCTGATTTTTGGTATTTTTTTTTTCTTTCGGCGGGGTGACATATGATGGTGGAATTTAGGCCCGTTAAGTTTGATTTAACCGAAAAAACAGATATCTGTGCTGTCAGTATGACCTGAGGATGAGGATGAGGATACAAAATATATAAAAGAAAAAAAGAGAAGAAAATTATCACTTACTTTTTCATCTTTTTTGCGTTGTATTTGATATGGAAAGCAGTTTGTATAAGACTCTCCTGGTCCTGTTCGTAAATGGCAGGCACAGTTTTCTGAAAAAACTGAAAAAAGCAGAAAAAAACAAAAAGATTTACTATAGAAATTACTATAGAAAGTGAATTGCATGTATCTTTTATGAAAAAAAAAGAAGTATACCCGAGAGTTGACAATTTGTGCCAAGCAAGACGAGCACATCCCTTTCACTAAAGGCCATTACTCAGTGCAAATACTGAATGGGATTTTTATTAAATATTTTTGATAAATTCCATTTTATTATATACATATATATATGAGGAAAAGGGGGTTGGAATGAAAGAACAAAACTCAGACAAAAATGTGTAGTATATTTCGCTGGAGTTTTGAACTCAGCTTCTTCTGCTTTTATTGAATTATTAAGATCATACAAGTGTTTTATATATTTTCCATCCACCTGACCTCAGCCGGGGGTCCAGTGAGCTTCGGCCACTGGACTGGTAAAGTAAAATTAATAGTGTCAATCCCAGGAGATGCCCCCCTTGAGGGGAGTGCCGACAGGATCAACACATTTTTTGTACCTATGTGGGCCACATAAAAATATCCTTGTGTCATGCCCTCATAAGTGGGATGAGAGGCAAATACCTACAAGTATTTTATAGAAGGGGAAAGCACGATCGCTTACTGAAGTTCGCTTGTCATGATTATTTTCTATAATAATCAAATTTTATATGATATACGCATTGTAATTGCCTTCAAACAAAATATAAATAACAATATATAAATATATATAGATATATGTGTGTGTGTTAAATAGTTAAACAATACTTCTCTCGTTTTTATACATTGATATTTATATGGAATTTCAATATCTCCTCATGGGCCAATCACATTTGGATTTTCGATTTCATGTGTTCCTATCATTGATTTTCACTTTTGCATACAGAACACCCGTTATCAATGTGTGCATATGTGTATGGAGGGGGAGAATCAGGTATAGTGCTGGTGCATTACAGGAAGCATGGAGGCTTTGAAAGATGCAGTGTTTCGGCAGCGTACAATGGATGCAGGCAGTTTATTCCATGCCTCTGTAACTTTGAGCGTGAAAAAATGTTTCTGAAAGACATGTGAGCTATGCTGTTTTCTGACTTTGTAGGCATGTCCATGTGTGTTAGAAACATGGAGATCAAAAAGGTGCTCAAGGTTGCTGTTAAGAAGATTAATGACCTTATGAGCGTTTCCCAGGTCAGTTGCCAGAGTTTCAATGAATCCATTCCCAGGGCAGCAAGACGTTCAGAATATGGCAGATGCCTGATGGAGGATATTCGTTTGGTTGCATGTCCCTGTACAGTTTCTAGGGGGTTAATGTTCTGTGCGAGATAGGGGTTCCAGATTGGTGATGCAAATCCCAGTTGAAAAATCAAAAATATATACTTTGGACTTCATTTCATATTCCACTAACATCTGTCCAGTAGACTATGGTAAAAATTTATGACCCTGAATTCAAAGTGTACTTTACACTGTACTTGCAATGGTAGGTTTTTATAAATGTTTTTTTTTTTTTTAATGGAACTAGATCACTAAGTAGGACTGAGCCTATATTCTAGTAGTGACCACCCCAAGCAGATCTTTAAGAGGTTTGAATTCAGAGTTTTCTTTCTCCTAGACTGGTTACCTAACCAAGGGTAAAGAGCCCAGTGAAATAGATCACTAAGTAGGACTGAGCCTATATTCTAGTAGTGACCACCCCAAGCGGAGATTTAAGAGGTTTGAATTCATAATTTTCATTCTCCTTGACTGGTTGCCTAACGAAGGGTAAAGGGCCCAGTTTGCCCTACTATTTACCCAGAGCTGGAGGGAGAATAGTTGGATTCATACCTTTTCTAAGGGTATTAGCGCTATGTGAACTGTGGCTTTGTCTAGGAATTGAACTCTGCTCTACAAGTCCATTTCCTACAACTTTAACCAGTACGCTGTTTTATGACTTTGTAGACATGTGTGTTAGAAACAGGGAAATCAAAAAGGTGCTCAAGATGCTGTATAGATGTTAAAGTTGTAGGAAATGGACTTGTAGAGCCAGAGTTCAATTCTTAGAACCAAAGCCACAGTTCACATAGCGCTAATACCCTTAGAAAGGTATGAATCCAACTATTCTCCCTCCAGTCTGGGTAAATAGTAGGGCAAACTGGGCCCTTTACCCTTCGTTAGGCAACCAGTTCAGCGAGAATGAAAATTCATGAATTCAACTCTTAAATCTCCGCTTGGGTGTACTACTAGAAGCTATAGGCTCAGTCCTACTTAGTGATCTATTTCACTGGGCCTCTTTACCCTTTGTTAGGTACCAGTCTAGCGGAGAAGAAAACTCTGAATTCAAACTCTTAAAGATTCTGCTGGGTTCACTACTAGAATATAGGCTCAGTCCTACTATGATCTACGTTCCAGTTAAAAAAATTAAAAAACATTTATAAAAAACCTACCATTGCAAGTACAGTGTAAAGTACCTTTTGAATTCAGCGTCATAAATTTTACCACTATTTTCTATGGACAGATGTTAGTGGAATATGAAATGAAGTCCAAACGATATATTTTTGATTTTTTTTTTTCAACTGGGATTTGCATCACAATCTGGAACCCCTATCTCCGCACAGAACATTAAACCCCCTAGAAACTGTACAGGGACATGCAACCAAACGCAATATTCCTCCTCAGCATCTGGCCATATTCTGAACGTCTTGCTGCCCTGGGAATGGATTCATTGAAACTCTGGCAACTGACCTGGGGAAGCACGCTCATAAAGGTCATTAATCTTCTAACAGCAACCTTGAGCACCTTTTACTCCATGTTTCTAACACACATGGACATTGCCTACAAAGTCAGAAAACAGCATAGCTCACATGTCTTTCAGAAACATTTTTTCACGCTCACAAAGTTACAGAGCATTGAATAAACTTGCCTGCATCCATTGTACGCTGCGAAAAACTGCATCTTTCAAAAGCCTCCATCTTCCTGTAATGCACCAGCACATACCTGATTCTCCCCCTCCATTACACATTATGCACACATTATAACGGCGTTTCTGTATGCAAAATGAAATCAATGATAGGACACATGAAATCGAAAATCCAATGTGATTGGCCCATGAGGAGATTTGAATTCCATATAAATATCAATGCTATAAAAACGAGAGATATTGTTAACTATTTTAACACACACACATATAGTCTAATAGTATATTTATATTTGTTATTTATATTTTGTTGAAGGCAACTTACAATGCGCTATATCATATAAATTTGATTATAAGAAAGATAATCTGACAAGCGAACTTCAGTCTAAGCGATCGTGCCTTTCCCCTTCTATAAAAATTACTTGTAGTATTGCCTCTCAATTTCCCACTTATGGGCATTGACAAAGGATATTTTATTGTGAGCCCACATAGTACAAAAAATGTGTTGTCCTGTCGCACTCCCCTCAAGGGGGGCATCTCCGGGGATTGACACTATAATTTTACTCTTTACCAGGCCAGTGTCCGAAGCTCACTGGGACCCGGCTGAGGTCAGGTGGATGGAAAATATATTACAACACTTGTATATCTTAATAATCAATAACAAGCAGAAGACAGCTGACGTTCAAAACTCAGCGAAAATACTACACATTTTGTCTGAGTTTTGTTCTTTCATTCCAAACCCCTTTTTCCTCATATATAATGTATATAATAAAATGGAATTTATCAAAATATTTAATAAAAAATCCTCAGTATTTGCACTGAGTAATGGCCTTTAGTGAAAGGATGGTGCTCGTCTTGCTTGGCACAAAATTGTCAACTCTCGGTTTACTTCTTTTTTTTTTCATAAGAACCATGCAATTCACTTTCCTATAGTAATTTCTATAGTAAATCTTTTGTTTTTTTCTGCTTTTTTCAGTTTTTCAGAAAACTTGTGCCTGCCATTTACGACAGGACCAGGAGAGTCTTATACAAACTGCTTTCCATATCAAATACAACGCCAAAAGATGAAAAGTAATGATAATTTTCTTTCTCTTTTTTCTTTTATATATTTTGTATCCTCATCCTCTTATCCTCAGGTCATACTGACAGCACAGATATCTGTTTTTTCGGTTAAATCAAACTTAACGGCTAAATTCCACCATCATATGTCACCCCGCGAAAGAAAAAAAAAATACCAAAAATCAGGAATTAACTGAATTTAATGAAATTCAGTCTTGATATCTTATTATAATGAGATTGTGGGTTTGTCTGTCTGTAACCGAAACTATATTACTATTTAAGTCACAATTCCCTTTGTTATTTACATCACTTCTCCATGTTTTATTTTCATTATTTAACCTCAATTATTAATAAAACTTTTTACATCATTAAGACTGTTGACCATATATACATACTAATAACATGCAATTGTATATATATATACAACAAAATAGCGGTTTACAGTGTGAATTGAAGGCTTATGCATATTGATCTTAAAATTAATTAATTAAAATAAAATATGCTAAGTATTATTGATTTCTAATTGTTTGGTTTTATATTAATGAATATGAGCAAAAATCTCGGGATAAATCTTAAAGAAATCCATTAACAAGAGAAGGAATAACTGTAATTTATTCTTTACTTCCTATTTTAATTAAAAGTTAAATTAGGAAAATTTACCAATGAAAGACGGGAGTAAGGAAAAATGATGGAAGAGTTAGTTTCAAAGTTGTTCTATTTTCAATCATACCCCTCTGTTCCAAATCTTTCTATCTGCATTCTTATTCAGTTAGCCTTTCTAATTTAATATGATATTTATTATATTAAAACTTAAAATACTTGCACCGGAGGGTGCATATATTGCTAGTATAATAAATAAAGATAAAATGCACTAGTTATTTTTATTTAAAAAACTTTTACATTTCTTTTCAGGTCAGTTAACTGAACTACATATGTTGAAATCTGTGTTACGCCTCAAAGTTTATGTGTTCAAAGTTAACTGACCTGAAAAATATAAATTTTTTTATATTGTCCTGTGATGTATCCTCATCACATTTTTTTTATCTGTGTGTCATAGATATCAAAGAAGTAGCACCATATGCCATAAGTTGATTGTGTTGATTCATGACCACTGACCATCCCTTTCTAGCTTTGTTTTTTTTATTTTGCTATATTTTCTCTAGAGTGCTATGTAATATATCTAGTCACATTTTTATGTGCGTGTCTTGGACTGGACACCCACAGTGTATCAGAAGCATTAGATGCACACACACCATAAGACGCCACGCCTACACCAAGTGGCCATGAATGCATTAACTTACAATAAAACAAAAGGCTTTATTTATGAATGAATACATATACTACCATTTTGAAGTGTTTCGGTGTCTATATATAATTGGATATATTAACCATTATTAGGGCAATCCAAAGGAGTGTTGTTATAAACCTTCTTCGAAAAATTTATTTTCCTGTGAGATGAAACGAAACTTTTGTATCATCTCGCTTGTAAATAGAATTTTCAAAGGAGCTTTATAATATCGCACCCTACTATTGCCCTGATGATAGCTAATATATCCAATGTATAAAAAAGTCTGAGTGAAATGAAAACGCATCCTTCTAAATTGTTTTTCGATGTTATGAATACATAGTACTGTCTATTTTAAAGTGTTTCGGTGTCTATATATATTGGATATATAGGAAGCGCGTGGTGTAATTGTTAAAGTCATGGGAAATGGACGCGTTGCACCGAGTTCAAATCTCTGGACGTGGTAATTGCATTTCACTTAGCGCTAATACCCTTGGGAAAGGTATGAATCCTACTCTCCCTCCAGCTATGGGTAATAGCAGGACAGACTGGGTTCTTTAACCATAGCTAGGTAACCAGTCTAGGAGAAGGAAAACTCTGAATTCAAACCTGTTGAACTCCGCTTAAGAAATTGACCTTGTGTCGTATCCTGCTTGTGCGGAGGAGTTGTAAATATATATATATATTGGATATAAACCATTATTAGGCAATCAAAGGATTGTTATCATGAAGCTACTTTGAAAAATTTATTTTCCTGTGAGATGAAACGAAAAATGCGCAAGTAGAATTTTCAAAGGAGCTTTATAATATCACTCCCTACTATTGCCTTGATGATGGCTAATATATCCAATGTATAAAAAAGACTGAGTGAATGAAAACACGTCCGTTCTAAATTGTTTTCGATGTTTACGTTAATAGATTAATTTCAAGACGTATTTCCTTCGAGTGAGCATCTCTTTTTTTTCGGATATTACTCACTTTGAAGTATAATAGATACCCATCCCAAATCCACCCTTGGATGAACATACTATGTTAAGTCATGCATGACGTAAACAATCACACCCGTATTAATTTTGGTACGTATATATACGAATATTAGGAATCCAGGTAAAACTAATATCACGTACTTTGAACTTTGATGAATAAATATACGGAGTGTTTGTATATTCTTGTACGAAGGCGAAACTTGAGTCAATCGTAGTATAATGGCTGTCGTTCTAGGAAATTGAGACGGTGACACAAGTTCAAATCTGGATGAGGCTGTTAACATTTGACATAGTGCTAATACCCTTGGGAAAGGTAGGAATCAACTAGTTCCCACCAGCTATGGGTTAAATATAGAGACAGGTATCTCTTCATTATATATATATATATTATATATATAGACGTTTGTTTGGAATAGCTTTTTTGCCGACAATTTTTGGGGAGAATAAGTGCTTAATTGGAGTCGTACCTAATTTTGAAAATTAATTAATTAATAATGAATTAGGCGGGAATACCTATTTAAATGTATGGCTAAAACAAATCGAGAAAAATCAATCTCTGTATGTACATAAAGGTAAAAATGGATATTGAATCCCGACAATATGTATAAAGTTTTGTAGAAAAAAACAACAAGATGTTAAAAGTTTTGCTGACAGAAATTCTGTTTCGACATTATGAATATGTCTTTATCAAAGCAACATTGTAAACGGAAAAACAATAATGATATATTTATTCGTTTTTCCGCTTACAATGTTGCCTTGATAAAGATCTCTTCATAAGTCAAAACAGATTTCTGTCAGCAAAACTTTTAACATCTTGTTGTTTTTTCTACAAAACTTTCTTTATATATATATATATATATAATAAGTAAGCCTAATGAGTCAGAGAATATCTACCTAGTTTCTCCTAATGGATCATCAGATAATTCTGGTTTGGGCAAAATCATTTTATTCCCAAAATTCGTCACAAGGGCTTACAAATTAGCATGACAAAGAGAAACTAATAAAAAAAACTACAAATAGGTTAGCTGAGTCGGTTAGACGTTCGTCTAGAAACCACAAGGTTCCTAGTTCGATACCGGCCCTCGCCAACTCAGCATTATAAATGGACCGGTTAGCTCAGTCGGTAGAGCGTTCGTCTAGAAACCACAAGGTTCCTAGTTGATACCGCCCTCACCCAACTCAGCGTTATGAGTAGCACAGGACCTGTGCGATAAAGTGAGGAGCTGATGGTAGGTGTGGCGCTCCACCTCAGATGCAAAAAACAATCTCCTTGGTCTAGCATTAGTGAAAAGGGGATAGATTCCTCGCTGATTGGCTGATACCGACATTAGGTCGCCCTTTTTACATTTAATTACTTTATTCACCTAATTTAAAAAAAAAAATTTTATTCTAATTTTCATTTTTTTTATTTAATTCTATTGGCCAAAAAGTCAGGTTTTCTATGCCTACATTTGTTTAACACTTCTGTTCTTCAGTTAAGCAATTCTCTAGTGTTTTTATACCTCGCTATTGCAAGTTTTTCCTCGGTGCCAATACTCTTGGGACAGGTATGCATTCAATTATTCTCTCTCCATCTATGGATAAATACTAGGACAGATTGAGCTATTTAAACTTAGTTAGGCAACCAGTATATGGGGGAAGGGAAGATTCATACCTTTCCCAAGGGTAGGTATTTATCCAACCCATTTGTCACAGATAAGATATTAGAAGGCTGCAAGTATGGGTATCCAGTGAGGGTCTAACTCACTATATCAGTAGTTCTGTAGTAATAAATCTGTGAGAACTAGCTTGCTAGCCATACACCATGATGGGACACCCAACCTTTCCCAAGGATATTAGTGCTATGTGAAATGCTATCAGTCTCATCCAGGATTTCAACGTGTCTGTAGAATAATCATACTAGTTCCAATTACCATCGAATTGGTAAGACAAGGCAGCAAGCAGTCGTAACTTAATACAAACCTGATTTGCTGCAAAGACTACTGCAAAATGGCAGGTTATTTATGAAACCTCAGAACATCATAGAAACCAAGCAGCCAATCAGGACTCAAGGAATGGAATCACCCAAATGCATGAGTTGTCTTTGGCCAGTTGCTGTGGTTTAAACCAATTGTAGACTGACTGACTTCAATACTGTCCACCCTGTATGTAGAATGCACCTCTGCAGAGGGGTAAGACTCCCCGATGGGGCCACCTGTTGGCCGTGGTGGCGACCCATGATGCTCAAGGATAGAAACCAGGGGATGAGCAGTCCATGACTTGCAATACTCCACTTTGGCCCTATCTTGGGCTAGACGGGCGGTCGGAGAAGCCCCCTCGATCAATCGGCTGGTCATGTCAAGCCCTAGCACCTATATGATTTTCCCAACCCTATTGCCCTATGGCAACCCCCAACTCCATTTTTATCATATGGGTGCTGAAGCAGTGGCTGAGGGTCTACATGTCCTGGGAATGACGTTAAACTCTATCTGATGGTGAGGTTCCAGTTTGGAGGTTTGGGAATGTGGAGCACCCCTTCATCACCATTGCTCCCTGGTCCACTCTTACCCGGATTGGTAGTACCTGTTAGGGTCCCATCTATGGGTTAAATAGAAAAACATGAGTTTATAAACAAAATTGTATTATGCATTAAGAATGAATTTATTTCACAACTTTGTCGGCATTAAACGACCCACCGAGGTTGATATGCCGTAAAACAAAACAAACAATTCAATAGTGTCTATATCCTCTGATGATAACCATTACGCCATGGCTCCTCCAACAAATGCTTTAATTTCTCTAAGAGCAAATAATTAGGCTTTTATTATCCATAACATCTCAACCATATAATCACAATTGAAAAATATTCTGTGGTAATATTAATTACCTTGAACGATTTTATTTAATGGATTTGATTGTTATAGCTTGGTGCCCTATTCATGTTAATATCCGCATCGTTTAACACGTGTTTCAATTGGTTCGTGTGTTGTATACCCTTTCTTTCCTTACTTCTATTATTCTTCTGCTCATCTTTGGTATCTTACGTTCATCTTCTAGCGTCTGGACTTCTCTATGCTTGCTGGTTGGTCGTTCTTGATTCATTTCTTCTTCTAGGTCAGTCTTGTTGCCAAGACATTCATCAACCACAAAGCCATATTATTTATCTAAACCTTTAACTTAACTAAACATATTTCTCTAACATAACGCGCGTGTGCAGTGAGCTCCAGCTAAGCTTTTATCTGCCCGACGTCCAAGCTGAAACTGAGAGCCAACCAGGTTAGGACAAATATTTTGAGATATTGTATACCCTTTCTTACTTCTATTATTCTTCTGCTCATCTTTGTATCTTACGTTCATCTTCTAGCGTCTGGACTTCTCTATGCTTGCTGGTTGGTCGTTCTTGATTCATTTCTTCTTCTAGGTCAGTCTTGTTGCCAAGACATTCATCAACCACAAAACCATATTATTTATTTAAACCTTTATTTACTTAACTAAACATATTTCTCTAACTAACATAACGCGCGTGTGCAGTGAGCTCCAGCTAAGGCTTTATCTGCCTGATGTCCAAGCTGAAACTGAAGACCCAACCAGGTCCCACGTGACTTCACGTATTTCGTGGGCTTTCTGTAATATTCCATGGAAAGTCCGCCCGTGATATGAAAAGGGGCCATCCTTCAGAAATACAGGGGTTGACAATAATCTATGCATAGATTATGTAACACTTACACTACCTGTGAATAAGGGTTATCCCTTTAAGTTCTATACGCACACACACACACACATACATACACACACTCAGATATATAATATATATTTCATGTTTCAATTGGTTCGTTCCTTGGGTTCATGCCTGTAGATTTATTGTTTGTTTTTGTTGATATGATTTGAATGAATAAAACAATGTCTTTGGCCTAAAATAACCCAACAAGGGTTGACATGCCGTAAAATTCAATCAACCAAGAAAAAAGAAAATGGCCAAATAATGGGGGATCGGTTTATAACTTGTTAAAATAGAAAATGGAGCCCCCACTTTATGATTAAATTAGTTCTTGGTTCCCAAGAATGATTGGTTAAGTCACCAAAGTTAAGCAGCGATGTGTCTGTTTAATAATTAGGTTATTAGAATAAGAGAGTGGCCAAATAATGGGGGATCAGTTTATAACTTGTTAGAATGGAAAATCGAACCCTCAATTTATGATCAAATTCTATTGTTTTGTACTGATTCCCAACAACCTGTCCATTCCTTAATTGGGTTAGAATAAAAGAATGGCCAAATAATGGGGGATCAGTTTATAACTTGTTAGAATGGAAAATCGAACCCTCAATTTATGATCAAATTCTATTTTCCCAACAACCTGAGTCCATTCCTTAATTGGGTTATTAAAATAAAAGAATGGCCAAATAATGGGGGATCAGTTTATAACTTGTTAGAATGGAAAATCGAACCTCCACTTTATGATCAGATCCTATTAATTCTCAAGTACTGATTTCCAACAAGAATGATTACAGTCAAATGACACTTTTGTCAAAGTGGCTGACTGTTGTTCGGCACGTCCACTCCTAAAGAACATTAATGAAAATTCATGCGTTTATGTATATTCAAGAGTCATTAGGACACTTGAAATAAGTGAGTCAGGGGGGGTCAGATGAAAATCGTTACTATTGTTGTATAATGACGAACTACGTAGAACAGGTATTTGGTCTTGATTTGAGGAAGAAATAAAACAAAAAGTATTTGAGGCTCAGATAGATTGATTGGTTTTAACGGCATATAAACCTGTCTAGGGTTATTTTATGCCTACAGGTTAGAGTATCACATTCATTGAAGGTTGATTGATTTTAACGGGTATGTCAACATGTTTAGGTTATTTTATGTCTGGAGGTTAGGGAATCACGTTCTCTTCTTTGTTTTTGTGAAGGCATTCACTCTGGGTCGGTTGTGACAGCTCTGTCCAACGATGAGTCTGGTCAGTAGTTTGATGGGTGACCACTTAGCAACAGCAGGTACTGTAAGTAACCCAAAAAATCTTAGTAACAATGAAAAGAAAGAAAGTTAAGCAATGATGGCTCTGTTCAGTACTTAGATGGGTGACTTCTTATTAGCATCAGGGTACTATGAAACAATCCGAGGAGGCCCGTATGTCAGACTTGGCAAAGCTTCCTTAGTAAATAACAAGAAAAAGAAAGCAGAAGTTAAGCAATGATGGCTCTGTTCAGTACTTAGATGGTGACTTCTTAGGCACTATTAAACAATCCTGTGTGTTGGACCTGTGTGTTAGACTTGGCAAAGCTTAGTAAATAACAAGAGAAAGGCAGAAATTAAGCAACGCAGAGCCTGGTCAGTAGTTAGATGGGTGACTTCTTAGTAGCATTTAGGAGGTCTGTGTGTTCGACTAAGGAAACCTTAGTAAATAAAAATCATTCTTTGATAAATAAACACTGAAAATTTCATTAAAATCCGATAATTCCCTGATTTTTGTTAAATTATTTTCTGTAGGTGTGGGGGGAGGGCTAAAGTCATTTTGTCAAAAACGCATTTTAGGCCCAGTTTGTCAGTACCTAAAACATAGACTTTTCAAAATATGCATATCACAGTGGGACGTGATTTATTTTAAGTCTTTTTATCTAAATCTTTTCTTTTTTTTCACGTTTTTTTACGTTTTTTTTTTACGTTTTTTTTTTACGTTTTTGTATGTGACATACTTAAACTTTCTTGACAACAATCGCCAGTGTTTGTCATTTCTTCTTTCTTTCTTACCCTATCTTAACAACAAACTTGTAGCCCACCACTTTGGCCATCAACCTTACCCCCAACCCGCTTCAACTTTTCTTTTTATATTTATTTTCATACACACCCTGACTTCCTTTCTTTATGTTCTTTATTTTTTTCTTGAGTTTTGCCGAGAGCTTGTGTAACTAATGTGTAAAAAAACACTTAAAAATCGTATTTTTATTTAATTAATAACTCAAAGTGGTTATAAGTTTTTTTTTTTACGATCGAGAGTTACAATACAACCGCTGATATATATCATTGTATACGATTCAATTTCTCAATTTCATGGTTTTATTTTTACAATGGATACGAACAAGTAAGTAAAAAAAAAAAGTTAAAAGCTATTTTCTTGTCAAAAATATCAACTCCTTAAAATGTCGGGTCCAGACAAACAAACAAACAAACAAAAAACACTGATTAAATACGGTATATAGTCTCGTAAAGAACTACCTTAATTTTCAGCCACGAAAAATGTTGTTTTTTATGGATACTAAGTACCACCAATTTGCCCTGTGAAATTTACACCCCCCCCCCCTATATTTAACACAATAAAACTTGCATAAAGGTTAATATTATCTTTAAAACATTTTTCTCTATTCAAAAGAAAAAAAAACATTTTTTTAAAAATTCCTAGTCATTTTTTTTTAATTCAGCTTACAGAAATAATTAAAATTATGAACGAAAACGATGTTTACATTTTCGCAACATTAAATTTTACGATTCAATTTCTTAATGTCATGGTTTTCTTTTTTCTACAAAAAATACGAACAAGTAAAAAAAAAGTTAAAAGCTATTTTCTTGTCAAAAATATCAACTCCTTAGAATTTCGGGTCCAGACCAACAAACAAACAAAAAACAATGATTGTTTTTGGCTACGTTAAATTTCAATTGATTTAACGCTGTGAAAATGTAAACATTGTTTTCGTTCATAATTTTCATTATTTCCGTAAGCTGAAAATTTTTGTAAAAATCATCAGGAGTTTTTCTTAATGTTCTTCTTTCGAATGGAAAAAAATTTTCAAGATATATTAAGTTAATATCATCTTGAAAATAATTGCATAATGGTTAATATTATTAACCATTATGCAAGTTTGATTGTGTTGGGGGAGGGGGTACATTTGACAGGGAAAATTGAAGGTACCTACAGATTAAATACGGTATATATTCTCATAAAGAACTAACTACCTTAATTTTCAGCCACAAAAAAAGTTTATTTTTTAATACCCATTAAAAATAAACTTTTGCAATGCAGAATAACGCGCAAGAGATAATATCATTAGAGTACGTATAAAAAGCATTACATTCCACGGAAATACCCGAAACCTTTGAAACGTTAGGTTAGGCTACTTCGGGAGTTTACGTAATCTAATAGTATGTAAAATGTGATTCTAATGATATTGTCTCTTGCGTGCTATTCTGCATAAGTAGTAAGATAATAACCATCATTAAAAAAGAAAAATATAATTACATATGCAGTTTATTTTTAATACATTTAAAGGATTTGTTTTAGTCAATTTCGACGCGATCCGCCATTCTGTCTCTTTTTCAATGGTTTTAGGCGCTTGTTTTACAATTTTAATGTAACATTTGCGATTGCAAAGAAATTTACCAAAAATCAGGTAATTATCCGATTTTAATGAAAATTTCATTATTGATTTATCAATTAATTAATTTATAATGCATCAGTTATTTTATTTCAAAACTTTAATTTAGTATTTTTGCTATGAAAGATTAATATATAAAATTCATTTAAAATCTGAAAAGCCTGATGTTAAGTTTAAAATTATATTTTTAGATTCTAAAAATAAATATCTATTTAATGCAACCTTATTTTATCACATCAAAGTATACTTTTTCAAGAAAAACTCGATTGAAAATGTACCCCCCTCTTTTTAAGCAGAAAAATATCGATGTATATTTTTTTCTTTTATAAGATAATAGCCAATTAAATAATTATTGAAATGAGTAAAAAAGAAATCTTCAAAAAATTAATTATTTATTTTTTTTACATTTTATTTTTAGATTTTCAGTACTTATTTTCTCATAGAAAAGCCACCGTAAAATTTTTTTTTTTTTTTCTATTCATAACTTCGGTCTTTTATCTCTTTATTTATACTGTAATTAGAAAACTATAAGACCAACTTGAAAAAAATGTTACGCCCCCAACATAGGGGGGGGGTCAAAATTAAGTGACCTGGAAAAAAAATGAGAAAGTTTTGAAATAAAATAAATAATGCATTATAAAGTTCATTCATTGATAAATAAACACTGAAAATTTCATTAAAATCCAATAATTCCCCTGATTTTTGGTAAATTATTTTGGGGGGGGGGCTAAAGTCATTTTGTCAAAAACGCAGTTTAGCTTCAAATTGGGTATACTTACAGCATCCTATCATGATGTAATGGTTAGCAAGCTAGTCTCACAGATACACTACTACTGAATAGCAAGTTTGATCCTCACTGGATGCCCCATACTAGCAATCTTGTGTCACATTCTACCTGTGACGAACGTGTTGGGTGAATAGTGTGTCCCATCATGTTGTAATTGTTAGTAAGCTAATCTTGCAGATCAATTATTACTGAATAGCGAGTTTGATCCTCACTGGTTGCCCCATACTTGCAACCTTGTGTCACATCCTACCTCTGGCATACACCTTGGGTAAAAAAAGGTCATCCCATTGTGGTGTAATGGTTAACAAGCTAGTCTCGCAGATCGATTACTACTGATTAGTGATTTTGATCCTAGCTAGATGCTCCAGGCTTGCAACCTTGTGTCACATCCTACCTGTAGTGAATGGGTTGGGTAAGAAAGGGCATTCCCGTAATGGTGTTGTATACTCTTTTTTTTACTTTTATTCTTCTGTTCATCTTTGGTATCTTACGTTCTTCTTCTAGCATCTGGTCTTCGTCTTGGGGACTTCGTGTCTGGTCTTCTAGGTCAGTCTTGTTGCCAAGACATTCATCAACCACAAAACCATATTATTTATTTAAACTTTTATTACTTAATTAAACATATTTCTCTAACTAATCACAGCGTGCGTGTGCAGTGAGTCTCAGCTAAAGCAGTAACATCTTATCTGCCTGACGTCCAAGCCAAAACTAAAGACCCAACTTCTTCTTGGTGGTCGGTCGCACTTAATTCATTTCTTCTAGATCAGTCTTGTTGCCAAGACATTCATCAACCACAAAACCATATTATTTATTTAAACTTTTATTTCTTAACTAAACATATTCTCTAACTAATCACAGCGTGCGTGTGCAGTGAGTCTCAGCTAAAGCAGTAAAACATCTTATCTGCCTGACGTCCAAGCCAAAACTAAAGACCCAACTTCTTCTTGTGGTCGGTCGCACTTAATTCATTTCTTCTAGATCAGTCTTGTTGCCAGACATTCATCAACCACAAAACCATATTATTTATTTAAACTTTTATTTTCTTAACTAACGTCTTCTCTAACTNAAGTAGCTTCCAATGATAACAATCCTTTGATTGCCCTAATAATGGTTAATATATCCAATATATATATATATTTACCAACTCCTCCGCCACGAGCAGGATACGACACAAGGTCAATTTCTTAAGCGGAGTTCAACAGGTTTGAATTCAGAGTTTTCCTTCTCCTAGACTGGTTACCTAGCTATGGTTAAAGAACCCAGTCTGTCCTGCTATTTACCCATAGCTGGAGGAGAGTAGGATTCATACCTTTCCCAAGGGTATTAGCGCTAAGTGAAATGCAATTACCACGTCCAGGATTTGAACTCGGTGGCGACGCGTCCATTTCCCATGACTTTAACAATTACACCACGCGCTTCCTATATATCCAATATATATATAGACACCGAAACACTTCAAAATAGACAGTACTATGTATTCATAACATCGAAAACAATTTAGAACGGATGTGTTTTCATTTCACTCAGTCTTTTTTATACATTGGATATATTAGCTATCATCAGGGCAATAGTAGGGTGCGATATTATAAAGCTCCTTTGAAAATTCTATTTACAAGCGAGATGATACAAAAGTTTTCGTTTCATCTCACAGGAAAAAATAATTTTCGAAGAAGGTTTATAACAACACTCCTTTGATTGCCCTAATAATGGTTATTATATCCAATATATATATAGACACCGAAACACTTCAAAATAGGTAGTACTATGTTTCATTCATAAATAAAAGCCTTTTGTTTTATTGTAAGTTAATGCATTCATGGCCACTTGGTGTAGGCGTGCGTCTTATGGTGTGTTGTGCATCTAATGCTTCTGATACACATGTGTGTCCAGTCCAAGACACGCACATAAAAAATGTGACTAGATATATTACATAGCACTCTAGAGAAAATATAGCAAAAATAAACAAAGCTAGAAAGGGATGGTCAGTGGTCATGAATCAACACAATCAACTTATGGCATATTGTGTGTCTACTTCCTTTGATATCTATGACACACAGAATAAAAAAATGTGATGAGATACATCACAGGACAATATAAAAAAATTTAATATTTTTCAGGTCAGTTACTTTGAACCACATAACTTTGAGGCATAACACAGATTCTCAAAACATATGTAGTTCAAAGTTAACTGACCTGAAAAGAAAATGTAAAAGTTTTTAAATAAAATAACTAGTGCATTTTATCTTTTATTTATTAATACTAGCAAATTATATGCACCCTCCGGTGCAAGTATTTAAGTTTTAATATAATAAATATCAATATTAAATTAGAAAGGCTAACTGAATAAGAATGCAGATAGAAAGATTTGGAACAGAGGGGGTATGATTGAAAAATAGAACAACTTTGAAACTAACTCTTCCATCATTTTTCCTTACTCCCGTCTTTCATTGGTAAATTTTCCTAATTTAACTATTTAGTTAAAATAGGAAGTAAAGAATAATATTAAAGTTATTCCTTCTTGTTAATGGATTTCTTTTAAGATTTATCCCCGAGATTTTTGCTCATATTCATTAATATAAAACCAAACAATTAGAAATCAATAATACTTAGCATATATTTATTTTAATTAATTAATTTTAAGAATCAATATGCAAATAAGCCTTCCAATTCACACTGTAAACCGCTATTTTGTTGTATATATAAATACAATTGCATGTTATTAGTTGTATATATGGTCAACAGTCTTAATGATGTAAAACAGTTTATTAATAATTGAGGTTTAATGAAAATAAAATCATGGAGAATGTGATGTAAATAACAAAGGGAATTGTGACTTAAATAGTAATATAGTTTCGGTTACAGACAGACAAACCCACAATCTCCATTATAATAAGATATCAAGACTGAAAATTTCATTAAATTCAGTTAATTCCCTGATTTTTGGTATTTTTTTTTTCTTTCGGCGGGGTGACATATGATGGTGGAATTTAGGCCCGTTAAGTTCGATTTAACCGAAAAAAACAGATATCTGTGCTGTCAGTATGACCTGAGGATGAGGATGAGGATACAAAATATATAAAAGAAAAAAAAGAAGAAAATTGTCACTTACTTTTTCATCTTTTTTGCGTTGTATTTGATATGGAAAGCAGTTTGTATAAGACTCTCGCTGGTCCTGTTCGTAAATGGCAGGCACAGTTTTCTGAAAAAACTGAAAAAAGCAGAAAAAAACAAAAAGATTTTACTATAGAAATTACTATAGAAAGTGAATTGCATGTATCTTTATAAAAAAAAAAAGAAGTATACCCGAGAGTTGACAATTTGTGCCAGCAAGACGAGCACATCCCTTTCACTAAAGGCCATTACTCAGTGCAAATACTGAATGGGATTTTTATTAAATATTTTTGATGAATTCCATTTTATTATATACATATATATATGAGGAAAAGGGGGTTGGAATGAAAGAACAAAACTCAGACAAAAATGTGTAGTATATTTCGCTGGAGTTTTAACTCAGCTTCTTCTGCTTTTATTGAATTATTAAGATCATACAAGTGTTTTATATATTTTCCATCCACCTGACCTCAGCCGGGGGTCCAGTGAGCTTCGGCCACTGGACTGGTAAAGTAAAATTAATAGTGTCGATCCCAGGAGATGCCCCCTTGAGGGGAGTGCCGACAGGATCAACACATTTTTTGTACCTATGTGGCCCCACATAAAAATATCCTTGTGTCATGCCCTCATGAGTGGGATGAGAGGCAAATACCTACAAGTGTTTTATAGAAGGGGAAAGCACGATCGCTTACTGAAGTTCGCTTGTCATGATTATTTTCTATAATAATCAAATTTTATATTGATTACGCATTGTAATTGCCTTCAAGCAAAATATAAATAATAATATATAAATATATATATATATGTGTGTGTGTGTGTTAAATAGTTAAACAATACTTCTCTCGTTTTTATACATTGATATTTATATGGAATTTCAATATCTCCTCATGGGCCAATCACATTTGGATTTTCGATTTCATGTGTTCCTATCATTGATTTTCACTTTTGCATACAGAAACCCCGTTATCAATGTTGCATATGTGTATGGAGGGGGAGAATCAGGTATAGTGCTGGTGCATTACAGGAAGCATGGAGGCTTTGAAAGATGCAGTGTTTCGGCAGCGTACAATGGATGCAGGCAGTTTATTCCATGCCTCGGTAACTTTGAGCGTGAAAAAATGTTTCTGAAAGACATGTGAGCTATGCTGTTTTCTGACTTTGTAGGCATGTCCATGTGTGTTAGAAACATGGAGATCAAAAAGGTGCTCAAGATTGCTGTTAAGAAGATTAATGACCTTATGAGCATTTGCCAGGTCAGTTGCCAGAGTTTCAATGAATCCATTCCCAGGGCAGCAAGACGTTCAGAAATGGCAGATGCCTGATGGAGGATATTCATTTGGTTGCATGTCCCTGTACAGTTTCTAGGGGTTAATGTTCTGAGCGAGATAGGGGTTCCAGATTGGTGATGCAAATCCCAGTTGAAAAATCAAAAATATATACTTTGGACTTCATTTCATATTCCACTAACATCTGTCCAGTAGACTATGGTAAAAATTTATGACCCTGAATTCAAAGTCTACTTTACACTGTACTTGCAATGGTAGGTTTTATAAATGTTTTTTTTTTTTTAATTGAACTAGATCACTAAGTAGGACTGAGCCTATATTCTAGTAGTGACCACCCCAAGCAGAGATTTAAGAGTTTTGAATTCAGAGTTTTCTTTCTCCTAGACTGGTTACCTAACCAAGGGTAAAGAGCCCAGTGAAATAGATCACTAAGTAGGACTGAGCCTATATTCTAGTAGTGACCACCCCAAGCGGAGATTTAAGAGGTTTGAATTCATAATTTTCATTCTCCTTGACTGGTTGCCTAACGAAGGGTAAAGGGCCCAGTTTGCCCTACTATTTACCCAGAGCTGGAGGGAGAATAGTTGGATTCACACCTTTTCTAAGGGTATTAGCGCTATGTGAACTGTGGCTTTGTCTAGGAATTGAACTCGGCTCTACAAGTCCATTTCCTACAACTTTAACCAGTACGCTGTTTTATGACTTTGTAGACATGTGTGTTAGAAACATGGAGATCAAAAAGGTGCTCAAGATTGCTGTAGGTAAGATGGTTAATAACCTTATGAGTGTTACCAAGTCGGTTGTCAGATGTCTATTTAACCCATAGCTGGAGGGAATTTTGAATTCAGAGTTATCCCTCTCCTAGACTGGTTACCTACCCAAGGCTGAAGGGCCCAGTCTGCCCTACTATTTAACCCATAGCTGGAGGGAATTTTGAATTCAGAGTTATCCCTCTCCTAGACTGGTTACCTACCCAAGGATGAGGGGCCCAGTCTGCCCTACCATTTAACCCATAGCTGGAGGGAATTTTGAATTCAGAGTTATCCCTCTCCTAGACTGGTTACCTACCCAAGGATGAAGGGCCCAGTCTGCCCTACCATTTAACCCATAGCTGGAGGGAATTTTGAATTCAGAGTTATCCCTCTCCTAGACTGGTTACCTACCCAAGGATGAGGGGCCCAGTCTGCCCTACCATTTAACCCATAGCTGGAGGGAATTTTGAATTCAGAGTTATCCCTCTCCTAGACTGGTTACCTACCCAAGGCTGAAGGGCCCAGTCTGCCCTACTATTTAACCCATAGCTGGAGGGAATTTCGAATAACCTTATGAGTGTTTACCAAGTCGGTTGTCAGATGCCGGAGTTTCCATTCCCAGAGTAGCAAGACATTCAGAATATGGCAGATGCCTGATGGAGGGTATTCATTTAGTTGCACGTTTCTGTACAGTTTCCAGGAGGTTAATGATATTGAGCACCGTTTACTTATAAATACTGCACACATCATATATATATATATATATATATATATAATTATATATATATATGTGTGTGTTGTGTGTGTGCCGTGTGTGTGCTCTCAGCCCCTGGTAAAGCTCTCTGACGAGAATTCAGCTGACGGTCACCATCTATGCTTAAAATAGCAAGGCTCTCCTACTAAATGGATACCTTCAATTAAATTCTCATTTGAGCTTGTATGTGCTGATGATAGCCTAGTGGTTAAGAACTCTGACCAATGATAAATCAGTCGGGTTTTGATCCCGGCAGGAGGTAGCCAACAAAGTCTAGCCACACCAAGGAGACTTGATATGTCAAAACAGGGTATCTGTGGATGACTGATATATATATATATATATATATATATATATATATATATATATATATATATTATATAGTGAATGAAGTGACAAATAAAAGGTTTAGCTTTTATTCATTTATTTGGGAACGATATTACAACCAATGGTTTCTTGCTACAGCATTCATCAGGTAAACGAAATAGTTTTTTTTTAAATGACAGAAATGGTGTAAATGGTTAGATATGTGCGTTTTTTAACTGTATTCTCGTGTTGCATGTTTACGTGTTTTACCATATTATACGCTCCCAATTTTCGGTTGAGCACTTTATTTAGGAGGTATATAATTACAAATTCACCGTATTCAGCGCTCAGCTAAATCTCACTTTGTTTACAAAGTTTGAGAACTCTAGGTGAAGTTTATTTCCGCTTAGGGATGTAGCGATTAGATAGCCTGCTATACTTGGCGACTGACTGTGGCTGTGTGGGTAAGAGCTTTGGCGAGCGTAAGTTCGTTCGGGTCTCGAACCCGGCCAGAGGCAGCTGCTAAAAATCGTATAACTATACTGATGAGAGGTGATACCTCGAAACACGTGTCTATAGTTTACCATATATATATATATATATATATATATATATATATATATATATATATAATGGAGTTGTGTAGTCTAATGGTTAGAGTCATAGGAAATGGACTCATCGACCCGTGTTCAATTCCTGGACGAAGCTGTTTGCATTTCACATGGCACTAATACCCTTGGGAAAGGTATGAATCCAATTCTCCCTCCAGCTATAGGTAAATAGCAGGGTAGACTGGGCTCTTTAACCACGGCTAGGTAACCAGTCTAGGAGAAGGAAAACTCTGAATTCAAACCTGTTAAACTCTGCTTAAAAAATTGACCTTGTGTCGCATCCTCCTTGAACAGAGGGGTTGGTAAATAAATATATATATATATATATATATATTAATAATGGAGATTCGCTTCCGGGTTTTTGTCTGTAACAAAAACTACGTCACTGCTTATGTCACATTACCGAAAATCATCATAACATAGAATAAATACACTCAAAATTTGAACATGCAACATTAGACAGTCCTCATTGTTTTTTAAAATAAGTTTTAATAAATACATGACTGGTATTATATATCTATATATAGTTTGTTTTATTTTAATACATATTTAAAGTTTACATTTCAAATTGTTTTATTTTTTTAATCCTTTAATGAATTTGAGGATTTTACTTACTTAGGGTACAAACTCGCTGACATTGAATTTTTTACACCCACCCCTCAGGCAATATGTTTCAAAAATCTATTTTTACATCGCCCGGAGGGTGTTTTTTATTTTGTACTAGTGTAGGCGTTATTTTCGTATTTGCCTGGGGAGTTGTCTGCCCGTTTAGTTTCGCTGGTTCCCGCTAGGGGCCTGGCATATTTAAGCGGCTGATTTGAACGTCTCTCTCTCTCTTTCCCTGCTGCTCGACCTACGAGACACAATGAGGTAGTCTTATGACCACCCTCTTCTCGTTGGGGCTTCGGTCCTTAACACTGGCCACTCACTGCTAGTAAGTCTTGTATACGATATATGACTATCCTTTAGTCATGTATCCGTAACTACGTTTTTATGTACATTTAGGTATCTCTTTGATACCTAAATATCTTGTATTTTACCATTCATGAATGTGTCATTATCTCTACTTTTGTATGTATGTTTATGTACACCTCTATGTATTATGTACCCTGTTTATTCTGTGCTGTATATAAAATGTTTTGTCTATCAACCTTTGTCGGAGTTTTATCTTCAAGTATATATCACTTTAATCCTTACACTAGTCTTATTATAATGGAGATTGTGTGTTTTTCTGTCTGTAACCGAAACTATATTCCTACTCAAGTCACAATTCTCTTAGTTATTGACATCACATTCTCCATGATTTTATTTTTATTCAAACCTCAATTATTAATAAAATTGTCGTACATTATTAATACTGTTAACTATGTCTACATACTGACAACATGCAATTATATTTATATATACAACAAAATAGCGGTTTACAGTGTGAACGGGAAGGCTAATTTGCATATTAATATTAAAAAATCGAATTTAATAAATATGTGCTTAGTATTATTGATTTCTAACTGTTTGGTTTTATTTTAATGAATATAAGCAAAAATCTCTTCAATGAATCTTAAATGAAATCCATTAACAAGATAAAATAACTGTAATTTTATTCTTTACTTCCTCTTATAACTAAATACTTAAATTAGAAAAAATAACAATGAAAGACGAGAGTGATGGAAGAGTAAGTTTCAGTTGTTCTATTTTTTATTATACTCCCTCTGTTTCAAATCTTTTTATCTGTATTCTTATTTAGTTTCATTAGCCTTTCTAATTTAATACAATATTTTATTACATTAAAACTTAAATACTTGCACCCAAAGGGTGCATATATTTGCTAGTATATATAAAGAAAGTTAGGAGCAAGATACCTACCTTTAACATGCCTTCCATATCAAGGGACATTAATTTCTCTTGACTCATTTGTAAAATTGACATCCCAATTCGAAAGATGATTTCCATACCCTGAAAATGAATAAAGAGAAAAAGTATGAGAAAATATCTATTAATAATAGATAACGTTTTTATTTATCTGTAACCAAAACTATGTCACTGCTTACGTCACATTCGCCAAAATCATCATAATATAGAATAAATACAGTCAAAATTTGAGCAAGCTACCTCAGATGGTCCTCATTGCTTTTTAAAAACAAGTTTTAATAAATACATACCCAGTATTAGAATATTATGATATATAGTTTAGTTTATTTTAATACATATTTAAAGTTTACATTTCAAATTGTTTTATTTTTTAATATATACCTAAAGTTATCATAACTAAGTTTCCATTCCAAATTGTTTTATTTTTTTTTTTTACTCCTTTAATAAATTTGATGATTTTACTTACTTATGGTACAAACCCTCTGACATTGAATGTTTTAAACTCCCCCCTCCCCTCAGTAATATATTTATTTAAGTTATTTTTTACACTGCCCAGATGGTGTTTTTATTTCTTTTTATTTTGCTAGTATCAATAATAAATAATAATTTAAAGAAGTCAACCTATAACAGTGCTAAAACAGAAAGAAAACATTGTCTGGCCCTGTAAAAATCATCTCCAATGCATTTTTCTGGTAAAAATCATTGTCCTAGTAAAAATCATTGTCCAGTGCATTTTTATAGTAAAAATCATTGTCCAATGCATTTTTATAGTAAAAATCATTTCCAATGCATTTTTATAGTAAAAATTATTTCCAATGCATTTTTATAGTAAAAATCATTGTCCAATGCATTTTTATAGTAAAAATCATTTCCAATGCATTTTTATAGTAAAAATAATTGTCCAATGCATTTTTATAGTAAAAATCCATAGTAAAAATCATTGTCCAATGCATTTTCATAGTAAAAATCATTGTCAATGCATTTTCATAGTAAAAATCATTGTCCAATGCATTTGTATAGTAAAAATCATTGTCCAATGCATTTTCATAGTAAAAATCATTGTCCAATGTATTTTCATAGTAAAAATCATTTCCAATGCATTTTTATAGTAAAAAATCATTGTCCAATGCATTTTCATAATAAAAATCATTGTCCAATGCATTTTCATAGTAAAAATCATTGTCCAATGCATTTGTATAGTAAAAATCATTGTCCAATGCATTTTCATAGTAAAAATCATTGTCCAATGTATTTTCATAGTAAAAATCATTGTCCAATGCATTTTTATAGTAAAAATCATTATCCAATGCATTTTTAGTAAAAATCATTATCCAATGCATAAAACATAATAAAAGACAAATAAAAGAAGAAAAAAAATACCAACAAGAAGAATGATAAAATTGCACAACTTAACCCCCCCCCCCCCCAAAAAAAAAAACAACAAAAACAAACAAGAATATATAAAGAATAAAAGATAATAAAACAAATAGATGAAAAAATAATTTGTTATTACTCTATATATAAATATAGATAAGAGATTTATTTCTAAAGGATTTTAGGGATCTTATTTTCTAATATTTTTAATTCTTTAAGCCGGGTAGCACTCCTAGTTTGATATAAAATTTTGGAATTTAAAAAAGAATGAAAACGAAAACTAAAAAAACAGACGTTGATCCTAGAGTCAGGGGAGATAACTCCATAATGTACTGACATTTTAAGCTTTTCGGCCATATTGGATTTTCTAGGATTACAGCAGGACTTTGCCAACAGTTAAGCCGTCCGTACAAAGAATTACTCAGATTAAAATTATTTGGCAGATCATCTACAACTGGTTACACTTATGATGACTATCTTAATCCAGTGTTGATGAATGATTAGATTTCAGTGTAACGACCATTTACTTCAGTGTTTACACACTTGTCTTGCCAGTGTACAACTGCTTGGTTTGTGGTTTGGTTTGGTTTAATATAATAATAATAATAATAATAATAATAATGATAATATCTTTTTCAGCTAGTATATTAGGTCTGAGACCTGTCAGCTGTTCCTTATAAGCATTCATCTTAATTCCAATGCATTTCTATAATAAAAATCATTGTCCAATGCATTTCTATAATAAAAATCATTGTCCAATGCATTTTTATAGTAATAATCATTGTCCAATGCATTTTTATAGTAATAATCATTGTCCAATGCATTTTTATAGTAATAATCATTGTCCAATGCATTTTTATAGTAAAAATCATTGTCCAATGCATTTTCATAGTAAAAATCATTGTCCAATGCATTTTCATAGTAAAAATCATTGTCCAATGCATTTTCATAGTAAAATCATTGTCCAATGCATTTTTATAGCATAGTAAAAATCATTGTCCAATGCATTTTTATAGTAAAAATCATTGTCCAATGCATTTTCATAGTAAAAATCATTGTCCAATGCATTTTTATAGTAAAAATCATTTCCAATGCATTTTTATAGTAATAATCATTGTCCAATGCATTTTTATAGTAATAATCATTGTCCAATGCATTTTTATAGTAATAATCATTGTCCAATGCATTTTTATAGTAATAATCATTTCCAATGCATTTTTATAGTAATAATCATTTCCAATGCATTTTTATAAAGCAAAATATAAAATATTAATATTAATATATATATATATATATATATATATATTTTAAATAATTAAATTTGTAGATAATGATAATAGAGTTTGTTTTTGTCAGTCTGCGTGTGTCTCTCTCTTTTTCTGTGTGTGTGTGTGTCTCTCTTTCTTTGTGTGTCTCTCTCTTTCTGTGTGTGTGTGTGTCTCTCTCTTTCTTTGTGTGTCTCTTACCTCCGAGATGAATAAATCCATGACCCTACAGGCCAGTGACAATGGCAAACTTGTGGCAAATAACGTAAGGAACCAAGAGGAAGCATACATTGACGTATGGAATCCTTGTGTTTGGAAATGAAGATGGAGATCAGGCAGGAGTTCCTGAAATGAAAAAAAAAATGGAAATTTTTGTAGACATCGAGAATGGTTATTAAAAAAAATAACGATTAAAAAAAAAAATTTTTTTCTAAATTAAAAAAGAAATATTTTTAAACGAAACACTAATAACTAGTTCAATCTCAAATCATCCAGAAAAAAAGTTTAATTGTCACCTGACCTTGAATTTTTTTCCAGGTGTGGAATATGTTAACGTTAGACAATCCCCAAAATTTGAGCTTCCAATTCCAAATATTGGTGGAGTTATGTCGATTTTTAGCTCTCAAAATTTAAGGGGGTCACAAAAAATGGCAACTTTTTGTAATCTATTTTTGTCTGTAAAATAAGTTCTAGAGCTTCCCTACTCCTAAAAATTGGTTTATAAAAGCATTTTTGTTCATGAAATCCAAAAATGTTATTAAAAAAACCTGAACGTCAACCAATTTTAAGTTATTGAAGATTTCTGATTTTTTCATAGCAAGATCAATATCCCGATGTGGCACTGTGTCTACAACAACAATTTTTTCTATTATTATTTCACATATATTGAACATTATTTGTACCAAAAAGATAGTTTGCTCAGAACCAAAAGGTACAACTTTTTGCAAAAATTTGTTAAATTTTTGCATTTTGATTTTTCTGAAATTTTGTCCATGTGTGGACTTTCTTAAAGTTAGCCAATCCCCAAAATTTGAGCTTCCAATTCCAAAAATTGGTGGAGTTATGTTGATTCTAAAAATGGACATAATTTTCCAAATTTGGTAACTTTTTGTAATCTATTTTTGTCTGTAAAATGAGTTCTAAAGCTTCCCTACTCCTAAAAATTGGTTTCTAAAAGCATTTTGCACAAGGAATCCAAAAATGCTATCAAAAAAGTCTTAAAGTTAATCAATTTTAAGTTATTAATGATTTCTGATTTGCAAAATTTTAACTGATGTTGTAGTTTCGGTTCTGAGCAAATATCAAACTATCTTTTTGGTACAAATAATGTTCAATATATGTGAAATAATAATAGAAAAAAATCTTTGTCATAGATTCAGTGCCACATTGTGATATTGATCTTGTTATGAAAAAATCAGAAATCATCAACAACTTAAAATTGGTTGACTTTAAAACATTTTTTTATAGCATTTTTGGATTTCATGGGCAAAAATGCTTTTATAAACCAATTTTTAGGGTAGGAAGCTCTAGAACTCATTTTACAGACAAAAAAAGATTACCAAAATTTCGCCATTCTTCACCAACCCCACCAAATTTGGAGAGCTAAAAATCGATATAACTCCGCCAATTTTTAGAATAGAAGCTCAAATTTTGGGGATTGTCTAATGTTAACATATTCCACACCTGGACAAAATTTCAGTAAAATTGAAGGAGATGGGTGACAATTTTACTTTTTTCTGGATGATTTGACATGGAATTACCCATATAGGAGTATCATTATTAATATTTATATACAGAAATGAGATCAAAATTCATATACACAAAAGGATATTATCAAAGTTATATACTGAAATTATAAACATATATATATATTGGAATAATATTATAAAAATTTATATATAGGAGTATTATTATTAAAATTTATATATGGCAATAATATTATTAAAATTTATATATTGGAATAATATTATAAAAATTCATATATAGGAATGATGTCAAAATATATCTATGAAAATAACACTATTAAAGTTGATATATATATATAGAAATAATATAATTAAAATTTCTAGAAACGTTAGCTATAGACATTTTTTGTTGTTAGTTTAGTCTCAACTTAAAAGATCAAAGAATTCTCTCACCTGAATAAGACATTCTAGTTGATACATGCAAAGACCCAACTCTGCCATACTCGGTTTGAATAATTCTCGCAAACGATATTCTTGCATAAGAGTTACCAATACAGCAAACGCTTCTTCTTCAGGCATCTGATAAAAAGAAAGAAATTAAAAAGTGAAAAAAATTGTAATGCGTATATCGTATAGCTGTATCTACAACATATACATAGAGAGAATTCAATAATTATAATTGAAATAATCATGACAAGCAAACTTGGTGAATATCACATGCAACAAAATGAATATGGCTGAGTTTGCTTGTCATGATTATTTCAATTATAATAATAATGAAATTTATTGTGTACAGTGCTCAGGTGCACCACAACTCATCAAAGTCTCATGTCAAGTACACAGAATAATGTATTAGTGTCAGGAACATGAATAGCATACAGTAATAATATACATGTATGTGTACAGTGCTCAGGTGCACCACAACTCATCAAAGTCTCATGTCAAGTACATAGAATAATGTATTAGTGTCAGGAACATGAACAGTTTACAGTAGTAATATGCATGTATGTGTGCGCGTGTGTGCATATATATGTGGAGAGTGGCATCAGGTATAGTGTCTACAGGACTACAGGAAGCATGGAGGCTTTGAAAGACTCAGTGCTTTGGCAGCCTACAACAGATGCGGGCAGTTTATTCCATGTCTCCACAATTCTGAGCGTGAAAAAAATGTTTCCGAAAGTCACGTGAGCAGTGCTGTTTTCTGACTTTGTAGGCATGCCCACGTGTGTTAGAAAGACGGAGATCAAAAAGGTGCTCAAGGTTGCTGTTGTTAATTATTGAATTCTCTCTATGTATATGTTGTGGATACAGCTATACATTATATGCATTGTATTTGCCTTCAAAAATATAAATAATAATATACTTTACTTAACAATGCTTCAAAAAGCACATTATCAAATACTATTATCCTTACACCTAAGCAAGGCCTAATTTGCGATTCTCTCAACGCTCACTGTGCTAAGTTCTGTATAGTAATGGCGTGTTTATCATTGACAGGTTAATTTGGCATATTTCGTGTGTGGCGTGCTGATGGCCCAGGGGTAGAGTCTCTGACTGCATTCTCTGGTTCGATTCCTGTCGGAGTGAGATCGTAGGTATACACTGCTTATGAGACCTAATAAGGTTGAAACAGCTATACAGTGTTCCACTTGTTGCACGCGATATTCGCCAAGTTTGCTTGTCATGATTATTTCAATTATAATTATTGAATTCTATCTATGTATATGTTGTGGATGCAGCTATACGATATACGCATTGTAATTGCCTTTAAAAATATAAATAATAATATACTTTACTTAACAATGCTTCAAAAGCAAGTTATCAAATAATATATATATATATATATATATATATATATATATATATGGGTTGAGCACTTTGGAGTGGGGTTTCACTGACAACTGCCAACTGCCAACTAAAGTGTAAATGCAATGCTCTCTTATAAAAAGGATGGAGCACTCTGTGGCAGCCTTTAAATGCATACAGATGTGTGTATTTAACAGTTAAAATCCCCTTCCCATTCTGTAGGTGATGATAGCCAAACTGTTAAGCAGCCCGACTGATGATGAATTGATCAGGTTTCTATCCCGGCTGTAGGTAGCTTACAAATTTCTAGCCACACTGAAGAGATGTGATACGCCGAAACACGGTGTCTGTGGATGACTATATATGCTCCCCATCCCCTCAGGGGTTTGAGCAATTTGGAGGGGATTTCGCTGACGACCGCCAACTCCAACTACAGTAGAAATGCAATGCTCTCCTACAAAAAGGATGGAGCACTCTATGGCGCCCTTTCCATGCAGACAGATGTGTGTATTTAACAGTTAAAATCCCGGTGTCTGTGGATGACTATATATATATAGTTAAAAATTAATGGTAAAATGAATGAATGGATGAAATAAAAATATTGTGAGATACTGCTGAGGCGCTCTGGGTTAGTGGTAATGATGCTTCGGCCCCGAAACCATGCCTGAACCCAGAGTCATCATCTGATGAAGGCTTTGTTGGTTGCAATGCTACTGTGTAAATAGCAGTCATTGTATGAAGATTATATATATATATATATATATATATATATATAATTCAAACCCATTCTCAACAGATATTACAAAGGTAAGAGACGGATTTTATCTTCTCTAATAACTATAAAATAATTATATTAACTTGATGTTTCAAAGGAGTCTAATAATAGTGAGAAAAACTTTCTATCAGGGACCCCACTCTCAAAAAGTGTTTTAATACTTTTGAGAGGGGTCACTTGGAAAGGATTTTTCATTTATCCCCCTCATTTCATTCATTTTACCATTAATTTTTAACTAAATAATTTAGAAGCATATGCGAAAACTTAAATGATATATATATATATATATATATATATATATATCTTATGTTTCAAACTTATATGATGATTTTTTGTTAGTTCATACAACAATAACTAATTTTAAAATAATTTTTATTGAACAATTTGGTCAATGTAGAGGATTTATGAAAGTGGTTTTTATTTCTTAATTGGAAAAAAATATTTTCAATATCTTATGTTTGGATGTACAGATAAAATTATGTGGAATGGAAATGATAAATGCAAGGCAAGGTTATTGTAAAATTAACAAAAGGATTTATTGAAACACAGAGTAGAAATTGCTTCTAACTCGCAGACGACATTAAACTGAAACTGAGAGAATCAGAGACGCTGCATTCTAACATTCGAATCTAAACAAAACAAAAGGGAAGTAACTCTAAATTTGTACAAGTCTCTTTAGATTCTCTAACAATATGTATGCATATAGATATGTGTGTGTGGGTGTATAAACATATAGGTAGATAGATATGTACTTACCTGCATTAATAATAATCCTACTATAAAACCACTCCCCTGGCAGTATCCGACCTCTCGGTCATGTAGTGAATATGCCTAAAGGGGGGAAAAAAAAGAAAAGAAAAAAATGAACAATAAAAATTTATCAATACATTTAATAAAAAAAACATAACAAAATGTTGGACCTTGACACCAATAGGCACCCCAGCACAAATCCGTTTTGAAAGGAACTGAATTTTGCTTTTCACTGGTTGTTACATTTTTATACTAAAATCGTTTTTGATTTTAATTTTAAAAAATTATACTAAATTTATTATTTATTATTTTATTATTATTTATTTATTATTTATTATTATTTTATTTATTTATTATTTATTATTTATTATAAAAAAATTATACTAAATTTATTAAATTTTATACTAAAATCGTTTTTGATTTTAATTAAAAAAAATTATACTAAAATTTATTATTTATTATTATTTATTATTTATTTATTATTTATTATTAAAAAAATATACTAAATTTATTAAATTTTATACTAAAATCGTTTTTGATTTTAATTAAAAAAATTATACTAAATTTATTATTTATTATTATTTTATTTATTTATTATTTATTATTTATTATTTATTATTTATTATTTATTATAAAAAATTATACTAAATTTATTAAATTTTATACTAAAATCGTTTTGATTTTAATTAAAAAAATTATACTAAATTTATTTTTATTATTATTTTTATTATTATTATATTATTTATTATTATTTATTTATTATTTATTATTTATTATAAAAAATTATACTAAATTTATTAAATTTTATACTAAAATCGTTTTTGATTTTAATTAAAAAATTATTTCCTGTTGTTGTTGTTGTGAGCATATGTGAAAAAATTAATTTTGCACTAAAGATAAAATAATATTGTTATTTATTTTTAAATAAAACTTAAAACGAAAGACATGTTTATTTATTTTCCATGTGCCTCTACGGATAGTTAATATTAAAAAGTACCTTTTTAAAAAAAGATCTTGTTAGGGTTAGGGGTAGCTGTTATTATTATAACCTTATAATATACTTTTTATAGCTTTAACTATTTCTGTGTTAAACATGTCTAACGTTAAAAGTTTTATAATTAAAAAAGAATTGCTACTGAATTAACAACAACATGAAATGAGTAAAAAAAAAAAAAAAAAAGTGTCTTTAATATAAAAATGTGCCTTTTGATTATAATTTTATAAAAAAAAAAATGCGTCTAAAAATCGTCTGTTAACAAACAACCAGATTTTGACGGTGAAAAGCAGAACAAGTCCTTTTGAATCTAGGTCTCACCTGGGGTGCTTATTGGTGTCTTGGTCCAAATGTTTGGGTTAAGATGATAGAACACACAAATTTCATGCCACAATATTTACTCAAAGCAATTCAACATCAGTAATTTATGAGGAAGTGCGTCCCGGTCTCCTGCCTCAAAAATTGCTACCCGGTGACTATCAAAATAACAACCCAGCTCAGTCTATTCAAAACTATCCATCTTCTATCTATCTCAATTTGTTCATATTTATCTATATTACTTTAAATACTAAGATTTTTTTTATTCATGTTTGTTTAATGTTTTGTTTTTATTTTAAATAAACAAGAATTATGACAAAAAAAGATGTGACCCCCCCCCCAAATACATTTACTTGTCGAAAATATCTATCTCCATTTGTTTGTCTATTTATATTATTTTGTTTGTTTATCTATCTATCTCAGTCTATTCCAAACTATATATCCATCTTCATATCTAAACAAGAATTACAACAAATTACGATAAATAAACAAGAATTACGGCGAGCTGGGGTTGTTATTTTGATAGTCACTGGCAGCAACTTTTGAGGCAGGAGACCGGGACACACTTCCTCATAAATTACAGTTTTTAAATAAGATAACAGGTGCATTATATCTTGTTATTCATTAATATATCAACACTGAAAATTTCATTAAATTTGGTTAATTCACTAATTCTTTTTTTTTTTTTTTTTTCTCTCTCGGTGAGGTGACATACGATGGTGGAATTTAGATCTGTTAAGTTCGATTTAACCCAATGTTTTATCAGTTTCGTATAGGGTGCTACTACAATGACAGTCTATACACTGTCTACAAAATTAGTACTTTTAGTATCAAGGCTGATACAATTATTTCGACAAAGCTACAAAAATTGATCAATAGTCTTGTCCCATTAGATAGTACCGGTCAAAATAAGTGATATTTAGAAATTGTGGAACCGGAGACTGCTTAAACGTTGTCATATCTGCAGATCATTTAATATTTTGTATTATTTGTACTAGCAAGAATATCCGCCCTCCGTTGGGCATAAGTATTTAACTTTTAATGTAAGGAAATAGATTAGAAAGATACTATTTCTCTGAACTTTTTAGATGAGGCTGGATAATTAGTATTATTTGGATTATTTATTTCCTCATAAATTACCTCAATATCCTTTATTTTGAATAATGACCAACTTACAATCTGCGTTTAATATGGGTAAGAATTTTGTTGATGATAGTCATCATACAAAAGAAGAAGAAAATCCAAAACATTATCATTGTGATAATGATCAAATCTATCAATAATGGAGATTGGCTTCCGGTTTTTGTCTGTAACAAAAACTACGTCACTGCTTACGTCACATAACCCAAAATCATCATAACATAGAATAAATACACTCAAAATTTGAACATGCAACATTAGACAGTCCTCATTGATTTTTAAAAAAAGTTTTAATAAATACATGACTGGTATTATATATCTATATATAGTTTGTTTTATTTTAATACATACTTAAAGTTTACATTTCAAATTGTTTTATTTTTTAATCCTTTAATGAATTTGATGATTTTACTTACTTAGGGTACAAACTCACTGACATTGAATTTTTTACTCCCACCCCTTAGGCAATATGTTTCAAAAATCTATTTTTACATCGCCCGGAGGGTGTTTTTTATTTTGCTAGTATAATTAATGAGCTTAGGTAGTTAAGTGTTGCAAAAGAATCAGTTTAAGTAAAAGTAAATTATGTGTGAAAAAGAGAGAAATATTTTGGAAAAATATTTAGAAAGGAAAAATCTGTCTGGAATGCATTTTAATTGTTGTGAATTGTTTGGTTAAATTCCAGCCAGATAAAATCCCGATGTTAAATATTTTAGGGAAAAATAACAATATACAATAGAATTAAAAATATTTTGAAAGGAAAAATCTGGCTAGAATGCATTTTGAATTGTTTGGTTAAAATTCCAGTGTACTTATATTATACAATCTAACAATATACAATGGAATTAAAATATACAGAAATAAGTAAGGTGATGACATAAGAAAAATAATCTGCTGATTAAAGATAATCACAAAATAGGGGACCAGATTTGAAAGTGGTCAGTAAGGACAGAATGTGATTGGAGAAGCGAACACGGCGTGGAACTATTGAGATAATTAATATGGGTGAAGAAGAGAGATAAATATTTTGAAAGGAAAAATCTGGCTGGAATGCATTTTGATTGTTGTGAATTGTTTGTTTGAATTCCAGCCAGAGAAAAATCTGTCTGGAATGCATTTTGATTGTTGTGAATTGTTTGTTTAAATTCCAGCCAGAGAAAATCCTGATGTTAAATATTTTAGGGAAAAATAACAATCTACAATAGAATTAAAAATATTTTGAAAGGAAAAATCTGGCTAGAATGCATTTTGATTGTTGGGAATTGTTTGTTTGAATTCCAGCCAGAGATAATCCTGATGTTAAATATTTTGGAGAAAAAATGAAAGAATTCAAGATAATCTCTATACCAGGAATAGGGAACCTGTGGCATTAATATCGTATGCAGCTTTCAAAGAGAGCGGCCTTCCATTATCTTGTAGAAAGAAAGAGAGCAATTAAATTCAGATCCATTTTTTGAATGCACCTACATTGGTCACACAACCCTTACCTTCATGACATTAAAGAGACTTTCTTGGCCAAGTCCATCTTTTTCTTTAAAGAAAGCATGGTCTGGGAATGTTCGTGCAATGTCTCGCCGGATGAGTTTTTCGCTGGGGGATGTCTTTTTGAGGTACTCGACATATTGTTCTTTGGCTGGAGAATCATGGACATTTAACAGCAACTGCCAGGCAAGTCCACGGAATGGATTCGGGATACCCTTTCTTACCAATTCCTAAACACAAAAGACAAAATGAAAAAAGGACATTACGATCAAAGAAAAAAACCATTCATTTATGAATAATTTTGATTTTTTGGACTGTTGTCCTCATCTTTAATATGGTATGTATAAATACTGTTACATAATTATTAGATACCTAATATTTATGGCAATAGTGTAGAAATCAAAATGGCCATTATAAGCTACAGCCCACGGCCTTAAAGGATGAGTGACAAGGCTTGACCTCAGTCCTAACCTTCCGGTGGATACCGTGAGAACCGGTAGAGAGGACCCTCTCTTCCGGTTTAGATAGTAAGTAAGTCTCAGTCAGTTAGAAGGTAGGAGCCGAGCTCGTAGGATGTAAGTCTCACCTGCGCAGATTTCTGGGTTGGGGATTGAAAATAAAGTAACATCAAAGTAAATCGAAGTCTTGTGTTTATTACCTAAAAACTAACAATGACACAGGGCTTCTGATAAGTAGAAATCCCTAACAGAAACCAGACCCGAAGTCCCCAAGAAAGTCCAAACCTTAGAAGAGAGACCAAGATAGCCGATCAGGATAGCAAAGCCGGCCAGAAGAAAATACGACCAGAAGTAAGAAAGAAAGGTATGCAACAATACGTTTTGACTGCTGTATCCTCCAGTGTTGGATTAACTCTAGGTATAAGGTGTATAAACAACCACTACTTATATTTATAGACTATTCCAATCAGGAATATCCTCTAAGTGTATTAATTCCATAACTTTTTCCGCCAGTTTGGCTGGGGCGTTAGAATGCACCGACTGCACCTCTGCAGAGGGGTAAGACTCCCCCAATGGGGCCACCTGTTGGCCGTGGGTTGCGACAAGTGATGCTTAAGGATGGAGCCCCTAACCCTAGCCCATAACAAACAATCGGATGTTGACGGTGTAAATGAAAAAAAAAATGTACTTATGAATCAGCAATGCAAAAGGGGTGCCTAAAGGTCATATGGTCCCAAAATTTAAGTTATTTTCTTATTATAGCGTTTCTTTTTTTTTTTTTTTCCCAAAAAGAATATTTTTCTTTGGATTGATGGAAAAAAGTATTTTCTCTGATTCAATTGGCGGCGGACCTGAACTTTCAGACCCCCCCCCCCCCATCTAAAATTTTTGTTTTTAATTTTTTTTTCTTCTTTCAATGGATTATTATCGATTGCACACCATTCTATCAGACTGTGAAAAAAAAATTCAAAAAAGTTATTTATTTTTCGAGTTTTCAGGGGTGCTCAGTTCCCCCTATAAGTTTATAGTAAATCGATCCCCCATATCGGAACCGCTTGAAAGGAAACTGGCACAAAGGTGTCAAAGTTAGGTGGCCCAGAAAAAACAGAACCCAAATTATTTATTATCAAGCGGTTCCGATATGGGAGATCGATTTACTATAAACTTATACGGGGAAATGAGCACCCCTGAAAACTCGAAAAATAAAGAACTTTTTAGAATTTTTTTTTTTTTACACTCTGATAGATTGGTGTGTAAACGATAATAATCCATTGAAGAAAAAGAAAAGAAATTACAAAGAAAAAAATTTTTTCGGCAGTTCCGATATGGGGGATCGGTTTACGATAAACTTATACAGGGAAATGAGTACCCCTGAAAACTCGAAAAATAAATAACTTTTTAAAATTTTGTTTTTACCATCGGATAGATTGGTGTGCAATCAATAATAATCCGTTGAAAAAAAAAAAAAGATTAAAAACAAAAATTTTAGATGAGGGGGGATTCTGAAAGTTCAGGTCCGCCCAATTGGCCTATTCTTATTCACTTAAAAATTTAATTGTGAATTTTAAACATCTGGAAGGTGGCATTTGAACAAAATATTTTCACCAAAGATAAACCTTTATTTAATCTGTCTAAGAGTGTAAGTTTAAAAATGCGCAATTTTGTGTAGCATATTTTCCAAGATTTTTATATATTTTAAAAATTATTACTAACAATCTTAGTTTCGTGTATGGATCATCAAATCTATTAAAAAAATTATCTCCCCTGATCAATGAAATACAATATATAATTTTACTGTATGGGCCACCATAGATTTTACACCTATTTCCACACTAAAATCTAGTCCATTTTTACGCAATTATCATTGAATTATTATTGAACTATTTTGCAATAGCTCTTAAGTAAACACTGAAAAAGTTTTTGAACTGGAGTCTGTTCAATTAACAACAGTAATCCCTTTCCTGCAACAATCTGTCTGCCACCACAGTAATCCCATTCATCTGACCTTCCTTCTCTTGCAACAATCACAGTAGTCGTCGTTTGAATTTCACCTTTCTTGCCATCTGTTGCTTAGTTCATTCTGCCAGTGTCAGCAACCGTCCGTTTTTATTATGGCTCACCCACCTTTCATGCAAATTACATCTCGTCCCATCGGGATCTCTCGTGCACGGCACAAGTGATTCTTTGCCGCTTACGTCAGGGGGATCGGCTATCCCCATTACAAAGATATCAAACGTTGTAATAATTCAATCATCATACTCTGGTATATCCACAGGTCCTGCTAGTTTTTCTTTAATAGCTGCACATTCTGACGTCATAGAATATATCCGGATCTCTCATACACGGCACAAGTGATTCTTTGCCGCTTACGTCAGGGGGATCGGCTATCCCCATTACAAAGATATCAAACGTTGTAATAATTCAATCATCATACTCTGGTATATCCACAGGTCCTGCTAGTTTTTCCTTAATAGCTGCACATTCTGACGTCATAAAATATATCTTAAACAAATTAGATTAACGTAGAAGTCATCCCTCTGATATTAGAGAAGCAATACGATACTCACCGTCACAGTGGGATTTGATTTCTGTGTAAGCAACACCCCAAGCCTGTCCAGTTGTTTTCTAGGGTAGGTGTTGATGATAGAGTTTGGAATGGTTTCGTCATGACAATTATATAGCTGAATGTTGAATGGCATATACTGTAATGGTTAGAGTCGTGGGAAATGGACTCGTCGACCCGAGTTCAAATCGTAGACAAGCCAATTTGGATTTCAAATAGCACTAATACTCTTGGGAAAGGTATGCATCCAAGTACTCTCCCTCCAGCTATGGGTAAATAGTAAGGGAGACTGCGTTCTTTAACCTTGGCTAGATAACCAGTCTAGGAAAAGCAAAACTCTGAATTCAAACCTGTGAAACTCCGTTTAAGAAATTGACTTTGTGTCGTATCCTGCTGGAGCTGAGGGGTTGGTATATATATATATAATATATTATGTTTTTTTAAGTTGGGCGTTATTACGAAGCATGTAAAAATAAAGGAATGAACTCGATGTTATATATATATATATATATATATATATATATATATATATATATATATATATATTTGGAGAATATGTGCTTTTTAATTTTAGTCAGACCTAATTTTTTTGAAAGTTAATTCATTTATTTTTAATTAGGCGGGATTTTAACTACTTAAATGTGAGGCTAAACAAATCGAGAAAAATCAATCTCTGAATATATATTTCGACCTATTAGGTCTCGTCAGCAGAGGCGGTCCTCGTATCTATAGCTCTGCTGACGAGACCTAATAGGTCGAAATATATATTCAGAGATTGATTTTTCTCGATTTGTTTAGCCTCACATTTAAGTAGTTAAAATCCCGCCTAATTAAAAATAAATGAATTAACTTTCAAAAAAATTAGGTCTGACTAAAATTAAAAAGCACATATTCTCCCAAATATACTGTCGGCTGAAAATAGCTAAAAGTTGTTTACATATATATATACATATATATATATATATATATATGTATATATATATATAGCTGAATATTAGCTTCTGTATAAGAGCATGTAATTCATGCGGCCCTCATGACATACATATAATTTTTTAAAAATCAAATAAAGGGTTTCTACACTAACTGTTCAAAATTGATAGTACACCCATCAATTACGTAACAGCTCTCATGACAAACATATATAATCCATGGGGCCCTCGTGACATACATGTAATCCATGCGGGCCCTCGTGACATACATGTGTAATCCATGCGGGCCCTCGTGACATACATGTGTAATCCATGCGGGCCCTCGTGACATACATAGAAATTAAATAAAGTGTTTTCCTCACCTTGACATTATTTGGTTTCTTCTTAAAATTATCCCATTCATTCACAATTCTACCCCATGTTTGCCAGAGGTTTTCAGACGCTGTAAAAAAATATGAAAAAGAAAGAAAATTAGTGTGAAATCACACAGTGCTCATTTTGTCACATAATTCGTGGGTTGCCTACAAATTATGGACAGGCAATTCCATGTCAAATCATCCAGAAAAAAGTAAAATTGTCACCCACCCCCGCTTCAATTTTTCTGAAATTTTGTACAGGTGTAGACAATGTTAAAGTTAGACAATCCTCAAAATTTGAGCTTCGAATTCCAAAATTTGGTGAAAAATGGCAACTTTTTGTAATCTATTTAATTTGTCGTAATTCTTGTTTAGATATGAAGATGGATATATAGTTTGGAATAGACTGAGATAGATAAATAAACAAAATAATATAGATAGATATGAACAAATGGAGATAGATAGATATTTTCGACAAGTAAATGAATTTGGGGGGGGGGTTGCTTCTTTTTTTTGTCGTAATTCTTGTTTATTTAAACTAAAAACAAGACATTAAACAAACATGAATAAAAGAAAATCTTAGTATTTAAAGTAATATAGATAAATATGAACAAATTGAGATAGATAGACTGATATGATGATGGATAGTTTTGAATAGACTGAGCTGGGTCGTTATTTTAATAGTCACCGGGTAGCAATTTTTGAGACAGGAGACCGGGACGCACTTCCTCATAAATTACCCATTGTATTCTATTTATTATTATTTTAAATATGAAATAAAATAATAATAATAGAAAATTATGAATATTTTAACCCACCCACCACCATTTAAAATAATTTCTTTTTTCAATTGAATTTGTACAAATTTTAATAAATAAAAAGCGAGAAACAGCTGAATATTTGCAATTTGAGTTTATTGAAATTTGGGACCATATGACCTTTTTAGGCACCCCTTCCGCGATCTCGACTCGTGGGGACATTTTTTATCATTTACACCGTAAAAATCCGGTTGTTTGTTAGGGGTTAGGGTTAGGGGTTAGTTTTATAATTAAAAAAAACTCTAAAAATCGTCTGTAAACAATTAACCAGATTTTGACGGTGTAAATGGAAAAAAATGTCCCCACGAATCGAAATCGCAAAAGGGGTGCCTTAAGGTTTGGTTTGGTTTGTTTTGTTTTGTTTTACGGCATATCAACCTCAGTGGGTCATTTAATGCCGATAAAGTTTTGAAAGAAATCAATTCTTAATGGATAATACAATTTTTTTATAAATACATTTTTCTATTTAACCCATAGATGGGACCCTAACAGGTACTACCAATCCGGGTCAGAGTGGACCAGGGAGCAATGGTGATGAAGAGGTGCTCCACATTCCCCAAACCTCCAGAACTGGAACCTCACCATCAGATAGAGCTTAACGTCATTCCCAGGACATGTAGACCTTCAGTCACCGCCTTCTAGCACCCATATGATAAAAAGGGGTTGGGGCTTGCCATAAGGGCAATAGGGTTGGGAAAATCATATAGGTGCTAGGGCTTGACGTGACCAGCCGATTGATCGGAGGGGGCCTTTCCGACCGACCGTCTAGCCCAAGATAGGGCCAAAGTGGAGTATTGCATGTCATGAACTGCTCATCCACCTGGGTTCTATCCTTGAGCATCACGGGTCGCCACCCACGGCCAACAGGTGGCCCCATTGGGGGAGTCTTACCCCTCTGCAGAGGTGCAGTCGGTGCATTCTAACGCCTCACCGACAGGGCGGGTGCCTTAAGGTCATATGGTTCGAAATTTGTACAAATTCAATGGGAAAAAACAAAACAAAAAACAACATTAATTCAAACGGTGAAGTGGTTGTAGAATACATAAATTGATTTGTCGATAAAAAGCCAGGGTGGGGGGACATTGTAAAATATTTATTTACCGATAGAAATCGAGAAACACGACTCGGAAAATATCTAAGTTGGGCCGGAATTAGGCCTGACACCGCCCCCCCCCCCCCAAATAGCGTAAATCAGGGCAGAAGTCCGAGATGACAAAATGTTCAAATTACCAAAATAATTTAGATTTTAAAATATTTTATTTACAGCACCCCTGCCCCATCCTGAGGTGGTGCATTGTAACAAAAGAAAAAATCTAAATTATTTTTCCCGATAAAACAAAATATATCAAAAGAGTGCACGGTAAATTTTTAAGGAGGGACATTTTTACACCCGGTAACCGGCAAAGAAAATAAAAGCTAGGAATATAGCGTTTTTAAGGGCAGGGACCCAGGACGAATCTAATACAAAACTAAAGAAAGAACTTCCTTTTTTTCTTTAAGTATATAGTTTTACTTACATTTCAGGAGCGTTTCTTGTTCATCGAGGTCATTTTTCGAAATTACTTTTAAAGAATTAATCTTTTGTAACCATGTCATTATTATTGTACGAAATTAAACGAAAATAAAGGTCTTTTAGAGTGCCACCCTAAAAAGAACGGAACTTTTCAAAAAATTCTAAGAAACTAAAATAATTTAAAAAAAAAAAAACGTTTTAAGAATAAATTTAAGATCTATAAATTAATGTTTTGTTTAGTATCGCAATTCAAAGTCCAGACCATAAAAAAAATCTTGAATAAATTAATTAATTACAGAGAGAAAAAAATAAATTAAAATAAATTATTATAACCGAGTTCATTTTCTAGTTTCTAAAAAATAAAAAAAGTAATAAATAAAATGATAATAAAAAATAATTTGAAAATATAGTTTTAAAGATAAATCTAAAATTCATAAAAGAAAAAAATAGATTAAAATGAAATATTATAATTAATTATTAAGGATATATAAAATTTTAATATCTTAAAAAATAAACTACGCCAAAAATGAAAAAAAAAAACTCCTTGGTCTAGTGTTAGTGCAAAGTGGATAGACTCCCACTGTCTGGCTGATAACAGCTATAGGCCGCCCTGACGACTTTACTTACTTTATATCATGAACTATAAAGAAATTACTGAGAGAGAAAAAAATACATTAAAATGAATTATTATAATAGTTAAGGATATATATTTACTAGTTAATAAAACTTAAAAGCTTAGAAGAAATGAATTCTTTGCTGTCTAAAAAATTTCAAAAATCTGGGAAGGACCAAAAACGTAAACAATATATATATATGAGGTTAAGTAAACAAACAGATGTGTTTATTTTTATATGGCTTTAAGCTGACAATTTTTGGAGGATATGTGCTTAATTGAAGTCATACCTAATTTTGAAAATTAATTAGTTAATAATTAATGAATTTAGGCGGGCATATATGTTCAGATGTAAGGCTAAACAAATCGAGAAAAATGTCAATCCCTGAATGTACATTTCGACCTATTAGGTCTCATCAGCAAAGTTATAGACATGGGAGACTGCTCCGTGTGTGACTCGAAACCTTGACTATATATATATATATATATATATATATATATCCTGAAGAAGGTACACCTTGAACACCGAAACCGTGGTAGAGAGAAAAACTTTCTACAACTATAAATGCTCTATATTTTACAAGATATTAACTACTTATGCTACTGCAATGAAAATGTGGTAGTAACTTTTTGATGGATATATATATATATATATATTTTAGACTAAGATTAAATAACCACAAATCCACAATAAAACTCAAATCTCCGCATAGTACAATAGCACTTCACTTTAACACCCTACCACACAACCTTACACACCTCAAATGCATTCTAATAGACCACGCATTTCCAACAACGCAATCTCGAAAACAAGCAGAAACTAAATGGATTCTAAAATTACAAACTCACGTGATGGGACTGAACGCTGACATCGGAATACTCCGTTATTATAAATTTTTTACAGATGCTGCCGCTGTCAATAACAACAACGACAAAAGATCCGTTGAACAGGAACAACAATCATTTGATAAAGGGTATCTAACGAACCCGAAAATTTATGATAAAAAATAATAATAAAAAAATAAGTGAATCCAATACTCCATAACATCGAGTTCATTCATTTATTTTAGATGCTTCGTAATATTGCCCAAATTAAAAAAACATAAATATATATATATATATATATATATATATATATATATACTAGAAATATATGCACCCTCCGGGATCTCTCTCT
>CM042177.1:34594494-34647654 GCA_023376005.1 Doryteuthis pealeii | reverse complement strand
AAAGGTGTATCACTGTTCTCCATTCTGCTAACCATAGCTGGGGTAGGAGTTTGTTAATTATTTTTCTATGTAACTGCCGCCTGTCAGGATTGAACCTGGAATCCAGAGATAACTGTCACTTAGAAATGTCTTAACCTAACTACCTTATCCACTGGGCCATGTGTCCGAGAAGGTTCCCGAGTCCGACAAGAAATAGGCAGGAGAGCATATTGGCCGAAACGTTGTACAAATAACAATAAAGATGGGGACAATAGTCTGAATAACGCAGATGATACTAATCATCAAGCCTCATCTCAAACATTCAGAGAAATAATTAACAACAAAGTAAATATATATACACATTAAATATCACCAGGGCTTGGTTTTTGAGCAAAAATAATAGAGATTTAATTTATATTCATGAAGATAATTAAAAAATAAAATTTAAATGATAACAGCATGGATTTTTTTTTTTCATTTAATATTTTAGATAGTAGACATTAACATTTCTTTTCAGAGTAGCTGGATCAATGCAAGGTCTATTTTTTTTACATAGGGATTTAAATGGGGCATCCATGAAGATTCAACTCACGATTCAGTAATAATGGATCTGCGGGACTAACTTTTAAAAATCCCCCTCTACCCAGGCGACGCCAGGTAGCCGCTTCTAGTATGTTTTTAGAAAGGTTTAAAGAAAAGGGAAAATGTAATCGTGCCAAAACTTCGGCCAAACCTACAAACCAATTAAAGGGAAATAAAAACGTACGGAAATAATGAATTATCTCCCTTACATTTGATTTTAGCCATTACACAAATGTATCAAGGAAGGTCAAATAGTCTGGCCAGCCCTGTCGGCTAAAACTTTAGAATACACCGACTGCACTTCTGCAGAGGTGTAAGTGGTCCCATTAGGAAGGAGGGGGGCTCCTTCCTAATGGGACCACTTCTTGGCCGTGGGTGGCGACCTGTGATGCTTAAGGATGGAATCCTGGTGGATGAGCAGTCCATGACATACTACACTCCACTTTAGTCCTTACCTAGGCTAGACGGGCGGTCGGAGAGGCCCCCTCCAATCAATCGGCTGGTCACGTCAAGCCATAGCACCTATATGATTGTCCCAACCCTATTGCCCTTATGGTAAGGCCTATCCTTTTTAATAATGAATACCTTGGGAAAGGTATGCATCCAACTTCTCTCCCCCCCAGCTATGGGTAAATAAGAGAACAGACTGATTTCTTTAATCTTGACTAGGTAATCAGGAATTGATCATATCAAAGATTTATTAAAAGTATAGCCCCCCCCCTCCACACGAGCAAGGTACGACACAAGGTCAATTTCATAAGTGGCGTTTAACAGTTTTGATTTCAGAGTTTTCCTTCTCCTAAACTAAGCCCTATCAGCTGGGGCTGTAGAATACATTCTATCTTAATAATGAAAATAATAATAATGAAATTTATTGTGTACAGTGCTCAGGTGCACCACAACTCATCAAAGTCTCCTGTCAAGTACACAGAATAATGTATTAGTGTCAGGAACATGAATAGCATACAGTAATAATATACATGTATGTGTACAGTGCTCAGGTGCACCACAACTCATCAAAGTCTCCTGTCAAGTACACAGAATAATGTATTAGTGTCAGGAACATGAATAGCATACAGTAATAATATACATGTATGTGTACAGTGCTCAGGTGCACCACAACTCATCAAAGTCTCATGTCAAGTACACAGAATAATGTATTAGTGTCAGGAACATGAACAGTTTACAGTAGTAATATGCAGGTATGTGTGCGCGTGTGTGCATATGTGTATGGAGAGGGGCATCAGGTATAGTGTCTACAGGACTACAGGAAGCATGGAGGCTTTGAAAGATTCAGTGTTTCGGCAGCCTACAACAGACGCGGGCAGCTTATTCCATGCCTTCCGCAATTCTGAGAGTGAAGAAATGTTTCCGAAAGTCACGTGAGCAGTGCTGTTTTCTGACTTTGTAGGCATGCCCACGTGTGTTAGAAAGATGGAGATCAAAAAGTTGCTCAAGGCTGTGCAAAGGGGAGTGTGGCCACGGATATTTGAACTCGCTACCCCCTCATAGCTGAAATGCTGTTGGCAAAGACCCGGATGAGACAAGTTGGAATTTGCATTTGATAATTTGCATTTGATAATAAAAAAAACAGAGTGGCTAAAACTATAAACTTATAAAAAACAAATAAAAATAGCTCTCACTAACACGCCCCCACCCCCCAAAAAAAACTTTGAGATTTGGTTTTGTAGGTTAAATAATGTTATCTTATTTTTGAGAAAATTTTAGTTAACTTTTTGCATGGGTGGTTCAGTTTACAATAAGGCTAACATTGCCAGTTTGTACGAAAGTCGAGATTAATAACAATATGATTGCTCACAAGAATTATCATAAAAGTTATCAATAAATAAATAAATAAAAATAAACTTATTAAAAAAAACAAAAAGAAGAAAATTGCTTATTAGAAAATAAGATTGATTTGATATCTTTTTTTTTTCTTTCTGATTTTTGTTTCTATATTAAAGTTAGTCAATCCCAAAAATTTAGAGTTTCCAACTTCAAAAATTGGCGGAGTTATGTCGATTTTTTCGCTCCCCAAATTTGGTGAGGTTCGTGAAAAATAGCGACATTTTGTAATCTATTTTAGTCTGTAAAATGAGTTCTATAGCTTTCTTACTACTAAAGATTGGTTTATAAAAGCATTTTTGCCCAAGAAACCCAAAAATACTATCAAAAAAGTCAAACAATTTTAATTTATTGATGATTTCTAATTTTTTTATAGCAAGATCAATATCTCGATGTGGCACTGCATCTATGACAATTTTTTTTTCTATTATTATTTCATATATATTGAAAATCATTTGTACCAAAAAGATAGTTTGTTTTTGCTCAGATTTGGGAGGCCTATTTTTTTCTTACTAATTTTAACGTTTTGTTTTAATTTTTAATTTTATTTTCCATTTTATATACTAGCAAATATATGCACCCTCCGGGTGCAAGTATTTAAGTTTTAATAGAATAAAATATCATATTAAATTACCAGAGAGTGGGGACAGAGAGAAAAAAGCAAGTTTGTTAGACCAGAATTGAAATTCAACAACTACTGTGTTTGGGGTGTCAGGAAGTGAGAGTAATTTGCTCAGTTGGTAGTGACTTTGCTGCAATCAGTGATGATGCAAATAGCTTTTTATTTTAGTGCATCCTGGGATGCATCAGGTATAGTGTCTACAGGACTACAGGAAGCATGGAGGCTTTGAAAGATTCAGTGTTTCGGCAGCCTACAACAGACGCGGGCAGCTTATTCCATGCCTCCACAAATCTGAGCGTGAAAAAATGTTTCCGAAAGTCACGTGAGCAGTGCTGTTTTCTGACTTTGTAGGCATGCCCACATGTGTTAGAAAGATGGAGATCAAAAAGGTGCCCAAGGCTGTGCAAAGGGGAGTGTGGCAAGGCCCTCTAAGATATACATCTTAGAGGGCCTTGAGTGTGGCCACGGATATTTGAACTCGCTACCCCCTCATAGCTGAAATGCTGTTGGCAAAGACCCGGATGAGACAAGTTGGAATTTGCATTTGATAATTTGATAATAAAAAAAACGGAGAGTGGCTGATACTGGGACAGAGAGAAAAAAGCAAGTTTGTTAGACCAGAAGTGAAATTCAACAACTACTGTGTTTGGGGTGTCAGGAAGTGAGAGTAATTTGCTCAGTTGGTAGTGACTTTGCTGCAATCAGTGATGATGCAAATAGCTTTTTATTTTAGTGCATCCTGGGATGCACATATTTGCTTTGAATGAGTCCCTGGGAAAATTTATGGGTCCCAACTAAAGTTTCTTAATAGATTGTAGATTTTTATTTTAATGATCTGGGGAAACAACTAAAGCTGTCTAACTCCTACCTTGTAACCTATCCTGTGTAATTCATTTCTAAGAAACTATTTGATATATTCGGGTTAAGGGATATATTCTGAAGTTGGTATTTGGTATATTATCGCAGTAGTAATTGGTACATCGAATAGCAATCAGTCTCCGAGCAGTCGTGGTGTCGTCTAGCGAGTAAGTTTAGCTTGTAAGCATTAGGTAGAGGACCAACACAGTGTCGACTATTTATACATGACACTGTCCGATCAGATTATAGTGAGGGGGTACCAAGGTATTTACATATTCATTATATTACTATTGAAATGTATTTACAGTTTGCTTGAAATGGTGAGGGAAGAAAAAAGAAAAACACCGGGACACATGGATACAATTTAGCTGTGTCCTTTCAGGGAGACAGGACACATATCTATCAGCATCTCTGCTACAATGATAACCCTTACACCATGGGTACATTTGTCCAGGGATGCAATTCAAAACAAAGCACTGTACAAACAAAAAATTTTCTAGGGTAGAATTTTACAAGGAATCCAGTGGTGGTATTTATATTTAACTCCTGAATTAATTTCTGGTGATTAGGGACCAAATTACCGTCTGTGGTAGGAAAAACGGTAATCTGAACATTAGCTACATAAATGAGAGTAACTTCCCCTTGTTTATTTCACTTTGAGGAAGCAATATGTTCTGGTCAGCCATTTTCATTTCACCTTAAATCTACACTGAAAATACGAATTTGGTCGAATGCGTGTTTTAACACAAAAATATCATAAAATGTGTTCTTAATAATAATTAAGTTCATTTCAAATCATGCACAAGCAAAATTAAAAAGGATAAGTAAGGTGGATGATATTTTCTTTAGGCCCAATCTGATTGGTCCCAGTGATTAGAAACAAGGGGTGAGAGTGCACGTTGGTATACCAATGGATGGGAAGGAGTTTTGAAGAGAAACAAAAACATGTATGCCCAACACATGACTGTATTCTGGTAGTTGAAACAGAGCCTGTATACGGTTACAATCGGCCTTTTTTTTTTTTTGTCTGGTGACTGGACGCTAGTCACAGCCTTCCTGTTGTTACGTAGCGGCCTTCTTCGCAACTCTAAATCGTGTACGTTAGTACTGGGGTTTTCACTATACCCAAATCAATGTATGTTAGTAGTCGTTTAATGAAATCTCAATACATGGTTATAGTAGGAGTTTTGACTTTATTTCTTCTTCTTGGCTGTACGTTAGTGGGTGGCGAGCTTGACAATGGGAACTGCCCAAGGGTTGACAATGACTTGACCGAGGGTTGACAATGACTGGTGATGTTGAGGTAAAGGGGTGGATGATATTCACTGCCCACTGGCAGCGATCGACCGTGCCGACAGTCGCTCCTTGTGCTCTGTTCGCTGTCTCCTATCTGACTGACCCTGACGACTCGACCCTCTGGCTTTTGTATTGACAATATGCCCCCGCATCTTTATCTTTTGATCTGATAACGGACCTTTGTTATATATATTTCTTTATTCTCTCCCTGCTTCCTTGACTGGAAATCCTCTCTTCCGTTTTTTAACTTCTTTTTGGTTTTACCGGGAAAAAAGTCCTTTGTCATTTTTTTTCGTCTTTTCTTTGTTTAATTTAACCAGAAATTCTTATTTTCGTTTGTACAATGAAGGTGAGTAGGATGTTTGTTTCTACAATTACTAATACTTAGCAATAAATTATGGTGGGTAATTGGCTCCAGTGATTCAAAACAAGGGGTGAGAGTGCACGTAGGTGTACCAATGGATGGGAAGGGGTTTTGAAGAGTAAAGAAAAACATGGTGTCTCTTACCTAGATCTTCCTCGGCTATGTGGTTGCTGCTGTAACTATTGAGTGAGGAATTTGACACAAGACTGGAACCAGAACCCTTCCTCGAGTGAGTTGGGGGTGTCCCTGTGTAGTGAGGGAGGGACTTGAGAGATTTTTCATCAGCCTCAAGTTTCCTGGAAGATAGAAAAATAGAAAAAATTAATAAAATGCAATTCATTATGTAAACACATCATATCTATCTATATATAAAGATTCTTCAAAAATCATTGTCCAATACATTTTCATAGTAAAAATCATTGTCCAATGCATTTTTATAGTGTAAAAATCATTGTTCAATTTTTATAGTGTAAAATCATTGTCCCAATGCATTTTATAGTATTGTCAATGCATTTTCATAGTAAAAATCATTGTCCAATGCATTTTTATAGTAAAAATCATTTCCAATGCATTTTATAGTAAAAATCATTGTCCAATGCATTTCTATAGTAAAAATCATTGTCCAATGCATTTCATAGTAAAATCATTGTCCAATGCATTTTCATAGTAAAATCATTGTCCAATGCATTTTTATAGTAAAAATCATTGTCCAATGCATTTTTATAGTAAAAATCATTTCCAGTGCACTTTCATAGTAAAAATCATTGTCCAATGCATTTTTATAGTAAAAATCATTGTTCAATGCATTTTTATAGTGTAAAAATCATTGTCCAATGCATTTCTATAGTAAAAATCATTGTCCAATGCATTTTCATATAAAAATCATTGTCCAATGCATTTTTATAGTAAAAATCATTGTCCAATGCATTTTTATAGTAAAAATCATTGTCCAATGCATTTTTATAGTAAAAATCATTGTCCAATGTATTTTTATAGTAAAAATCATTGTCCAATGCATTTGTATAGTAAAAATCATTGTCCAATGTATTTTTATAGTAAAAACCATTGTCCAATGTATTTTTAATAGTAAAATCATTGTCCAATGCATTTTATAGTAAAAATCATTGTCCAATGCATTTTTTATAGTAAAATCATTGTCCAATGCATTTTCATAGTAAAAATCATTTCCAATGCATTTTATAGAAGATAGAAAAATAAAAAAAATTAATGAGTTGTAAGTCAATACACACATACATTGTATTTATTATTATACTAAAGCTGAGTGAATCAAATTGTTTACTTGAGTTTTTTTCCTGTTTAGTTTAATGACACAAAATACATGCCAAAATATTCCTTAGTTCTATGATTGTGTAACGTTTGAAAAAAATTCTATTTTAATTGGTTCTAATTAGTCCAAATTTATTAGTGAATCAATGATTGTTTATTAAAGACTTTTTCCTATTTTAGGTTTGGTTTTGTTTTACGGCAAATCAGCCTCAGTGGGTCATTTAATGCCAATAAAGTTTTGAAATAAATCAATTCTTAATGGATAATACAATTTTTTTTATAAATACATTTTTCTATTTAACCCATAGATGGGACCCTAACAGGTACTACCACTCCAGGTCAGAGTGGACCAGGGAGCAATGGTGATGAATGGGGTGCTCCACATTCCCCAAACCTCCAAAACTGGAACCTCACCATCAGATAGAGTTTACCGTCATTCCCAGGACATGTAGACCCTCAGTCACCGCCTTCTAGCACCCATATGATAAAAAGGTGGTGGGGCTTGCCATAAGGGCAATAAGGTTGGGAAAATCATATAGGTGCTAGGGCTTGACGTGACCAGCCGATTGATCGGAGGGGGCCTCTCCGACCGCCCGTCTAGCCCAAGATAGGGCCAAAGTGGAGTATTGCAAGTCATGAACTGCTCATCCACCTGGGCTCTATCCTTAAGCATCACGAGTCGCCAACACGTGGCCCCATTGAGGGAGTCTTGCAGTCGGTGCATACTAACGCCCCTGCCGACAGGGTGGGTGTAGTATTTGATTTTACAAAGTTGGTAATATTTTTACAAACAAATATCTTGTTCTTTTTTCCTAACACCCCACAAGGTGAGTAATAATATAGATAAGTAAAAAAAAAAAAAAAAAAAAAAAAATGAAGTGACTCTCCTTGAAAATGAAATGTGACTCAGTCTGCTGGCAATTCTCCACCCAAAATCTCAAATACTGAAACATTAATGTTTTCTTCTTAGTAAAACTTTTTTTTTATATTTCAAATGTAGTCATCTCGTGCCAAAACAGAACACCACCCTCAAAAACAAAACAAAACAGAAAAAAAACAAAAAAACCAAAAAAAAAACCCAAATAAACAAGCAATGCCTCATATTCACCTGCTGCACCATATCGTTGGTATGTGAAGAATTTTAAAGAAAAATTTGCCAAAGTCATACTGAAGAGGAGAGCATCAAACATATATATATATATATAATAATATATAAAGGAGCTGATGGTAGGTGTGGTGCTCCACTTCAGATGCTAAAACAATCTCCTTGGTCTAGCGCTATTGAAAAGGGGATAGACTCCTTCGCTGACTGGCTGATACAGACTTTAGGCCGCCCCGACGACTTTACAACTATTATAATATAGGTGCAAGAGATAACCTACTCGAGTTTCACCATAAGGATCTTCAGGGTTAAATCCACTGAATTAATCAAGATATTGATTAATTGCAGTAGACTACACGTGTGTGTCCTTCGCGATTTTTTTATTTTTTAATTTTTTTGAAAATTCCGGCCCTGATCGAGAGCGTTCTGTGCCTCGCGATTAACGATATATTTATTTCGTATTTCCTTTTCACATAATTGCTTTGATAAAGACCGCTACATATGGCCGAAAGCGATTTCTGTCAGCAAAACTATTAAAATCTTGTTTTTTTTCTACACATATTGTCAGATTCATATCCATTTTACCTTTCATATATGCCTTCCCAAATGCTGCCTTATTGGCTGCAGTCCAGGTGATCCTGCTCTGAATGGTAAAAAAAAAAAAAAAAAAAAAAAAAAAGAAAAAAAAAAAGCAGTTGTTTATACCAAACAGTACCTTCCCTGCCGCCCCACGTGTCAGCTTCTCTCAACCACCGCCGACAGAGCCAAAAAAAAAAAAAAAAAAAAAAATAATAATAATAATAATAATGTCTCCCTCATCATCTCAGCTGCTACGAAGCATTCTCTTTTTTTCTGTCGGTGATGTCACTGAATTTTCTTTTCTTTTTTTTTTCTTCGTAAACTGAACTAGTTCACAAGAGACGACTATTTTTAGATCGGTCACATGTAGGATTTCGTTTGGTTTGGTTTGGTTTTGTTTTACGGCATATCAACCTCAGTGGGTCATTGTCCAATGCATTTTCATAGTAAAAATCATTGTCCAATGCATTTTCATAGTAAAAATCATTGTCCAATGCATTTTTATAGTAAAAATTACATCCAATGCATTTTTATAGTAAAAATTATATCCAATGCCTTTTTATAGTAAAAATCATTGTCCAATGCATTTTCATAGTAAAAATCATTGTCCAATGCATTTTCATAGTAAAAATCATTGTCCAATGCATTTACATAGTAAAAATCATTGTCCAATGCATTTTACATAGTAAAAATCATTGTCCAATGCATTTTTATAGTAAAATCATTGTCCAATGCATTTTTATAGTATAAATCATTGTCCAATGCATTTTCATAGTAAAAATCATTGTCCAATGCATTTTCATAGTAAAAATCATTGTCCAATGCATTTTCATAGTAAAAATCATTGTCCAATGCATTTTTCATAGTAAAATCATTGTCCATGCATTTCATAGTAAAAATCATTGTCCAATGCATTTTCATAGTAAAAATCATTGTCCAATGCATTTTCATAGTAAAAATCATTGTCCAATGCATTTTCATAGTAAAAATCATTGTCCAATGCATTTTTATAGTAAAAATCCTTTTCATCAAGCCTCAAATTCATAAGCTGTAAGCCAATACACACATACATTGTATTTATTATTATACTAAAGCTGAGTGAATCAAATTGTTTACTAAAGGTTTTTTCCTGTTTAGTTTAATGACACAAAATACATTCCAAAATATTCCTTAGTTCTATGATTGTATAACGTTTGAAAAAAATTCTATTTTAATTGGTTCTAATTAGTCCAAATTTATTAGTGAATCAATGATTGTTTATTAAAGACTTTTTCCTATTTTAGGTTTGGTTTTGTTTTACGGCAAATCAGCCTCAGTGGGTCATTTAATGCCAATAAAGTTTTGAAATAAATCAATTCTTAATGGATAATACAATTTTTTTTATAAATACATTTTTCTATTTAACCCATAGATGGGACTCTAACAGGTACTACCACTCCGGGTCAGAGTGGACCAGGGAGCAATGGTGATGAATGGGGTGCTCCACATTCCCCAAACCTCCAAAACTGGAACCTCACCATCAGATAGAGTTTAATGTCATTCCCGGGACATGTAGATCCGCAGCCACCGCCTTTTAGCACCCATATGATAAAAAGGGGTTGGGGCTTGCCATAAGGGCAATAGGGTTGGGAAAATCATATAGGTGCTAGGGCTTGACGTGACCAGCCGATTGATCGGAGGGGGCCTCTCCGACCGCCTGTCTAGCCCAAGATAGGGCCAAAGTGGAGTATTGCAAGTCATGAACTGCTCATCCACCTGGTTTCTATCCTTAAGCATCACGGTTCGCCACCCACGGCCAACAGGTGTCCCCATTGGGGGAGTCTTACCCCCCCTGCAGAGTTGCATTCTAACGCCCCAACCGACAGGGCGGATTTCTTTTTGTGTTTTCGTTTTTGTTTTCTTGCTTTTTAATTTAGCGATTAAAAAAGAATTTTTTTTTTTTTAAATGGGGACGTAAAAAAAACAGATTTATACTTTTTAGAATTTTTCCAATTATCAATACTAGCAAAAAAAAAAAACACCCTCCGTGCAGTGTAAAAATAAATTTTTGAATATATTGCCTCAAGAGGGTGGGAAAATTTTAAAAATAAAATAAAACATTTAATTTTTTTCTCTCTTAAAAAGCATTATAGTCACTCCACTCCACTAACATAATTGTTTTGGGTAATTTATGAGGAAGTGCGTCCCGGTCTCCTGCCTCAAAAATTGCTACTCGGTGACTATTAAAATAACAACCCCAGCTCAGTCTATTCAAAACTATCCATCTTCATATCTATCTATCTCAATTTGTTCATATTTATCTATATTACTTTAAATACTAAGATTTTTTTTTTTATTCCTGTTTGTTTAATGTCTTGTTTTTAGTTTAAATAAACAAGAATTACGACAAAAAAAGAAGCGACCCCCCCCCAATACATTTACTTGTAGAAAATATCTATCTCCATTTGTTCGTATCTATCTATATTATTTTTGTTTATCTATCTATCTATCTATCTATCTCAGTCTATTCCAAACTATATATCCATCTTCATATCTAAACAAGAATTACGACAAATTACAATAAATAAACAAGAATTACAACTTATTACAAATATGGGGGGGCTGCTATATACAGGGATACAGAATTGTTTAAAGCTACAAAGGTGGATCGAGAAAAACTCAGGAGAGATATAAGTACAAGAGATAACCTACTCGAGTTTCACCATAAGGATCTTCAGGGTTAAATCCACTGAATTAATCAAGATATTGATTAATTGCAGTAGACTACACGTGTGTGTTCTTCGCGATTTTTTTATTTTTTAAATTTTTTAACAATTCCGGCCCTGATCGAGAGCATTCTGTGCCTCGTGATTAACGATATATTTATTTCGTATTTCCTTTTCACATAATTGCTTTGATAAAGACTGCTTCATATGGTCGAAACTCAGGAGAGCATGCCGAAAATGTGAAACTGCCAGCCAATTCTGGTGATGTGTGGATTTGTGAGGAGTGTGACCGGGCCCTTTTGTCAAAGGCGGGCTTGGTCAATCTCATGATATCACATGAGAGCTACCCGACTGCAATTGTTGTATCTACCATCCCACACTCTAAGACCCAGCATGATCCCCAACGTGAGGACAAATGATGCGTATACAACACCTGTCGATGCAGTCAACACCGATCGTTATGTGTGCCAGATATGTTCTAGGATATGCAGGATTTTGTCAGGATTAAAGAGCCATGAACAAGCCCACAAACAGACAGGAAGAAGGAAGGGCAGTCGTCTGACAAGACGTTGCGATCAATAATATATATAGATGATTTTGAAATAAACATTTCTGAAGAATAATTAAAGTTCCAATTACCGTCGAACTGGGAAGACAAGGCAACAAACGGTTGTAACTTAAATACAAACCCGAATAGTCACAAAGTCTACTGCAGAATGACAGGATATTTATAAGACTCCACAATGTCATTCAAATCAAGCAGTCAAGCAGAACTCAAGGAATGGAATGACCCAAATCACCCAAATTCATGAATGGGTCATTCTTGATTTCTATATATACCAACTGTCTTGGACACTGCTTAAGTTGTACTTAGTTGCTGTTATTCAAACTAACAGTAGACTTACTGACTTCAATAATTTCAAAGTGGAAAAACATTGATTTTGGGGACTCTTAAGAAAGATAATATTCTCTCAACGGACAATAACGAAATACATTTTGAAATAAACAATTCAAAGTAGAAAGTATATTTCTTTGGAAAAAAAAGTCATCCAATGGACGACCATTCCTCGCATCCTGTTGGTCTGCAGTTTGATTTTGTTGCCTGTCACCCATCTGATTTTGATCGGAAAGAGTGTTGCTTAACACTGACTGTTTGCATTTGTCTGTATTGAATTAAGAAGAATGAATATGGTAGTCATTGTCTGTCTTTAATGGGAACGGCCACATAAAATTTGGCAGTCGTTACTAATATACATTAATACCAGATGGAACGAAATACCCAAAAAAAAACAAAAAAACAAAAAAAATGAAGAACCAGACACAAAGTCAGGGACCAATTATACATTATACAAATATTGTAAAATGAACCCCCATATTATAGCCACAATATACAATGTTTTCATTTTATATTGAATTTATATTGTAAATCGGACACAAAGTCAGGGTCTTATCATACATTGTGAATATATTGTAAAATGAACCCCCACATTATGCAATTATATGGAAACGAGTTTTTTGAACTTACGTTGAAAATTGTACACAAAGTCAGGGTCTTATCATACATTATGAATATATTGTAAAATGAACCCCCACATTATGGCCACATTATGAAGTTTTAGGTTTCTGTTTAAAATTGAACCAGGCTTCCTGAAATAGGACACAAAGTCAGGGTCCAATTATACATTATACTTATATAATAAAATGAACCCCACTTTCTGATCATAACCTCATCCGTCACTCATCTGACTTTGATCGGAAAGAGTGTTGCTTAACTATATCTGCAGGTCTGTATTGAATTAGGGAAGAGCAAATATGGTAGAATTTGGCAGTCGTTACTAATATACATTAATACCAGATGGAACTAAATACCAAAAGGAAAAAAGAAAGGAAAAAAAAAGAAAGAAAAAAAAAGAAAAGAAAAGAAAAAAAAAAGAAAAGAAAAGAGCTTTCTAATACTGTGGACATTTTATTTTATTTATCTGTTTGTTTACTTATAGTGGTTGCCATGGTTACACAACTCTGGCTGGAAATAGCGGAAACGCTTGTAAAACATTGATAACACTAAGCGATTGTTGAATGGAAGAATTTAGAAACGTCATCCAAGATTTCTGGCCGCCTTCTCTTCAACTTTTACAACATTTCGACCGCCTACTCTCTGGCCTTCTTCAGGTGGTGTTGATTGGTTGGTTTGTCGGGTTTTACGGTGTGGGGTTATTTTCGTATTTGCCTGGGGAGTTGTCTGCCCGTTTAGTTTCGCTGGTTCCCGCTAGGGGCCTCGGGTATTTAAGCAGCTGATTTGAACTTCTCTGCTTCTCTTTACCTGCCGACCTACGAGACACCATGAGGTAGTCTTATGACTACCCCTTTCTCGTTGGGGCTTTGCCCCCCCCTACATTACTGTAAGTGATTTATACAGCATGGACTATTCTAGTCTCATGTCTGTACTTTTATGTTTATCCCTTTTACATGTAACTTTATATTACTTATGTATGTATGTTTATGTACACCTCAATGTATTATGTACCCTGTTTATTCTTGTGCTGTTATATAAAATGTTTTGTCCTTCAACCTGTGTCGGAGTTTATTTGCGTTCCAACGAGTTATGACTTTGTCATAACCTTTGAATTTTACAACGGCATGTCAACCCTTGTTGGGTTATTTTATACTGAAAACATTTTGTTTTATTCTTTCTTGTTGGGTTTTAAAAGTTTGTTTTTTTCTTTTTAAACCTGATTTTTTAAAAGAGCTTTTAGAATCGTTTTTTTCTATTTAACCTATTGATGAGACCCTAACAGGTACTACCACACCGAGTCAAAATGGACCTGGGAGAAATGGCAATGAAGGGGTACTCCACATTCCCCAGAGATCCAGAATTGAAACTTCACCATCAGATAGAGTTTAACATCATACCCAGGACATTAAGACCCTCAGAGTGGACCTGGGAGTAATGTTGATGAAGGGGTACTCCACATTCCCCAGAGATCCAGAATTGGAACTTCACCATCAGATAGAGTTTAATATCATACACAGGACATTAAGACCCTCAGAGTGGACCTGGGAGTAATGTTGATGAAGGGGTACTCCACATTCTGCAGAGATCCAGAATTGGAACTTCACCCTCAGATAGAGTTTAACATCATACCCAGGACATTAAGACCCTTAGAGTGGACCTGGGAGTAATGGCAATGAAGGGGTACTCCACATTCCCCAGAGATCCAGAATTGAAACTTTACCATCAAATAGACTTTAGCATAGGGTCTGCTTTTCATTTTAAACACAAATTAAAATTAATTAAATCGTTTATTTAAGTTCAAATTTTTGTTTAAGTCAAAAAGTAGTAACATAATGAGCATCAGTAAAAAAAACAAAGCAAAATAATATTACAAATGTGCCAAGGGGTTGGTGTGTGTGTGTGTGTGTGTGTATGCATTGGTTTGGAGGTTGATTTTGAAGGCTATCACAATGCAGGTGTAAAGAAAAGATAATAAGGTAACAATGATGTTGTTTGTTAACCTGTGATTTATTCTTGATATTTCGAGATAAAATCTCTTTTTCAAAAGATCACTGGAACTGAAGTCGTCTTGTTATGGCATTTCTAGTTAAATTAAATTTTTTTTTTTTTGAAAATGATGGTATTTTTTATATATATATTAATCAATATCTTGATAAATTCAATGGATTTAACCCTGAAGATCCTTATAGTGAAACTCGAGTAGGTTATTTCTGCACACACTATAGTACTATATATATATATATATATATATATATATATATATATTTATAAAGATAAAAGGTGGCTTACCGGTGAATATGGGCATGATTGTTGGAGGTGCACAAAATCCAGGGGTTAAGTCAGCGATATAACAAATACAAAGTGCTCAATACAAAGTAGAGCAAATTTATTAAAGAAAAGCTTTATTACGTAACATCTTATTCAATGAACACACGTGTGATTGGCTGCAATTAATCGGTACCTCGATTAATTCACTGGATTTAACCCTGAAGATCCTTATGGTGAAACTCGAGTAGGTTTCTATTGTATCCATTTCTTTATATATATATAATATATATATACGCCCACCTATACAACATAATAGATAAAAGTAACTCAGCGATAAAATTAAACAAACGATACAAAAATTAGAATTTATTTTAGAGAGTGTTCGAGATCAGCTGATGTTGATAACAATAACGTTTTTCATATTATTATCTATGATGATAACAAATAGTTTCCTCTGTGTGTGTGTGTGTGTGTATATATATATTATATAAAAGATAAACCTAATGAGTCAGATAAACCTACTAAAAGTTTCACTTAGTGCTCTTCAGGGCTAAGATCCGACTAAAGAGATTTGGAGCAAACTCACATTTATTCATGGTTTAAGGTGCATACTAGAACTGAAGTAGTAGGATTCAATTTAATTCTTAAAAGAAGAAGAAAAAAAAATAGATAAAAATAAAAATTAAATAAATAAAGAAAATCGAAAAAGAAAAAGATTTATAGAGTGTTATGTCTTTTGTCTTTTTCTTTTATTGGTTAGTTTAGTCTATACTAATTCTTTTATGCCTAGGTGGTAGGTTTGTATAAATGTGAGTTTGCTCCAAATCTCTTTAGTCGGATCTTAGCCCTGAAGAGCACTTAGCGAAACTTTTAGTAGGTTTATCTTCATTATTTGCTCTACTTAGGTATTGAGCACTTTTTACTTATTATCTTTAGTCTCCTGGCAGTTTTGTATGAATATATATATCTTATATATATATATATATACATATAAATTGTTTTTTTCTTTTGGCCAAAATATTGTACCAATAGATTATTTTTTGTTGGTACAATTATCTTGGTCTTTTCTTTTTTTCCAAAATTTTTTTCTCCCCGGGTGATGTTTGGTAGTATATTTTTACAATCAAACTATTTGCTGGTTTTTTTCTCACCGCAAGGATTTACCAACACGCTTGGTATATTAAATATATATATATATTTTTTTTTTTTTTTGAGGATATGTGCTTAATTGAAGTCATAACCTAATTTTGAAAATTAATTAGTTAATAATTAATGAATTTAGGCGGGCATATATGTTCAAATGTAAGGCTAAACAAATCGAGAAAATGTCAATCCCTCAAACTGACAGGCGAAGTCTCTAACAGTTACACTATCTTGCCAATTCCACATTCTTCGTTTTGTTTCGAGTCACACACGGAGCCGTCTCCCATGTCTATAACCTTGCTGATGAGACCTAATAGGTCAAAATGTACATTCAGGGATTGACATTTTCTCGATTTGTTTAGCCTTACATTTGAACATATATGCCCGCCTAAATTCATTAATTATTAACTAATTAATTTTCAAAATTAGGTATGACTTCTATTAAGCACATATCCTCCAAAAATTGTCAGCTTTAAACCATATAAAAAAATAAACACATTTGTTTGTTTACTTAACCTCACACACATATATATATATATATATATATATATATATTAAACCTAATGAGTCAGATTTTTGCTCTGATGAGCTAAGAGCGAAACTATTAGTAGGTGTATCTGACTCATTAGGTTTGACTTTATTTTTTGCTCTAGGAGTTGTGAGATATGTTGTGAGAGAAAGTAAGAGAGTCTTGGGAATCCTTGCTGTCAGCAAGATCTGATGATGATGAAGAAGAAGATGATGAAATCAGATTATTCAAGCCAGTCATTTTTTTGTTCGACAATGTGACAGTGAAAAGGTTAATCTGGGCAGTGCCAGGTATCCCTAGTGATTCAACGACTGACAAGTTTGAGAGTAAAGTTTGTTTTGTTTGTTTCTTGTTTTGTTTTAAAGCTAACTTAAGTAGTAGATGAGTAATTTCTTTGTTGAGATGACAAACTACCTTGGTTTTAGGTTGATGTTTTTGTATTTTTGGGTTTTTGTCGTACTTTTTAACCTTTCGAATGACAAAGCGGACAATCACTTGAAAAAAGAAAAAAAAAAAAAAAAAAAGAAGAAAAAGAAAACAAAAAAAATGAGATTTATCCCAAACCACAAGTAGCTATCCGGTGTCGCCTGGGTAGAGGGCAGATTCTTTTTTAAAGTTAGTCTTGCAGATCCATTATAACTGAATCACTCATAGGATTGATTTGGACCAAGTCACCAACAGGCGGTAATCAATAACTATTTCCTTGTAAATTCCTACCATAAAATAAACTGAACCCCCATTTTATGTCCGTGTTTTTGTATTTTATTTTTCTTACACCCGTTATGTATCAATACAAATTATATTTTCTTTATTCATTTTAATATTCACTTCAATGTGTATATTCTAAAAGCTTTTATTTTGTGAGAATGTTTAGTTTTAAAGTGGGGGCTCGTTTTACAATTTAGGCATAAAATTGGATCCTCCTTTTATGACCGTAATTTTGTTTTTTTCGTCTACGATGATTAAAATCTGACGTTTTTATTTTAGAGTACCAAAGCCAAAAAGAAAAGAAATAACAACAAAAGGTAATATTCAACTTTTTACTCGTAAATTCCTGCCATAAAATTAGGCTTGGGCATTTTATGGTAGGAATTTACGAGTAAAAAGTTGAAGTGTAAAAACGAATCCCCAGTTTAAAACTAACCATTCTCACAAAATAAAAGTTTTTAGAATATACACATTGAAGTGAATATTAAATTAAATAAAGAAAATATATTTATTATTGTAACATAACGGGTGCAAGAAAAATAAAACATTTATTGCAAAAACACGGACATAAAATGAGGGTTCAGTTTATTTTATGGTAGGAATTTACGAGCTAATAGTCCTTTATTACCCAACAGGCACCCCAGCACAGATCAGTTTTGAAAGGAACTGAATTTTGCTTTTCACTGATTGTCAGTAGAGAAAATCAGCAGCTGATAAAAATGAAAAAGATTTTGCTATCAAATTTTAATTCTAAAATTCTGAAATAGGGTTAGGGGTTAGGGTTAGCAGTTATTATTATAACCTTATAATATGCTTTTTATAAATCTTTTTTATTAACTATCCATAGAGGCCCATGGAAAATAAATAAACGTGTTTTAAGTTTCGTTATTTTATGAGGAAGTGCGTCCCGGTCTCCTGCCTCAAAAATTGCTACCCGGTGACTATCAAAATAACAACCCCAGCTCATCGTAATTCTTGTTTATTTATAGTAATTTGTCGTAGTTCTTGTTTAGATATGAAGATGGATATATAGTTTGGAATAGACTGAGATAGATAGATAGATAGATAAACAAACAAAATAATATAGATAGATATGAACAAATGGAGATAGATATTTTCGACAAGTAAATGTATTTGGGGGGGGGTCGCTTCTTTTTTGTCGTAATTCTTGTTTATTTAAACTAAAAACAAGACATTAAACAAACATGAATAAAAAAAAAAATCTTAGTATTTAAAGTAATATAGATAAATATGAACAAATTGAGATAGATAGATAGATAGATAGATATGAAGATGGATAGTTTTGAACAGACTGAGCTGGGTCGTTATTTTAATAGTCACCGGGTAGCAATTTTTGAGACAGGAGACCGGGACGCACCTCCTCATAAATTACCCTAAGTTTTATTAAAAAAAAATAATATTAATTTATCTATTGTGCAAAATTAATTTTTTCACATATGCTAACAAGAACATGAAATAACTAATTTTTAAAATTAAAATCAAAAACTTTTTTAGTATAAAAACATGCCTTTCATTTTTTATCATCTGCTGATTTTTTTTACTGACAACCGGTGAAAAGCAAAATTCAATTCCTTTCAAAACTGATCTGGGCTGGGGTGCCTGTTGGTGACTTGGTCCTTGATTTTAATACATTGGAGAATAAAACAATAATATTAGAGATCAATAACACCAAGTAATTATTTGTTTATAGAAGGAAAAAAAATAGAGGGGGGAAATAAATATTTGTTTGTTCTGCTTATGATCAGTCTGTCGATCTCCAGTCTGTTTAAGATTGGTTTGGTTTCTTTGCACAATTATGGGGTTTCAAGTAAATGTTCTTTGTTGAGGGGGGGAGCAAAAAGAAGTGAGTCAAACGCCTAATTCGCAGGCTACAACACTGTCGTCTACCAGCAGCTGAAGTCGCAACACTCTTACTGCAGTCACCCCACTTCTACTTATACTGCCGTTTCCCCTTATCATCCGGGCACATCAGTCGAACCTTGCGCCGGTGCACAATTCTCGTGCAGGCCCCAACATCCGGGCACCTGAATTGCATCTCGCGTCCATCCAGTGCCTAAATCGCATTTCTTAGCATTCGGGAGGGCGCTGGTTCGACTCCGGCAGGCAAGACACTCTCACTCTTTTTCCAAATGAGTACGGTGGTACTCGTTCTCCGTCACCGGCATGCAAATTAACCACCCCATATATTATGTAAACGTTTATTTCTTAGTGATATATAAGACACATTGCAGGATTTTAAAAGCACTAATAACATGGGCTATTTTGAGGCAAATCTAACTCAGATTTTCATGGAGATCTTGTTAATAAATAAGATTTATTCTGTGTACTAGATGTGGCTACCCGGCGTCGCCAAGGTAGAGGGGGGATTTTTTAAAAGTTAGTCCCGCAGATCCATTATTACTGTCCTGTGTTGGATCCTGATAGAATGCCCAATTAAAATCCCTATGTAAAAAAAGACCTTGCATTGATCCAGCTACTCTGAAAAGAAATGTTAATGTCTACACAAAAAAAAATCCATGCTGTTATCAGTTAAATTTTATTTTTTAATTATCTTCACTAATATAAATCAAATCTTTATTATTTTTGCTCAAAAACCAAGCCCTGGTGATATTTAATGTATATATATATATTTACTTTGTTGTTAACTGTTTTATTTTCAAAGTTTCATCCGGACATACATATACACACAACCGCCCTTTATATTTGTATAGATTACATTCAGACATACATAAACACAACTGTCCTTTATACATGTATAGATTACGTTCGGACATACATACACACAACTGTCCTTTATATATGTATAGATTACATTCGGACATACATACACAAAACTGCCCTTTATACATGTATAGATTACATTCGGACATACATACACACAACTGTCCTTTATACATGTATAGATTACATTCGGACATACATACACACAACTGTCCTTTATATATGTATAGATTAACTTTTTAGAAAGTTAACTTTCTAGGTTGGTTGGATTTTACTGCATGTCAACCCTGGTTGGGTTATTTTATGCCGGAGACACTTTATTTTATTCATTCTTCATAGGCACTCAATTTTTTTTTAAACATATTTTTTTTCTTCTTTTTCATGTTTTTATATCTTACCCATAGATGGGACCCTAACAGGTACTACCACTCCAGGTCTGAGTGAACCTGGGAGTAGAGGTGAAAAATAAAATAACCTTAAACAGGTTGACATGCGATTAAAATCCATCGACATACAATGAACATGATTTCCTAACCTCTAGGCATAAAATAACCCCAGACATGTTGACATGCCATTAAAATCAATCAACATACAATGAATGTGATTCCTTAACCTCTAAGCATAAAAAAATAACATTATATTCTTCTGGATACCAAGTCACATTGGTATCCAAGGAAATGAAAAGCCGCAAGAAAGGCACTTCAAACAGATATGAGCAAATCTAAAATCCCATATACAGATCTGAAACCAACCATAAACAAATTTATATTAGACAAATGGCAGAAATCATGGGACAATCTGACCCAAAACGAAATACAAGAAGTAATACTCGCCAGTTTGTGTATTGGGTACACCCACATTACCCATTCATACCTGTTAAAAGGGGAGGATGCCCCAGTGTGCCCAACATGCAAAGTATAACTTACAACCAAATATATCCCTCTAAATTGTAACAGCCTTAAACATATCCGCACTAATTACTATCAAGCAAGAAACCCGAGGGACATCTTTAAGAATACAAACCCTGAAAACATTTTAAATTTTCTAAAAAAAAAAAAAAAAGCAACCTTTTCAACAAGATATAACAAAACATAACAGAATATCTCCATAGAATCACTACTTTAAAGACTGAAATCCAAAATAACCTTTTCTGGTATTAAATGACCCACAGAGGTTGATATGCCGTTAAATAAAACTCAAAACGAATTGGTTTTCAAAACTGGCTTGCTAATAATTATACCGTAAGGGAATTTGGCACCCAGTACGAATCAACCTCATTATTTAGTAATAATTGGTCTTCAAGCCGAGCTTGCTAACCGTTGCGCCAAGACGAGGTGCCCATGGAATCTCTACGTTAGTATTCAATAAATAAAAGCCCGAATGCAAGGTTTCTTTTTCGTAGTCTTCGAGAGTGCGCCTGTGTGCTATGTATGGGGAAGGGGTTGTAGTGAGGGGTGAGAACAGCCGTGCCTGCTGAATATGCTAAGTTTGTCTTCATCTTGTTTACACCCCCACCCACACCCACTTCGTCAGGGTGATTCATCTTAGGAATATTCCGGCAGGGGTAGGGGGCTGAGTTGAGCGTTAGGGGGTGTGACATTTCTTTCTTTCTTTCTCTCTTTTCTGCCAGGCCTCTTCTTTCTTTCCATCAACACAGACTACACACTACCCCCCCCCGACCCATCAAAAAAATGTTCCCCCCTCCTCCTCTGACGCCCCCGCCCCCCGGTTCCTCAGCCACAGGCTTCCTTTTCTGACACCTCTTCTTTGTCTCAGAGACAATTCCTTCATTAAAAAAAAGTAAGGGGCAGCAGGTTCAATAAAAAATTTTTGACAACGATTTGCAACACATCAAACTAAATTTTGAAAATAATTTTAAAAATCTGATTCAAAAATGGTAAAAAAAATCTCCCAAAAATCTCACGAACTTTTCTTTTCAAATTTAAAAAAAATCTTTTTATTTATTTATTTACTTTTTTATTTTATTTTATTTTATTTTTTCCTACTTTTTTTTTTTTTTTAAGTAAGTCAGGTTAGTAATTGTTTTATTTCATTTATTTAACGAATCTTGAAATATTTTCTAAACTAAAATATTTATGTGCAGTTTAGAAAATATTTCAAATTCGTTAAATAAATGAAATAAAACAATTACTAACCTCACTTACTAAAAAAAAGAAAAAAAAAAAAAAAAAAGTCAAGTATTTTGAATCGGATTTTTAAAATTAATTTTAATTTCAAAATTTAGTTTGATGTGTTGCAAATCGTCGTCAAAAATTTCCGTTTTAATTTTGACGACGATTTGCAAGATTAGCCCAATTTTTTATTTATTTATTTATTTTATTTTTTTGGCTTATTTAAAAAAAAATTATTACAAGGTGTGTTTGACGACGATTTGCAACACATCAAACTAAATTTTGAAATTAAAATTAATTTTAAAAATCCGATTCAAAATACTTTACTTTTTTTTTCTTTTTTTTTTTTAGTAAGTGAGGTTAGTAATTGTTTTATTTCATTTATTTAACGAATTTTGAAATATTTTCTAAACTGCACATAAATATTTTAGTTTAGAAAATATTTCAAGATTCGTTAAATAAATGAAATAAAACAATTACTAACCTGACTTACTAAAAAAAAAAAAAGTAGGAAAAAATAAAATAAAATAAAAAAGTAAATAAATAAATAAAAAAGATTTTTTTAAAATTTGAAAAGAAAAGTTCGTGAGATTTTTGGGGGATTTTTTTTACCATTTTTGAATCAGATTTTTAAAATTATTTTCAAAATTTAGTTTGATGTGTTGCAAATCGTTGTCAAAATTTTCCGTTTTAATTTTGACGATGATTTGCAAGTTTTGCCAAAAACCAAAAGACTGAATTTTAAATGAAGACATAAAAAAAGAAATTAATCTTTTCATTTATTTTTACATCTATCTATACTATTTAAAAGCCACCCTATTCGGCGGCAATTAAGTTAGCTCCAGGGGACACAGTGTAGTGGATACAGGTGTTGAGTTAATACAGTTTTAAGTGACAGTTATCTCTAGGCTGCAGGTTCAATCCTGGTCAAGGGTGACAGTAACATAGAATAATGCCCGCGTCCGTTGTAGGCTGACAAAACACTGCATCTTTCAAGGCCTCCATGCTTCCTGTAGTCTGCCAACACCATGCCTGATGCCCCTCTCCACACACATACATGCATATTATTACTGTTAACTGTTCATGTTCCTGACACTAATACATTATTCTGTGTACTAGACATGAGACTTTGAGGAATTGTGGTGCACCTGAGCACTGTACACAATAAATTTCATTATTTTTTATCAAATAATCAACACAGCTTAACGCCTGTACCCCAGCTATGGTTAACAGAATGAGAACAGGATATCCAATTCCTTGACGAAGCTGTTTCACATAGCGCTAATACCCTTGGGAAAGGTATGAATCCAATTCTCTCTCCATCTATGGGTAAAATAGCAGGGCAGACTGGGCTCTTTAACCATGGCTTTGTAACCTGTCTAGGAGAAGGAAAACTCTGAATTCAAACCTGTTAAACTCCGCTTAAAAATGACCTTGTGGTACATCCTGCTCAAGCGGAGGGGTTGGTAAATATATATAACAATAAAGATGAGGACAATTGTCTGAATAATCCAAATCTATTAATAATGGAGATTCGCTTCTGGTTTTTGTCTGTAACAAAAATTACGTCACTGCTTACGTCACTATACCCGAAATCGTCATAACAGAATAAATACACTCAAAATTTGAGCATGCAGCATTAGACAGTCCTCATTGTTTTTTAAAACAAATTTCAATAGATACATCCCCAGTATCATATATTTATATATAGTTTGGTTTATTTTAATAGATATTCAAAGTTAATAGAACTAAAATTTCAATTTCAAATTGTTTTATTTTTTTTTACTCCTTTAATAAATTTGATGATTTCATGATTTATGGTTCAAACTCTCCGACATTTAATTTAATTTTTAACTTCCACCTCCTCAAGCAATATCTTTCAAAAATTTATTTTTGCATTGCCCGGAGGGTGTTTTTTTTTATTTTGCTAGTAATACTAATTATCAAACCTCATCTAAAAAAACTCAGAGACATAGGCTTAAGTAAAGTTGGTAGTTTTTACTGTAACTGCTGCAGCATTCACCCAACGAATTCACCGATCCAAAGTAATTGAGGTTATCAGTGTCAGTTATACGCGGTTCAATCTGTGAACTCCATAAAGGCCTGGGTCTCCTAGGATCAGCTCGGTATCTTGATTGACTGTTTCGAGCTATGTTTTCAGTTGACCCCCTTTCTATCCTAGAGGTGGTACTGGGTTAATGGTTTGGTTTGGTTTGTTTTGTTTTACGGAATATCAACCTCGGTGGGTCATTTAATGCCGACAAAGTTGTGAAATTAATCAGTTACCGCCTTCTAGCACCCATATGATAAAAAGGGTTGGGGCTTGCCATAAGGGCAATAGGGTTGGGAAAATCATATAGGTGCTAGGGCTTGATGTGACCAGCCGATTGATCGGAGGGGTCCTTTCTGACCGCCCGTCTAGCTCAAGATAGGGCCAAATTGGAGTATTGCAAGTCATGAACTGCTCATCCACCTGGGCTCCATCCTTAGGCATCACGGGTCACCACCCATGGCCAACAGGTGGCCCCATTGGGGGAGTCTTACCCCGGTTAGTCGGTGCATTCTAATGCCACAGCCGACAGGGCGGCTGGGTTAATGGATTCACCGATGATATCACTGGGCTGTCAACATAGGGCATGACTGAGCCAGCAAAGACGTCTCGCAACAAAGATCCTGCTGGAGGGAGGAGATTCTGCATCTTGCCTGAACAGTGGTGCTTGAGATGAGTTGCCACCATCGAACACAGAGAATGCAGTGAAGGCACTAATGCTCAATCAAGAGTTAGCAGAGTGGCCTATTGTCAGTATCAGCAAGGGAGTCTATCCCCTTTTTGCTAGTGCTAGACCAGAGAGTTTTTTTGTTTTTTTTGCTGAGGTCGAGCACCACAGCTACTGTCAGCTCCCCACTTTACTGCTCAGATCAGATTACCTATTCTGTGCTACTCAGGCGCTGAGTAGGCGAGAACCTTCTGATTCTTCACTCCTACCTAGATAGAAGCATCAATATCATCATGGACAGATGTTAACTATGAAATGCTTATTAGAATCCTTCACTCCTTCCTAAGTAGAAGCATCAATATCATCATGGACACTGTTAACTATGAAATGCTAATTAGAATCCTTCACTCCTTCCTAAATAGAAGCATCTATATCATCATGGACAGCTGTTAACTATAAAATGCTTATTAGAATCTTTCACTCCTTCCTGAATAGGTGTATCAATATCATCATGGACAGCTGTTACAATAAGAAACCAACAGCTTCAGAAGACGCTTCGTAATAAATAATTTACCTCGAGATGTACATGAAGTGAGTGGCGTAGTGTAATATAAGTAAAGATATATTTCATGAATTTGTCTGAGAACACTATATCTTTGATGATATAAAAATATATATATATATATATATATATATATATAGCAAATGACTTTTATTGCTAGTATTTGCACTATTAGCAGGGCTTAGAAAATACTGACTGCATTCTCTAGAGAGGGGTAAGACCCCCACCAAATGAGGTTGGTTGAGTGGTTGGATTTTACGGCATGTCAACCCTTGTTGGGTTATTTTATACCGAAGACATTTTGTTTTATTCATTCTTGTTGGTATTCAATTTTTTTTTCAAACACATTTTTTTTTTACTATTTCTCTGAATTTTTGAGATGAGGCTTGATAATTGGATACATAGCGTAGTAGATATAGGCGTTGATTTAAGACAGTTTGAAGTGATAGTTATCTCTAGGCTGCAGGTTCAATCCTGGTCAAGGACGACAGTAACATAGAATAATAATCAACGCTGCTTAACACCTGTACCCCAGTTTGGATAGCGTAATGAGAACAGGATACCCCTGTGGATTGAATAAAGGGTTAGGTTCAAAGTCCGTGATGGCTCCTGATTTCAAAAAGAAGGTTCCCAAAAAAAGAAGGTTCCCAAGTTCAAGAGGGCTCCTGAGTCCAACAAGAAATACCTGAAGAAGGTTGGAGGGCACATTGACTGAAACATTGTACAGATAACAATAAAGATGAGGACAATAATCCAAATAATACACATTTTTAAACTTATTTTTTTCTAGTTAACGCATGGAACCCTAACAGGTACTACCACTTCATCTTGCTTAGGTGGTATTAAGTATTACTATCTAATAATTTTCTAACAGATCTATTTAACCCAGTTGTTAGAGCGTTCGGCTAGAAACCACAAGGTTCCTAGTTCGATACCGGTCTCCGCCAACTCAGCGTATGAGTAGCACAGGGATCTGTGCGTAAAGTAAGGAGCTGATGGTAGGTGTGGCGCTCCACCTCAGATGCTAAAAACAATCTCCTTGGTCTAGCGCTATTGAAAAGGGGATAGACTCTTTCGCTGACTGGCTGATACCGACTTTAGGCCACCCCGTCGACTTTACTTATTTGTTGTATTTTATGGCATGTCAAACCTTGTTGGGTTATTTTATGCCAAAGATGTTTTTGTTTTATTCATTCTTGTTGGGTATTCAAATTTTTTCAAATTCAATATTTTTTAAAAACATTTTTAATACTCAATTTTTTTTATCTATTTAACCCATAGATGAGAACCTAACAGGTGTTACCACTCTGGGTCAGAGTGGAACTGGGAGTAATGGTAATGAAGGGGTGCTCTGCAATTCCAGAGTTCCAGAATTGGAACTTCATCACTTGATGAAGTTTAGCATCATACCCAGGACAATAAAACCCTCAGCCACCGCCTTCTAGCACCCATATGATAAAAAGGACTGGGACTTGCCATAAGGGCAATAGGATTGGGACAATTATATAGGTGCTAGGGTTTGACAAGACCAGTCGACTGATCAGAGGGGCGGACTCTCTGACCACCCGTCCAGCCTAAGTAAGGACCAAATTCGGGTGTTGTATGTAATTGGACTGCACAACCAGTAGGGTTCCAACCTTAAGCATCATGGGTTGCCACCCATGACTAACAGGTTGCCCCATTGGAGGGATTTTACCCCTCTGCAGAGGTGCAGTCAGTGCATTCTAACACACCAGCTGACAGGGCAGTCCGGAGATAGACTTTAACACTATACCCAAGATCCTAGGCCACTGCCTTTTAGCACATATATGATAAACAGGGTTGAGGCTTGCCATAATGACAATAGGGTTGGGACAATCATATCGGCACTAGGGCTTGACATAACCAACATTGATTGGAGGGGGCCTCTCCAACCGCCTGTCTAGCCAAAGTAAGGGCTAAAGTGTTGCATGTCATGGACTGCTCATCCACCAGGGTTCTGTCCTTAAAAATCACTGGTGGCCCCCTGGGGTGGGGAGGGGTAAACCGGTGTATTCTAAAACCTTAGTTGAAGGGCTACTCCAGCTCAGAGTGGACCTGGGAGTCATGGAAGTGAAGGTGTACTACACTCGGAACCTCACCGCTAGATGAAGTTAACATCCTACCCAAGACATGCTATTTTTCCATTTATTAATTTAGGCGCCCTGTTGGTGGGGCATTAGAATGCACCGACTGCACCTCTGCAGAGGGGTGAGACTCCCCCAAATGGGGTCACTTGTTGGCCGAAGGTGGCGACCCATGATGCTTAAGGACGGAGTGGATGGGCAGTCCATGACATGCAACATTCCACATAGACCCTTACTTAGGCTAGACGGGCGGTCAGAGAGGCCCCATCTGATCAATCGGCTGGTCACGTCAAGCCCTAGCACCTATATGATTGCCCCAACTCTTTTTATCATATGTGTGCTAAAAGGCGGTGGCTGAGGGTCTACATGTCCTGGGAATGACGTTAAACTCTATCTGATGGTGAGGTTCCAGTTTTGGAGGTTTGGGGAATGTGGAGCACCCCTTCATCACCATTGCTTCCTGGTCCACTCTGACCCAGAGTGGTAGTACCTGTTAGGGTCCCATCTATGGGTTAAATAGAAAAATGTATTTATTAAAAACAATTGAGTATCCATTAAGAATTGATTTATTTCAAAACTTTATCGGCATTAAATGACCCACTGAGGTTGATATGCCGTAAAACAAAACAAACCAAACAAACCAATCCGTTAATTAAAAACAGATTTAAAACATTAAGGAAGGAAAATAAATAGAAAGTTATTCAAAACATTGCTTTTTGTTTTAGGAATTTTTTTTGTTTTATTCTTTTAGAAATGAATCAGAAAGATGTTTTTTTTTTTTTTTTAACTCATTCTTTGGTCTATAAAACCCATAGATTGGACCCTAACAGGTAATACCACTCCAGGTCAGGGTGGACCTTGGAGTAATGGCAATGAACAGGTACTCCACTCGGAACCTCACCACTAGATATAGTTTAACGTCCTACCCAGAATACCTTAAAAGATACTACCACTCCAAGTGAGGGTGGACCTGGGAGTCATGCCGATGAATGGATACTCTACTGGGAACCTCACCACTAGATCTAGTTTAACCTACTACCCAGGAAACGCTATTTTTTCCAGTAATTGAAACCAGATTTTAAAACATTAAAAAAAGAAAAAAGAAAGTGATTCAAACCATTGCATTATATTCTAGGAATTTTAATGAAAATTTCCATTAGTTTTTTTTTCTTTCATTATTCTAAAATTAAATTAGAAAGCCGATCCCCGTTCATTCACAAAAGAATAAAAGCGATCTGTGTTTTAGAATTAAATGCAAAATTAAAACTTCAAATTTGCTTAAATTATTACAATATGTTCTTGACCATTCTTAAAGATTTTTTTTGTTTAAACTTAAAAACTGACCCCCACTTCATGTATATTTCAATTCTGAGCAATTTCAGCAGTTTCTCAAGTCATGGTGTGTAAAACATAGAAAATCATCAGTAGCATACCCTCAATCCAATGGCCGAGCGGAACTCGCTGTCAAAACTGCCAAAAGAAAAATCCATGGCAACACAGGCCCTCAGGGTTCACTAGACAACGATAGTGTTGCCCAAGCAATCCTCCAATACCCCCAATTCAAGGCATCGGCCTATCCCCAGCACAGTTGCTGCTCCACCGCCAACTCCGGGATTCAATCCCATTGAGACCTATCCTCTACAAACCACATTCTGAATGGATAGCCGCAGCACAACATCGAGAGGAGAGCTTTTGTCAACGGAACGTCCTGCTGTCAGAAAGATACAATAAGCACACACACAGTCTTGAACCACTACAGAATGGTGACAAAGTAGCCATCCAAAACACATCAAACCGCCGGTGGACCATTACAGGCACCGTCATTGAAGTTCTCCCACATCGGCAATACTGGCTCCGAGTGGATGGATCAGGTAGGATCACACTCAGAAACCGACGCTTCCTGAAAAAGCTGATCACAAAACCCAAACCCACACCATTGCCTAGTGCTATGCTTGATCCCATTGGCTCCAACTCTAACACCCCACACTTCAATACTAGGGACCTGGCCTCACCCGATGTCACTCCACCCCCGAAACCAAGGCCGACGAAAATACCCCGGGCATTGTCAAGATTGCTCCCCTGTAATCAGCCTGGCCGAAAAGAACTAATTTCTCCTCAAAGGCCAATACGCTCACACAATGGGAGTGGGGGGAGGAAGTGGAGATGTAGAATAATCATACAAAGTCCAATTACCGTCGAATTGGCAAGACAAGACAGCAAGCAATTGTAACTGAAATACGATTCTGGCTTGCTGTCTTGTCTTGCCAATTCGACGGTAATTGGACTTAGTATAATTATTCTACAATGTACAGAGACTAACATGAATATTCAGCCCTGTCAGCTGGGGGTTTTGAATACACCGACTGCACCTCTGCAGAGAGGTAAGAACACCCCCTCCCAATTGTGCCACCTGTTGGCCATGAGTGGGCACCCATAATGTTTGAGGATGAAATCCTAGTGGATGAGCAGTCCATGACATGCAACACTCCTCTTAGACCCTTACTTAGGTTAGACGGCCAGTCGGAGAGGCCCCTCCGATCAATCAGCTGGTCATGTCAAGCACTAGCACCTATATGATTGTCCCAACCCTATTGCCCTTATGGCAAGCCCCAAGCCTTTTTATTATATATGTGTTAGAGGGCAGTGGCTGAGGGTCTTAGTGTCTTGGGAATGACGTTAAACTCTATCTGATGGTGAGGTTCCAGTTCTGGAGTTCTAAGGAATATGGAGTACCCCTTCATCACCATTAATCCCAGGTCCATGAGAGCTACACAAGAATGCTGCGTGCAGTCTTTAACAACTTGTTGAAACAGTACCCCACAAAGAAGCAGCTGTACGGCCACCTGCCTTCTATCTCACAAACCATCTGAGTGAGATGGACAAGACATGCTGGACACTACTGGAGGAACAAGGACGAACTCATTCTTCTGTGGAAGCCAACACATGGACATGCTAGTGTATGCTGCCCAGCAAGCACCTACATTGACCAACTCTGCGCTGATACTTGATGCTGCGCAGAGGACCTCCCGGGGACAATGAATGATAGAGAAGGTTGGCGAGAGATTGTCATGGATATCCGTGCTAATTGAGTGACACGATGATGATGATGATGATGATATAGAACTCAATTAAAATAACATTAAAATAAGTGTAATATTCTTATATTCATTCTTATTTAGTTTTGTTAGTTTTTCTAATTTGATCTAATATCAAATATATTAAATCAATACATCTTATAAATATATATTAATATATATTAAATATACTAGCAAACATATGCACCCTCTGGGTGCAAGTAATTAAGTTTTAATGTAATAAAATATATCAAATTAGAAAGGCTAATAAAACTAAATAAGAATGCAGATAAAAAGATTTGAAACAGAGCGGGGGTATAATCGAAAAATAGAACAACTGAAATTACTCTTCCTTCACTCCCGTCTTTCATTGCTAAATTTTCCTAATTTATCTATTTAGTTAAAATAGGCAGTAAAGAATAAAATTACAGTTATTTCTTCTTGTTAATGAATTTCTTTTAAGATTTATTCTCGAGGTATTTGCTAATATTCATTAAGATAAAACCAAGCAATTAAAAATCAATAATACCAAGTACATATTTATTAAAATCAATCTTTTTATATCAATATGCAAATTAACCTACCAGCCCACACTGTAAACTACTATTTTTGTTGTATATTTAAATACAATTGCATGTTGTTAGTATGGAGATATGGTCAACGGTATTTATAATGTAAAACAATTTTATTAATGATTGAGATTTGAATAGAATAACATCTTGGAGAATGTAACGTAAATAACTGAAGGAATTGTGACTTGAGTAGTAATATAGTTTCGGCTACAGACAGATAAGCACACAATCCCCATTATAATAAGATTAACATATATCTTATTATAATGGAGATTGTGTGTTTGTCTGTCTGAAGCCGAAACTAAATCACTACTCAAGTCACAATTCCCTTAGTTATTGACGTCACATTCACCATGAATTCATTTTTATTTAAACCTCAGTTATTGATAAAATTGTTATACCTTATTAATACTTTTGACTTTATCTACATTCTAATAACATGCAATTGTATTTATATATGCAACAAAATAGCGGGTTACAGTGTGAACAGGAAAGCTAATTTGCATATTGATATTAAAAGTTTAATTTTATTAAATATGCGCTTGGTATTATTGATTTCTAATTGTTTGTTTTTTTTCTTAATGCATATGAGCAAAAAACTCGGGGATAAATCTTAAAAGAAATCCTTTAATATAAAGAAATAACAGTAATTTTATTCTTTACTTCCTAATTTAACTAAATAGTTAAATTAGGAAAATTCAGCAATAAAACGAGGGAGTGATGGAGAATGATGGAAGACTTAGTTTCAAAGTTGTTCTATTCTTCGATTATACCCCCTCTGTTTCAAATCATTTTATTTAGATTTTTATTTAGTTTCAAAAGTATTTCAAATTTAACATATTTCATTACATTAAAATTCAAATACTTGCACCCGGAGGGTGCATATATTTGCTAGTTAAATTAATATATATTAGATATATTAAATATATTATAACTTTAATACTTCCACCCCGGAGGGTGAATTTTCTTCCTAGTTTTCTTAATAGATATCATATGTGTGGGATGTAGCCTGATATACTCATTTTTTTAAATTACAGTATTAGGATTTTAACTATGGCATACAGACTTTAATCGAATTGTGACCAGAATTTTGAAAAGAAAAAAAGTAATAAAAAATATATAATTTTATATTGAAATAAATTAGAATAACATTAAAATAAGTGTAATATTTTTATATTTATTTTCATTTAGTTTTTTTAGTCTTTCTAATTTAATATTTTATTACATTAAAACAATAAATAGTGTACCGTAGGTACCATTAATTTTCTCAGTGAAATCCCCACCCCCACCCCGCTATATTTAACACAATGAAATTTGCATAAAGGTTAATATTATCTTGAAAATTTTTCATCGATTCGAAAGAAGAAACATTAAAAAACTACTAATGATTGTTTTTAACAAATTTTTTCAACTTACAGGAATAATGAAAATTAGATACAAAAAATATGTTTTCTCAGAAGCACCCAGAAATAAAAAATAAATTTTTTTTAAATTAATAAAAAATTATACAATTTGATATAGAAATCAATTAGAATAACATAAAAATAAGTGTTATATTTCTATATTCATTCTTATTTAGTTTTGTTAATCTTTTTAATTTAATATATTTTATTACATTAAAACTTAAATAATTACGTCCAGGAGGTGAATACTTTTTAAGTATAGCATACAAACTTCAATCGAATTGTGACCGAAATTTTGAAGAAAATAAATAAATAGAAATTTAATACAATGAAAGTTTAAAATGATTGATTGTATAACGACTTAATTAAAATAGTTAAAATGACCTAAGCCTCGAGGCAGAAATGTCAAACGAGCCTCCTTAACGCATTCATAAGAGCTCTTCTCTACAAGATGAGTAATAATTTTACTTGAAAAAAAAAAAAAGAACTGGCTTTTTTTCTTTCTTTCTTTTTTCCATCTTCAGTTTGTATAAAGTATTCTCAGTCAGCCAAACGGATGTGCGTTCTCAAATGAATAAGTCAGAAGACCAACAACAAAAAAAAAAAAAAAGGAAAATAATTAAAAAAAAAGGAAAAGATGATTTTTCTTATGTTGAAGAAACTGAGAAGTAGAAGAGAGAAGAAAAACGTTTATTTTTGTTTCTAAAAATAAAATAATAATGATAAAAAATAATAGAATGATAATAATAATAATGATGATAATAATAATAATGATGATAATAAATGTAGACTTTGTGGTAATAGAGATGAGATTGTAAACCATATACTCTGCGAATGTAGCAAACTAGCACAACGAGAATACAAAACTAGACACATCTGGGTTGGGAAGGTGATCCACTGGGAATTATGCAAAAAATTGCCAGAGAACTGAAAAAGTTATGGAATATGAAAGTGAAAGTTATACCAATTGTAGTTGGTGCACTTGGAACGGTCCCAAAAGGATTGGAAAAGGGTTTGGAAAGTTTGGAAATCAGAGGAAGGATTTGAAACCATTCAGAACACTGCACTGCTGCAATCTGCCAGAATACTCAGAAGAGTCCTGGAGACCTGAGGAGACTTGCTGTCACTCAGACTCCAGTGAAAGACCATCAGCTAATGCTGATGTGAAAACTCAAAATAATGATGATAATAATAATAAATTTTTGCAAAAAATGGAAAAAGAATTAGAAACCCTAGTACAAACTATTAGAATATATAGCCCGGATATAGGGATGGAATTCAGAATCAAAAAATGTGCTATGCTAGTAATGAAAAATGGGGGAAAAAAATGGACGGAATACAACTGCCAAATCAGGAAACTATAAAATCACTTGATGAAAATGAAAGCTACAAATACTTAGTAATTTTAGAAGCAGACAATATCAAGCAAACAGAAATGAAAGGAAAAGTTAAAAAAGAATATCTCAGGAGAACGAGAAAACTCCTAGAAACCAAACTCAACAGCAGAAATCTGATCAAAGGAATCAATACCTGGGCCGTCCCCATTATAAGATACTCTGGGCCATTCAGTTCAAAAGAAGAACTCAGACAGATAGATCAAAGGACTAGAAAATTAATGACCTTGTACAAGGCTCTCCACCCTAGAGATGATAGAGATAGATTATATGTGTCAAGAAAGGAAGGGGAAGAGATCTTGCCAACATAGAGGAATGCGTAGAGGCCACAATCCAACAACTCGAAGAATACACAAAAAAGAGCAAAACAGATTACTTATGGCAGCCAACAATAGTAGAAGTGACAGATGGACAAACAGAAAAACAACAAAGACTAGAAAACAAAAATGGGAAGAAAAACAATTATATGGACACTCCAAATGACAAATCGGAAAGGTTGCACATGAAAAGACTTGGACATGGTTAAGAAAGGGAAACCTCAAAAGAGAAACTGAATCATTAATAATTGCTGCATAAAATGATGCCATAAGGACAAACTATATCAAAGCAAAAATTGATAAGACCCAACAAAATAGTAAATGTAGACTGTGCGGTGACAGAGATGAGATTGTAAACCATGTATTAAGCGAATATAGCAAATTAGCAAAACGGGAATACAAAACTAGGCATAACTGGGTTGGGAAGGTGATCCACTGGTAATTATGCAAAAATTAAATTTTAGCCATACAACAAAATGGTATATGCATAAACCAGAATCTGTTATTGAGAATCAAATTCTCTGAGACTTCGGGATAAAGACAGATCACCCTATGCCGGCCAGGAGACCAGACCTAGTGTTGATTAACAAAAAAAAAGAGAACGTGTCAACTTGTGGAATTTGCGGATCCAGCGGATCACAGGGTGAAGTTGAAGGAAAATGAAAAGATGGACAAATACCTGGACCTGGCCAGAGAATCGAAAAAGATATGGAATATGAAGGTCAAAGTGATACCAATTGTAGTTGGTGCACTTGGAACAGTCCCAAAAAGCTTGGAAAAAGGACTGGAGGATCTGGAAATCAGAGGATGAATTGAGACCATCCAGACTACAGCATTGTTAAGATTGGCTAGAATACTCAGAAGAGTCCTGGAGACCGAGGCGACTTGCTGTCACTCAGCCTCCAGTGAACCACCGGCTAAGGCGAGTGTGAAAAACTCGAATATTATGTTGAAAAAAACCCTGAGAAGTAGAAGAGAGAGAGAAGAGTTTGGTTTTTTTTCTAAAAAAAAACAGAATTCATGTTTATGTTTAGTAACTTAAATTAATGTTTTCTTTTGAATTAATATAAAAAATGTTAGTAATTTTTCTGTACATAGTGTATTTAATGTTTTTTGTTAATGATTTCTAAAAAGAAACTTTTAAAAATATTTTAAAATGCTTAGAATGCCGTTTAAATCTTCACTATTTTTTAGCAAAATTTAATTGTTTAGAATGTATTAAAAATAAATTACATAGGTAAAATTATTTTACTTTTTTTTTTTTTTTTACTGATGCTCATTATGTTACTACTTTTTGACTTTTTGCCAAAAATCTGACCTTAAATAATCAATTCAATTCATTCTAATTCATTGTTAAAATGAAAACGAATGAAGAAATTGGCAGTACTTAATGTATTATTTGGAAGTTTTGTCTGAATTTTTGAGATGATCCTTAATTTTTAGGTATTCAAATATTATTTATTATTATCATCATCATCAGGTCGTGCTTACAGTCTGCCTTCACATGACTTCCTCTCTACATCCGTACCAGTCGGTAATCGCTCCTGGTGTTACATTATTGTTGTTTAGTTTTACATCACATCAACCCTCTTTCAGGTCATTTAATACTGAATCAAGTTCTTTTGGATAAACAAAAGACTCAGGTTGCTTACAGTACATGCAGTTGCTTAAGTGGTCACCCAATCAAGTACTGAACAGGATCATAACTGCTTAACTTTGGTGATAGTTCTTGTTGGTTGGGTTTACTGGCATGTCAACCCTTGTTGGGTCATTCTATGCTGAAGACGTTTGTTTTATTCATTCTTGATGGGTACTCAATTTGTTTATTAAACAGTTTTTAGAACTCATTTTTTTTTATTTAACCTATAGATGGGATCCTAACAGGTACTACCACTCAGGGTCAGAGTGGACCTGGGAGTAATGGGGATGAAGGGGTACTCCACATTCCCAAGAGTTCCAGAATAGGAACCTCACCATCAGATAGAGTTTACTGTAACACCCAGGATACTAAGGCCCTCAGCCACTGGCTTCTAACACATATATGATAAAAAGGGTTGGAGTTGCCATAAGGGCAATAGGGATGGGGTGATCATATAGGAGCTTGGGGTTGAGATGACTAGCTGATTGATCGGAGGGGACCTTCCCTTACCAACTGCCCGTCTAGTAAGGGCCAAAGTGGAGTGTCACACATCATGGACTGCACAACCATTAGAGTTCTATCCTTAAGCATCACGGGTCGCCACTTACAACCAACAAGTGGCCCTATTGGCTCACCAGATGCCAAACACTGGTCTTACCTCTCTGCAGAGGTGCAGTCGGTGTATTCTAAATCCTCATCCGACAGTGCTGTCATCTCGCAGATGATGGCAAACATGCTGTTCATGTTTGCTTATTCCAGCACATCTGTGTTGGGCACTTTGTCCTGCCAGCATATGCGTAGGATGCGGCGTAGCCATCTGAGGTGGAAATTGTCCAGTTTTCCTCACGTGGCATGAGTCTGTGATCCAGGCTTTGCTACTGTAGAGGAGTACTGAGAATGCACGCTTTTGTAGATGCACAGTTTGGTTCTCTTAGTAAGTGGGTATATCTATTTACCAACCCCTCCGCACGAGCAGGATGCGACACAAGGTCAATTTCTTAAGCGGAGTTCAACAGGTTTGAATTCAGAGTTTTCCTTCTCCTAGACTGGTTGCCTAGCCAAGGCTATAGAGCCCAGTCTGCCCTGCTATTTACCCATAGCTGGAGGGAGAGTAGGATTCATACCTTTCGTAAGGGTAATAGCGCTATGTGAAATTCAAACAGCTTAGTAAGTGGGTATATATAAGTATAGTTGGGAAAGATATGAATCCTACTCTCCCTCCAGCTATGGGTAAAATAGTAGGGCAGACTGGGCTCTTTAACCTTGGTTAGGCAACCAGTCTAGGAGAAGGAAAACTCTGAATTCAAACCTGTTGAACTCCGCTTAAGAAACTGACCTTGTGTCACATCCTGCTTGTGCGGAGGGGTTGGTGTGTGTGTGTATATATATATATATATACCACCATATATATATATATATAACACCAAAGATTAATCGTAAACTCGATTAATTTAAAAGTAACCCTGAAGAATCTATCGATGAAACTCGAGTAGGTTACTCATTTCCATTCTTAAATAAATTTATGCTCTACATTGTATTGAGCACTTTGTATTTGTTTTTTCTCAACCTTAACCTCTGGATATTGTGCGCTTCCAACGATCGTTCTTATACCCACCGGTAAGTTAATACTTATACATATACAAATATATATATATATATATTATATATATATATATATTCATAAGTATATGACAATAAGTCTTTCCAGAAAAAAAAATTGATATCAAGTATTAATAATAATTAATATGGATCATGAATAAGTTGAAATTCCCTGATCGCATAATACAAATAACAGAGACGCCAGACATGACGATCTTCTCGGATAAAACCAGACTGGCGTTCATGTTGAATCAATAATGTATCTTTGGAGGAACATCTGGGGAGAAGCTCACCAGATGCCAATCACTGGTCGAGCCAAGTAGATATTAGTTGGGTATTTTGTTTAATGGCATATCAATCCTTGTGGGCTTATGTAATGCCAAATCTTTAAATTTTTTTTTGTTTGTTGTATATATGATTTTTAAGCAAATAGTTTGTAGGTAAACATCTTTGGTTTGGTTCGGTTTTATAATTCTCATTAACTTCATGTGTTTTAATAATGGTTTAGTTTGATTTGTTTTGTTTTACGGCATATCAACCTCAGTGGGTCATTTAATGCCGACAAAGTTGTGAAATAAATTCATTCTTAATGGATAATACAATTTTGTTTATAAACTCATGTTTTTCTATTTAACCCATAGATGGGATCTTAACAGATACTACCGCTCCCGGGTCAGAGTGGACCAGGGAGCAATGGTGATGAAGGGGTGCTCCACATTCCCCAAACCTCTAAAAGTGGAACCTCACCATCAGATAGAGTTTAATGTCATTCCCAGGACATGTAGACCCTCAGCCACCGTCTTCTAGCACCCATATGATAAAAAGGATTGGGGGTTGCCATAAGGGCAATAGGGTTGGGGCAATCATATAGGTGCTAGGGCTTGACATGACCAGCCGATTGATCGGAGGGGCCTCTCTGACTGCCTGTCTAGCCCAAGAAAGGGAGTATTGCAAGTCATGGACTGTTCAACCACCTGGATTCTATCCTTAAGCATCACGGGTCGCTACCCATGGTCATACAGGTGGTCCTATTTGGGGGAGTCTTACCCCTCTGCAGAGGTGCAGTCAGTGCATTCTAATGCCGCAGCCGACAGGGCGGTGGAAATTTGTTCTCTATTTTTCTGAATGTTTGAGATGAGGCTTGAAGATTAGTATTATTAGCGTTATTCGGACTATTGCCCCCATCTTCATTGTTATTTGTACAACGTTTCGGCCAATATACCCTCAGGTATTTCTTGTCGGACTCGGGAACCTTCTTTCAAACTCGGGAACTTTCTTGTCGTATTCGGGAGCCATCACGGAACTTTGAACCTAATCCTTTATTTATTCCACGGGGGTATCCTGTTCTCATTCCGCTAACCATAGCTGGGGTAGGTTCCCGAGTCCGACAAGAAATACCTGAAGAAGGCCGGAGGGTATATCGTCCGAAACGTTGTACAAATAACAATGAAGATGGGGACAATAGTCCGAATAACGCTAATAATACTAATTTGTCTCTATTTGTCTGTAACTGAAACTACATCACAGCTTACGTCACAATAACCAAAATCATCAATACACAGAATAAAGAACAACCTTATATTATATACACTCAAAATTTGAGCATACAAACTTAGATGGTCCTTACTGTTTTTTAAAACAACTTTTAATAAATACATACCCTGCATTATATATTTATATATAGTTTATATCATCCTAATATATATTTAAAGTTATCTAACGTATAGAGTTTTACGAGAAAATTGCTTCGGCCCTGGACCACAGAAGTAATTAACAATGTTGATCCCAGGGGGCCAATCCTCCCAGGCAACACCTGCCTCCTTGACTTAAAGGGGCAGGGTTGGGTTTATTGCCGGTGCCTGAGGCGCCCCCCCTTGAGGGGGAATGCCGACGGGGTTAATGTATTTTAACACCCGCCTCCAATGAGCTTCGGTTTGTGGGTGTCCTACATCAATAGGGCCTTGTGCCTAACCCATACACGTGGGGTACGTGGTAAAAACTGAAAATTATGTAATATCTAGAAATTGAATACAGATCTTCATTCATTTAAGTACTTTAAGTTTAGAGGCATTTGAAGGACTTTATACACAATATAAATATATATGTGTGTGCTTAATTGAAGTCGAACCTAATTTTTGAAAGTTAATTCATTAATAATTAATTAGGCGGGATTACCTATTTTAAATGTAAGGCTAAACAAATCAGAGATTGATTTTTCTCGATTTCTCGATTTGTTTAGCCTTACATTTAAAATAGGTAATCCCGCCTAATTAATTATTAATGAATTAACTTTCAAAAATTAGGTTCGACTTCAATTCAGCACATATTCTCCCAAATATTGTCGGCTGAAAATAGCCATATCACAAACATCGTCTGTTTGTTTACTTCTCGTAAGTTCGTGTAGAGGTCACTTAAGAGGAATATAAACACCTACTACTTAACAAAACAAAGAAATCTTGCTAAGTCCGTTTGGTGTGGAGGTAAGACGCTTGACTGTCAATTTGACACACAGGTTTCGAATCACACACGGGCGGTCTTCGTATCTATAGCTCTGCTGATGAGGCCTAATAGGCCGAAATGTACATACAGAGATTGATTTTTCTCGATTTGTTTAGCCTTACATTTAAAATAGGTAATCCCGCCTAATTAATTATTAATGAATTAACTTTCAAAAATTAGGTTCGACTTCAATTAAGCACATATCCTCCCAAATATTGTCGGCTGAAAATAGTCATATCACAAACATTGTCTATATATGTGTGTGTATGTATGTGTTTGTATATATTTTAAACAGCTATAGCAATTGTATCTATTATCTATCATATGGAGGTCCAATCTCACAGACAAGTTAAAGAGACAGTTCTTCCAGGCCGTTGTCGTGTCAGTACTGCTGTATGGCTGCACCACCTGGACCCTAACTAAACGACTAGAGAATAAACTAGATGGGAGCTGCACAAGAATGCTGCGGGTTATCATGAACAAGACGTGGAAACAGCACCCTACGAGAAAACAGCTGTATGGCCACTTGCCACATATCACCCAAACCATCCGAGTAAGACGGACAAAACACGCGGGACACTGCTGGAGAAGCAAGGACGAACTCATAAGCGACGTCCTCCTGTGGAAGCCAGCACAAGGACAAGCCAGTGTGGGCCGACCAGCAAAAATGTACGTTGATCAGCTCTGTGCGGATGCCGGATGCTGCATAGAGGACCTCCCGAGAATGATGAGCGATAGGGACGGATGGAGAGAGATTGTCATGGATATCCGTGCTGAAAGCGCGACATGATGATGATGATGATAGCAATTGTACAGTGTCTTTCGTATGAAGGTAAACTGCATGGTGAGGTTCCAATGTTAGAGCTCTGGGGAGTGCGGGGTACCCGTTCATTGTCATTACTCCCATGTCCACTAGTAGGGTCCCATCTATGGGCTCAATAGAGAAATGAGTTTTTAAAGACTTTTTTTTTAGCTTTTGAATATTCATCAAGCATAAATAGAACAAAACATTTCGGTATAAAATATCCCAACAAGAGTTGACATGCTGTAATATCCAACAGACCAAACCAAATCAAACAATTATACAGTGGAAAATAAACTATCACAAATAGATATCCAAATCATTGTAAAATCTCAGAGTGATTATGATGTAACACTATTTCTATATCCCTTATCATTATTATCAGGTCATGTTGAAAGCACAGATTTCCTTGACACTCTCTCACCATCCGTCCCTATTGGCAAGTCATCTAGATGGCATCCAGTGTCCATACATATCTGATGAATGTAAGTTTAGTTTCTAAATTATTCATAAGATTTTAAAAGGTTGTCCCTTTTCTCTTGGATTGATCGTACAGACGAATCAAAGCTTTAATAATGCATTTCATTTTCCGTAACATTTTACAAATGCTCATGGGGGAGGGAGTTTTATCATAAAAATATATCGTTTTCATTAAAATGTCAGCAAGTCAGTTTTTGAGTTTTTTACTATCCCTTCTGGTGTGTTCATGTCTATCTATCTCAGATATATAGCTATGAACAGACTGATATATATATATATGTAGTATATTAAGAAAAATGAATATAGATAGATAGATAGATATGAACAGACTGAGATAGATAGATAGATATGAACAGACTGAGATAGATAGATAGATAGATAGATAGATAGATATGAACAGATTGAGATAGATAGATAGATATGAACAGACTAGAGAGAGAGATAGATAGATAGATATGAACAGACTAAGAGAGATAGATAGATAGATATGAACAGACTAAGAGAGATAGATAGATATGAACAGACTAAGAGAGATAGATAGATATGAACAGACTAAGAGAGATAGATAGATATGAACAGACTAAGAGAGATAGAGAGATATGAACAGACTGAAATAGATAGATAGATAGATAGATATGAACAGACTGAGATAGATAGATAGATAGATATGAACAGACTGAGATAGATAGATAGATAATAGATAGATATGAACAGACTAAGAGAGATAGATAAATATGAGCAGATTGAGATAGATAGATAGATAGATAGGAGACTGAGATAGATAGATAGATGGAACAGACTGAGAGAGATAGATAGATAGGAACAGACTGAGATAGATAGATAGGAACAGACTGAAAGAGATAGATAGGAACAGACTGAAAGAGATAGATAGGAACAGACTGAGAGATAGACAGTTGTTCATAGCTATCTATCTATCTATTTATATCAGTCCGTTCATATCTATCTATATCAGATAGGTATGAACAGACTGAGATAAATTGATAGATAGCTGTTCATAGCTATCTATCCCAGTCTGTTCACATTTATATATATATATATATATATCGGTTCATATTCATCTATCTTAGTCTGTTTATATTGATGGATAACAATATCCACTTCGTTAGCAAACACCTGCCACTGAAAGGCAATCTGAATTTCTCGTCAGCAAACGGCTGCCACTAGTTCTGTTGAATGCTAGTTTTTCAACATCCAATTTTTTGGCCTGAAAATTCCAGCCCATTTTATTTCAGTTTTTAAAGTTCCGATGTAAATTCTTACAAACAATCTCACCGCAGCCCTTCCACCAGGCCCCGACACTAACTTTTCTCATGACCGTACCGAACAAAAATTATCAACCGTCCCGAATGGGGTTTGGACCATCCCGAAATCAAACTATTTTTGTTTAATTCATTAGCATCATCTATACTTGTCAGTCATCAGTAGCATAATAACATGTAATAAAACATTAAGAAAAACTGAAGCAGTTGACAGAAACATTTATTTATAATCAAGAATAATAAAATTAAAATAACGTCCGTCTAGCCTAAGTAAGGTTCTAAGTGTTGCAGGTCTTGGACTGCTCATCCACCAAGACTTTGTCCTTGGCCAACAGGTGGCCCCATTTCGGGGAGTCTTACCCCTCTGCAGAGGTGCAGTCGGTGCATTCTAATACCCCAGCCGACAGGGCGGTCAATTAATTGGTTGAAATAATTTTTATGTTGTAGCTTTGGTTCTGGGCAAACACCAAATTATCTTTTTGGTACAAATAATGTTCTATATATGTGAAATAATAATAGAAAAGAATTTTGTCTTAGATTCAATACCACATCGGGATATTGATCTTGCTATGAAAAAATCAAAAATCATCAATAACTTAAAATTGGTTGACTTTCAGACTTTTTCGATAGCATTCCTTGGGTAGGGAAGCTCTAGAACTCATTTTACAGACAAAACTTCATGTGTATCAATGAACTGATTGAAATAATTTAGATTAAATTGCAAACAAATCTATTTGCCCCATAGATGGGACCCTAACAGGTACTGCCACTCCAGGCCAGGGTGAACCTGGGAGTAATGGCAATGAAGGGTATTGAAGTCAGTAAGTCTACTGTTGGTTTGAATAACAGCAGCTAACTAAGTACAACCTAAGCAGTGTCCAAGACAGTTGGTATATATAGAAATCAAGAATGATCCATTCATGAATTTGGGTGATTTGGGTCATTCCATTCCTTGAGTTCTGATTGGCTGCTTGACTGCTTGATTTGAATGACATTGTGGAGTCTTATAAATATCCTGTCATTCTGCAGTAGACTTTGTGACTATTCGGGTTTGTATATAAGTTACAACCGTTTGTTGCCTTGTCTTCCCAGTTCGACGGTAATTGGAACTTTAATTATTCTTCATCTCCCCTCCCCCACCCCATTGCGCAGGCGTAGTGGCCTTTAAGGGGGAATTAGTTCCTTTCGACCCAGCCGATTACAGGGGAGTAATCTTGATAATGCATGGGGTATTTTTGATGGCATTGGCTTAGGGGTAGAGGTCTCCTTAGCTTGTTTAAGGGTAGACAGGGTTTCTCAACACATACAAATTACATATTTAGAGAGATTGTTTTATTTTATTTACAACCGTTTGTTGCCTTGTCTTCTCAGTTCAATGGTAATTGGAACTTTAATTATTTTTCAAAGGGGTACTCCATACTCCCCAGAACTCCAGAATTGGAAACTCACAACTAAATGCGGTAGGGGTCCCCAAACATAAATTCTAATTACATAGCTGATTCCGAAAAACCCATTTCCATGTGCGTTTTTCATTACCATAAACCATTTTTATTCATTGTTTTCTACTTAATAGCTGGTCGTACTAAAAACTTAGAAATCACATAGAATCATCCTCTCACACACACACACATATATATATATATATATATATATATATATATATATATATATAGACGTTTTTAAGTTGAGTTTAAATGCTATATCTATGTAAATTTTTTTATTTTTAATTATCTTCAAACTTAACTCAAATCTTCATAATCTTTGCGCAAAAAGCAAGATATTTTGATGTTTAATATAAATATATATATATATATGTGAAAATAAAATGGAAATTAATCCGACAGTGTGAATATGATATATTGAAAAAACAAAGGATGTTTACAAATGCATGGATCATTCTTGAGTCCTATTTATACCAGCTGTCTTGGACACTGCTTCAATGGTACTTAGCTGCTGTTATTCAAACCAACAGTAGGCTAACTGACCTCAATAGAGGCCAGGGTGAACCTGGGAGTAATGGCAATGAAGGGGCACTCCATACTCCCCAGAACTCCAGAATTTGAAACTCACAACTAAATGCGGTTTAGCGCCAGACCCAGGACACCCACTAATCAGTTAGAGGTCAAAGAGAATACTAAGATACTCCAATTGATACTAATAATAATGATGGATATGTTCTTTGTTGTTGTTTTTTCTTAGTTTAATTTAAACATACATAAATACCAACTGCCCTTTATACTAGAAGCGGCTACCAAGCGTCAACTGGGTAGGGAGAGGAAAACCAGGGGCGTTGATTTCTTTCCTTTTGATATGTACAAATGCTGGACGTTTTTATATATATATATATATATATATATATATATATATATATATATATATATAGACGTTTTTAAGTTGAGTTTAAATGCTATATCTATGTATATTTTTTTATTTTTAATTATATTCAAACTTAACTCAAATCTTCATAATCTTTGCGCAAAAAGCAGGATATTTTGATATTTAATATATATATATATATATATATATAATATATATGAAATTTAACATTTTGAAAAAACATATGATGTTTGTTATCTAATTGCTGACAGATCTGTTTCGACCAAATCGATAAGTTGGTCTTCATCATCGAGCGACATAGACGGGAAGAAAGATATCCGTTAAAAGACTGTTTACAAAGACGAACGCTGAATTCAATCGCTGAAATTTTGAAAAATGCATGTTCTGTTTTAAAAATAAAATAAATTTTATTTTTAATTTTTTAAAAATCAGAAGCATTGTTTTTTCAAAATGTTAAATTTCATACTGTCAGATTAATTTCCATTTATTTTTTATATATATATATATGTGTGTGTGTGTGTGTGTGTGTGTGTGAGGTATCTAAAACTTGGTAGCAAGGGATGATTCTATGTGATTTCTAAGTTTTTAGTACGACCAGCTATTAAGAAGAAAACAATGAATAAAAATGGTTAATGGTAATGAAAAACGCACATGGAAATGGGTTTTTCGGAATCAGCTATGTAATTAGAATTTATGCTTGGGGAACCCTAAGGCATCCATTAGGTGTGTGCAAAATTAACTCACACAGATGGATTTCTGGGTCACCGTAAACACCCAGGGGTGATTCTATTTAAAAATAAAAACAGTCAGTTCAAGACTGTATCACCTACACATGGCTGTCCTGGGGATATTTGCCGCTCATCCCACTTATGAAGGCGTGACACAAGGACATTTTTATGTAGGCCCACCTACAAGCCGAAGCTTATGGATGGCTGGTGGAAAAAATTGCGTCGATCCTGTTGGCATTCCTCCACAATGGGGGCGCCTCAGGCGCTAGGCAATAAACCCAGTCCTGCCCCCAAGGGGGCAGGTATTGCCTGGGGGCGGATAGCCGCCTGGGATCGACGCTGTTAATTCAACTTAACATGATCCAGTGACCGAAGCATACTAGACCCCCGGCTAGGCCAGGAACTAGGTTAGCTAGGTAGATACTGAAGAATAATTAAAGTTCCAATTACCGTCGAACTGGGAAGACAAGGCAACAAACGTTTGTAACTCAAATACAAACCTGAATGCCACAAAGTCCACTAAAAAATGACAAAGTATATATAAGACTCCACAATGTCATTCAAATCAAGCAGTCAAGCAGCCAATCAGAACTCAAGGAGTGGAATCACCCAGATTCATGGATGGATCATTCTTGATTTCTATATATACCAGCTGTCTTGGACACTGCTTGAGTTGAATGACATTGTGGAGTCTTATATATACTTTGTCATTTTGCAGTGGACTTTGTGACATTCGGGTTTGGATTTGAGTTACAACCGTTTGTTGCCTTGTCTTCCCAGTTCGACGGTAATTGGAACTTTAATTATTCTTCAGATACATGGGTGTCCTGGGGTGGGGTCATAGCCCTCTACAGAGGTGTAGTCGATGTATTCTAAAGCCCCAGCCAACAGGGCTGTATATTTACATACGTGCTGGCACGAGCGTGTATATGCATGTGTAAAAAAAAAAAAGAAAAAAGAGGAGTTAGTTGTTGTGAATTCATTTTTTTACCCCACCAAAATAAGTTGCACTGAAGCAAAGTTCAGAAAAACATTTAAAACTGTCATTCTATTTGAACGGAAATTTGGGACCGTTCAATTTTAAATAAACAAAAAAAAACAGGAAGAATTTGTTTTGTTTTTGTTGAGAGAGAAGAAAAAACATTAAAAAATAAAGAAACGAAAAAAATCTAATAAATAATTTAAAAAAAATTAAAAATGAATAAAAAGGTTGTCGGGTGGCTTATAGTCGGTATCACCCAATCAGTGAGGGAGTCTATCCACCTTTTCACTTGCGCTAGAACAAGGAGATTGTTTTGGCGTCTGAGACGGATCGCCACACCTACCATCAGCCCCTTACTATATCGCACAGATCCCTGTGCTACTCATACGCTGAGTTGGCGAGGGTCGGTATCGAACCAGGAATCTTGTGGTTCCTAGCCGAACGCTCTAGCGACTGAGCTAAACCGGTCCTTTCAAAATGAATAAATAAATAAATAAATAAGAAAAAAACAATGAGAGAAGGAATTAGATATTTCAAAATAAAGAAAGAAAAAAGAAGCAAAAAGAGAAAATATTTGAGAATAAATGAAGAAAAAAAACTTTGAAAAATCAATAAATAGAAATAAAAACAAAAACAGAGAAAGAATAAAATAATAAAAACAGTCAATACTAGCAGGTACTAGCATTTGGGGCCAGAGTGGACCTGGGAGTAATTGTAATAAAAGGGTACTACACATTCCCAAAAGCTCCAGAATTGGAACCTCACTACAAGATTCAGTTTAATGTAATACCCAGGACACTAAGACCCTCAGCCACTGCCTTCTAGTACACATATGATAAAAGGGTTGGGGTTTGCAATAAGGTCAATAGAGTTGGGGCAATCATATAGGTCCTAGGGCTTAATGTGACCAGCCAATTGGTCGGAGGGGGTCTCTCTGTCAGCCCATCTAGCCTAAAGGTCAAAGTGGAGTGTTGCATGTCATGAACTGCTCAGCTAACAGGATTCTGTCCTAAGAATCACAGGTTGCCACCCACGGCCAACAAGTGTGGTTCCATTGAGGGGTGGTATTACCCCTCTGTAGAGGTGTAGTCGGCATATTCTACACGCTCACCCAACAGGGCGGAGTTGTCTTTTTAGTAAGATCAACTATTAAGCAGAATATTCGAAAGAACAAGTAAAAACAAACACAAATGGAAAATGTTTTTTTGGAATCACGTATGTAATTTGGATTTATCGTTAGGGAACCTCAAGGTGTCCATCAGGGGTGTGGTAAAGTCAACTTGTCTTGCGACACTGCTTAAGTGAATGACATTGTGGAGTTATATATACTTTGTCATTTTTGCAGTGACTTTTGTAGCATTCGGGTTTGGATTTGAGTTACAAACCGTTGTTTGCCTTGTCTTCCCAGTTCGACGTAATTGGAACTTTAATTTATTTCTTTCACCAAGGTACTGGCACTCCAGGCCAGGGTGAACCTGGGAGTAATGGCAATGAAGGGTATTGAAGTCAGTAAGTCTACTGTTGGTTTGAATAACAGCAGCTAACTAAGTACAACCTAAGCAGTGTCCAAGACAGTTGGTATATATAGAAATCAAGAATGATCCATTCATGAATTTGGGTGATTTGGGTCATTCCATTCCTTGAGTTCTGATTGACTGCTTGATTTGAATGACATTGTGGAGTCTTATATATATCCTGTCATTCTGCAGTAGACTTTGTGACTATTCGGGTTTGTATTTAAGTTACAACTGTTTGTTGCCTTGTCTTCCCAGTTCGACGGTAATTGGAACTTTAATTATTCTTCATCTCCCCTCCCCCACCCCATTGCGCAGGCGTAGTGGCCTTTGAGGGGGAATTAGTTCCTTTCGACCCGGCCGATTACAGGGGAGTAATCTTGATAATGCATGGGGTATTTTTGATAGCATTGGCTTAGGGGTAGAGGTCTCCTTAGCTTGTTTAAGGGTAGACAGGGCTTCTCAACACATACAAATTACATATTTAGAGAGATTGTTTTATTTTATTTACAACCATTTGTTGCCTTGTCTTCCCAGTTCAACGGTAATTGGAACTTTAATTATTCTTCAAAGGGGTACTCCATACTCCCCAGAACTCCAGAATTGGAAACTCACAACTAAATGCGGTTTAGCGCCAGACCCAGGACACCCACTAATCAGTTAGAGGTCAAAGAGAATACTAAGATACTCCAATTGATACTAATAACAATGATGTATATCTACTTTGTTGTTAATTGTTTTTTTCTTAGTTTAATTTAAACATACATAAATACCAACTGCCCTTTATACTAGAAGTGGCTACCAAGCGTCAACTGGGTAGGGAGAGGAAAACCAGGGGCGTTGATTTCTTTCCTTTTGATATCTACAAATGCCTTAGGGGTCCCCAAACATAAATTCTAATTACATAGCTGATTCCGAAAAACCCATTTCCATGTGCGTTTTTCATTACTATTAACCATTTTTATTCATTGTTTTCTACTTAATAGCTGGTCGTACTAAAAACTTAGAAATCACATAGAATCATCCTCTCACACACACACACACACACACACACATATATATATATATATATATATATATACGTTTTTAAGTTGAGTTTAAATGCTATATCTATGTATATTTTTTTATTTTTAATTATATTCAAACTTAACTCAAATCTTCATAATCTTTGCGCAAAAAGCAGGATATTTTGATATTTAATATATATATATATATATATATATGAAATTTAACATTTTGAAAAAACATATGATGTTTGTTATGTAATTGCTGACAGATCTGTTTCGACCAAATCGATAAGTTGGTCTTCATCATCGAGCGACATAGACGGGAAGAAAGATATCCGTTAAAAGACTGTTTACAAAGACGAACGCTGAATTCAATCGCTGAAATTTTGAAAAATGCATGTTCTGTTTTAAAAATAAAATAAATTTTATTTTTAATTTTTTAAAAAATCAGAAGCATTGTTTTTCAAAATGTTAAATTTCATACTGTCAGATTAATTTCCATTTATTTTTTATATATATATATATGTGTGTGTGTGTGTGTGTGTGTGTGTGTGTGTGTGTGTGAGGTATCTAAAACTTGGTAGCAAGGGATGATTCTATGTGATTTCTAAGTTTTTAGTACGACCAGCTATTAGAAGAAAACAATGAATAAAAATGGTTAATGGTAATGAAAACGCACATGGAAATGGGTTTTTCGGAATCAGCTATGTAATTAGAATTTATGCTTGGGGAACCCTAAGGCATCCATTAGGTGTGTGCAAAATTAACTCACACAGATGGATTTCTGGGTCACCGTAAACACCCAGGGGTGATTCTATTTAAAAATAAAAACAGTCAGTTCAAGACTGTATCACCTACACATGGCTGTCCTGGGGATATTTGCCGCTCATCCCACTTATGAAGGCGTGACACAAGGACATTTTTATGTAGGCCCACCTACAAGCCGAAGCTTATGGATGGCTGGTGGAAAAAATTGCGTCGATCCTGTTGGCATTCCTCCACAATGGGGGCGCCTCAGGCGCTGGGCAATAAACCCAGTCCTGCCCCCAAGGGGGCAGGTATTGCCTGGGGGCGGATAGCCGCCTGGGATCGACGCTGTTAATTCAACTTAACATGATCCAGTGACCGAAGCATACTAGACCCCCGGCTAGGCCAGGAACTAGGTTAGCTAGGTAGATACTGAAGAATAATTAAAGTTCCAATTACCGTCGAACTGAGAAGACAAGGCAACAAACGGTTGCAACTCAAATACAAACTCAAATGCTACAAAGTCCACTGCAAAATGACAAAGTATATATAACTCCACAATGTCATTCAAATCAAGCAGTCAAGCAGCCAATCGGAACTCAAGGAATGGAATCACCCAAATCACCCAGATTCATGGATGTATCATTCTTGTTTTCTATTTATACCAACTGTCTTGGACACTGCTTAAGTTGAATGACATTGTGGAGTTATATATACTTTGTCATTTTGCAGTGGACTTTGTAGCATTCGGGTTTGGATTTGAGTTACAACCGTTTGTTGCCTTGTCTTCCCAGTTCGACGGTAATTGGAACTTTAATTATTCTTCACACCCAACAGGGCGGAGTCGTCTTTTTAGTAAGATCAACTATTAAGCAGAATATTCGAAAGAACAAGTAATAACAAACACAAATGGAAAATGTTTTTTTGGAATCACGTATGTAATTTGGATTTATCGTTAGGGAACCTCAAGGCGTCCATCAGGGGTGTGTAAAGTTAACTCACACAGCTAGGAATTACCCTGGGTCACTGTAAACACCAAGGGTAATTCTATTTTTTTTTTTAACCCCCCCCCAAAAAAAAAAAACAGTCAAATTCAAGACAGCATCACCGATACAGGGACCGGGTTACCTCAGTCAGTTGAGTGGTCAACTAGAAACTATACCAGTTCGATACCAGCCCTCACCAACTCAGTGTATGAGTAGCACAGGGACCTGCGCGTTAAAGTAAGGAGCTAATGGTAGGTGCGGCGCTCCACCTCAGATGCAAAAACAATCTCCTTGGTCTAGCGCTAGTGAAAAGGAGATAGACTCCCTTGATGATTGGCTGATACCGACTTTAGGCCACCCCGGCGACTTACTTATCACCTATACATGGGTGCCCAGGGTATGACGTTAAACTGCATCTAATGGTGGAGTTCTAGTTTTGGAGCTCTGGGAAGTGTAGGGTACCACTTTATAGCCATTACTCCTATCTCCACTCTGACCTGGAGTGGTAGTACATGTTAGGGTCCTATCCAGGCCCCGACACTAACTTTTTTCATGACCATCCCGAACAAAAATTATCAACCGTCCTGAATGGGGTTTGGACCGTTCCGAAATCAAAATATTTTTGTTTAATTCATTAGCATCATCTATACTTGTCAGTCATCAGTACCAATAATAACATGTAATAAAACATTAAGAAAAACTGAAGCAGTGATAATTCTGGATATTTCGACAAAAAATCCATTTCCTAGTGTGTTTTGAGCTAAAAAAAATACTTTTTTTTTTTTTACTTTAAGTTACCCTGAGTAGGGTTAGTAGTACATAATTCAGTCCTTTTAAACTATCTCCCTCCACCATTATTCATTACATGGTTTTGAGAATAGACCTGCGGTGCCGTAGCCTCATTTTGAGGTCAGCATTCGGGGAATCACTGGACGGCCAATATCGGAATGTAGTACTAACTTTTAGGAAAACTTTATACCGTCCCCGGCAAACTGTCCTGGATGACGTATTGATCGTCCCGGATGTAATTTTTATCGTCCCCAGGACGACGGGTCAGCATTAATGTCGAGCCCTGATGTGGGGGTTTAAGTAGTGTATCAGCCACACAGTATGGTTGGTGATTGGTGATGTAAGAGACCACTTGACTTAGGCCAGTCTATAAATCCAGGTGGGGAATTAGAGCACACCTTATATTGCAAAATATTCCAACATAAATAAATGAATGAATTAATCCAAATAAATAAAACCAAACAAACACTACAACCAACAATCCCCCTGAGGAAAAACCAGCAAAATGGTTAAAAGTACTTGGATAAAGTATATGGGAAAATTTCTCCACCATCTAGATCCCGATCTATGAAAAACTACAAGAAGACTTGAACGTCTACAACTGAAGATCATAAAGAAGAAATATTCCGTGGTTTTTAACAATACCTGCCTAAATAATAACTTGCTGCCAAAATAATCAAGATATAATATATATATATATATATATGTGTGTGTGTGAAGAAATGTAAACATGGAATGTTATACTGAATGGAAGTCTATTATTCACTGTAATGTCAATGTTCAAACGTTTCGGTTTATATAGAAACCTTCTTCAGGACAATATGAAACAAGTAAAGGAAATAAACAATTGGACACATGGCCTAGTGGATAAGGTAGTTAGGTTAAGACAGTTCTAAGTGACAGTTATCTCTGGATACCGAGTTCAATCCTGAGTGGAGGCAGTTAGAAAAATAATTAACACAACTCCTACCCCAGCTATGGTTAGCGGAATGAGAACAGGATACCCCCGTGGAATAAATAAAGGGTTAGGTTCAAAGTTCCGTGATAGCTCCCGATTACAACAAGAAAGTTCCAGAGTTCGAAAAGAAGGTTCCCGAGTTCGACAAGAAATACCTGAAGAAGGCCGGAGGGTATATCGGCCGAAACGTTGTACAAATAACAATGAAGATGGGGACAATAGTCTGAATAATGCAGATAATACTAATCTTCAAGCCTCATCTCAAACATTCAGAAAAACAATTTTGTTGTTAAAAATGTGCTGAATGTTTTTGAATGAGTTGAGTTTGGAAAATATGTAGAAAAGGTTTGTTTTCGTTCGTTGATTAGTGTTTAAATTGAATGTTCACGATGTAATTGGTACATGCGAAAACGAA
>CM042177.1:34566994-34589494 GCA_023376005.1 Doryteuthis pealeii | reverse complement strand
AGCCGGGTTTTTTTCTTTCTTTTTTTCTTTCTTTACAAAGAGAGGCACTGTTATGTGCAAATACACAGGCTGACGGAGACGAGTCTGTTTTTTTTTTCTTTCTTTCTTTCTTTCTTTTTTTTTTTTTTTATACAATAAACATGTTCTTAAAACATGCAGCAGCAGCAGCGATAGTCGTAGTAGTAGTCATGGTAGCAGTAGAAGCAGCAGCAGCAGTTTGGGAGGTTGAGTGATAGTGGCCGTGATAAAAAAACAAAACGGAAAACTGCTGTGCAGGTTTCACACCATTGTTTACCGGCTGAGCCGTGTACCCGGTACCAGAGGATGCTGGGAAGGCTTAGCATCAGCTGAATTACGACTCAAGTAAAAGCACATGAAGTTTTTGGTCGTTACTCTATTTTAGAGGGGAAGAGAGGGAGGAGTAAACGTGCTTGTATACCAACGCACCCCCCCCTCTCTCTCTCACACACACACATTATTGGTTGGCTAAACTTGCAAATCGGTCGGGAAATCAGGGTGACCCAGAATAAAACAGAACCCACAAATTTTGTAATAAAACTGTTCATTTTAACTAGAGGGGTTTAGGGTTCGGGTTGGGGTTTAGGGTTAGTTTAATGGGAAAATAAATAAATAATTTGGGTTCTGTTTTTTCTGGGTCACCTTGTATACAGGGTGACCCAGAAAAAACAGAACTCAAATTATTTTCTGGGTCACCCTGTAATGTGTTTTAATTTTCCGACCGATTTGCAAGTTTAGCCTATTGGTTATATAGTTTACTATATTTATAAACTAGAAGCGGCTACCCAGCATCGCCTGGGTGGAGGGGGGAAACCTGGTGTACGTATTTTACTTTTGATTTGATCTATTGATTTTAACGGCATGTCAATCCATCCAGGATTATTTTATGCCAAGCGACAGGTTGTGAGGGATGGTCGGACCATATGACCTTTAGGCACCCCTTTTGCTTTGCTGATTCATAAGTACATTTTTTTCATTTACAGCGTCAACATCCGGTTGTTGGTTAGGGATTAGGGTTCGGGTTAGGGGTTAGTTTTATGATTAAAAAAAAAACTCTAAAAATCGTCTGTTAACAAACAACCGGATGTTGACGGTGTAAATGAAAAAAATGTACTTATTAAACGAGATCGCAAAAGGGGTGCCTAAAGGTCATATGGTTCGATTTATTGATTTTAACGGTATGTCAACTAAACCAGGGTTATTTTATGCCAAGTGGTAGATTGTGAGGGATGGTCAAATTTATATATATATATCTTTTTTTTCAAAGATTTTTATTGATTCTGACAGTAGGTTGTTTGTAGATGCTTGTTGCTAAGTGGAATGGGAATCAGTTTTACGGGATAAGTTTATAGGGTAAAGTTCAAGTTTGTTATAAGAATAGTTTGGTAGAAATTTTTTTTAGATAATTTTTTCTATTTAACCCATAGATGGGACCCTAACAGGTACTACCACTCCGGGTCAGAGTGAACCTTTGAACAATGGTGATGAAGAGGTGCTCCACATTCCCCAGACCTCCAGAACTGGAACCTCACCATCAGATAGGGTTTAACGTCATTCCCAGGACATGAAGACCCTCAGTCATCGCCTTCTAACACATGTATGATAAAAAGGGTTGGGGCTTGACGTGACCAACCGATTGATCAGAAGAGGGCCTCTCCAACTGCCCATCAAGCCCAGTTTACTTTTGAGATTTACAAATGCTGGATATTTAAAAGTAGAATATCAATGCTATTTCTATGTAGATTTTAATTTCAATGCTATTTCTATGTAGATTTTAATTTCAATGCTATTTCTATGTAGATTTTAATTCCAATGCTATTTCTATGTAGATTATTTCTATGTAGATTTTAATTTCAATGCTATTTCTATGTAATTTTAATTCAATGCTATTTTCTATGTAGATTTTAATTTCAATGCTATTTCTATGTAGATTTTAATTCCAATGCTATTTCTATGTAGATTTTAATTCCAATGCTATTTCTATGTAGATTTTAATTTCAATGCTATTTCTATGTAGATTTTAATTTTCAATGCTATTTCTATGTAGATTTTCCAATGCTATTTCTATGTAGATTTTAATTCCAATGCTATTTCTATGTAGATTTTAATTTCAATGCTATTTCTATGTAGATTTTAATTCAATGCTATTCTATGTAGATTTTAATTTCTAATGCTATTTCTATGTATATTTTAATATTTTCATTTCAATGCTATTTCTATGTAGATTTTAATTTCAATGCTATTTCTATGTAGATTTTAATGCTATTTTTATGTATATTTTAATTCAATGCTATTTCTATGTAGATTTTATTTCAATGCTATTTTATGTATGCTATTTCTATGTATATTTTAATTCCAATGCTATTTCTATGTAGATTTTAATTCCAATGCTATTTCTATGTAGATTTTAATTTCTATTTCTTTGTATATTTTAATTTCAATGCTATTTTTATGTATATTTTAATTTTAATGCTATTTCTATGTAGATTTTAATTTCAATGCTATTTCTATGCAGATTTTAATTCCAATGCTATTTCTATGTAGATTTTAATTCCAATGCTATTTCTATGTAGATTTTAATTTCAATGCTATTTCTATGTAGATTTTAATTTCAATGCTATTTCTTGTATATTTTAATTTCAATATTTCAATGCTATTTCTATGTATATTTTCATTCCAATGCTATTTCTATGTAGATTTTAATTCCAATGCTATTTCTATGTAGATTTTAATTTCAATGCTATTTCTATGTAGATTTTCATTTTTAAATATCTTCGAATATAAATCAAATCTTCATAGTTTTTGTACAAAAAGCAAGGACCAGTGGTATTTAATGTGTGTATATATATTTACTTTGTCGTTAATTGTTTTATTTTCATAGTTTCATCTGGACAGACACCCATATACAACTGCCCTTTATATATGTATAGATAGATAAAGAATGCTCAATATCAGTGACAGAGTATGTGAAACGACAAAACACTGTAGATGACTATTAGAAGCTCCCAAAACCTGATAGAGCTCTCTAGAAGGGACTTTAACTGACTTTCACTGTTAGTGTAAAGCAAGGCTCGTCTGTTATTTATGGATCTGAGCTCTCTAGTGATTTGTAAAATATTTATATCGATGTACGTATTTATCAGTTAAAACTGTTAAAACTGGCAGCTGAAGATGGCCGAGGGGTTAAAGAAATGGACTGATGAAAAGTCAGTCGGGTTTCACTCTCAGCTAGTAGCTGCTAAGTCTAGCCACACTGAAGACATGTAAAACATTGAAACACGATGTATGTGGGTGACATATATATAGCTATATCTATGTATGTATATACACACACATACACATATTGTATCAAAACTTCTCTCTAATATATATATATATATATATATATATATATATTATTATTTATATTTTTGCTTGAAGGCAATTACAATGCATGTATCGCATAAAATTCGATACTTTATAGAAAATAAACTTGACAAGTGTAATCCCGGCAAAGGATCGCTCAGTGTGTAGAACATCGTACAGACTGTTTCGACTTTATTAAGTCTCATCAACGATATATACTAACGAAACTGGGGACCTCAGCAGGCATAGTCAGAGACCATATCGCCTCGGCCACGATACACAGCGAACAATTCCTGCGAAATTAACCTTGTCAATGATACTTACATGCCTCTACCATAATAGGTAAGGGGATGTTGAGTGAATAATAACAACAAACCAGGCCTTATGCCTTCGGTGAAGTGAATAAGATTTTTGGATGTTTGTTTTTTAGAAGCATTGTTGATAAAGTATATATTATTATTTATATTTTTGCTTGAAGGCAATTACAATACAAAAATCTTTGCAAACATCCAAAAATCTTATATATATATATATATATATATATATATATATATATATATATATATTACCAAACTCTACAGCATTTAAACTGTAACCAGAAAGTAAGGTCGTTAGAGTGGCTTAATGGCGGTATCGGCCAGACAACGATTGAGTCTATCCCCTTTTCACTAGCACCAGACCAAGGAGGTTGTTTCGATGTCTGAGGTGCACCACAACTCATCAAAGTCTCATGTCTAGTACATAGAATAATGTATTAGTGTCGGGAACATGAATAGCATACAGTAATAATATACATGTATGTGTACAGTGCTCAGGTGCACCACAACTCATCAAAGTATCATGTCTAATACACAGAATAATGTATTAGTGTCAGGAACATGAATAGCATACAGTAATAATATACATGTATGTGTACAGTGCTCAGGTGCACCACAACTCATCAAAGTCTCATGTCTAGTACATAGAATAATGTATTAGTGTCAGGAACATGAATAGCATACAGTAATAATATACATGTATGTGTACAGTGCTCAGGTGCACCACAACTCATCAAAGTCTCATGTCTAGTACACAGAATAATGTATTAGTGTCAGGAACATGAATAGCATACAGTAATAATATACATGTATGTGTACAGTGCTCAGGTGCACCACAACTCATCAAAGTCTCATGTCTAGTACATAGAATAATGTATTAGTGTCAGGAACATGAATAGCATACAGTAATAATATACATGTATGTGTACAGTGCTCAGGTGCACCACAACTCATCAAAGTCTCATGTCTAGTACACAGAATAATGTATTAGTGTCAGGAACATGAATAGCATACAGTAATAATATATATATGTATGTGTACAGTGCTCAGGTGCACCACAACTCATCAAAGTCTCATGTCTAGTACACAGAATAATGTATTAGTGTGAGGAACATGAACAGTTTACAGTAGTAATATGCATGTATGTGTGCGCGTGTGTGCATATGTAAGTAGAGAGTGGCATCAGGTATAGTGCCGGCGGACTACAGGAATTTCGGCAGCCTACAACAGACGTGGGCAGTTTATTCCATGTCTCCGCAATTCTGAGCGTGAAAAAATGTTTCCGAAAGTCATATGAGCAGTGCTGTTTTCTGACTTTGTAGGCATGCCCACGTGTGTTGGAAAGATGGAGATCAAAAAGGTGCTCGATGTTGCTGTTGTTAAGATGATTAATGACCCTATGAGCGTTTACCAGGTCAGTTGCCAGACGCCGAACTAAACTCTACAGCACTGAAACCCTGTGAATATGTAACAGTCCCAAAATGAGTACCCCCACCCCCTTAGTAAGTAAAGTCGACGGGGCGGCCTAAAGTCAGTATCAGCCAGTCAGCGAGGGAGTCTATCCCCTTTTCAATAGCGCTAGACCAAGGAGATTGTTTTTGCATCCGAGTTGGAGCGCCACACGTACCATCAGCTCCTTACTTTACCGCACAGATCGCTGTGTTACTCATACGCTGAGCTGGCGTGGACCGGTATCGAACTAGGAACCTTGTGGTTTCTAGCCGAACGCTCTACCGACTGAGCCTTAACCCAGCCATTAGAGAGATCATCAATCATCGGATATTCACTTATTTTTTATTATTTATCATTAAATTTTCGGGATCGTTAGACCCTTCTTCAGATGAATGTCGCTCCTGTTGAACGGATCCTTTGTCTTTGTTGTTATTGAAAACGGCCGTCTGTAAAAATTTTGTAATAACGGAGTATTCCGATATCAGCGTTTAGTCCCCCCACGTGATTCGTAGTTTTAAAATCCATTTGGTTTCTGCTTGTTTTCGAGATTGCGTTGTTGGAAATGCGTGGTCTATTAAAATACATTTGAGGTGTGTGCAGTTGTTATATATATGGATATAGTCATCGTGGTGGCCTAAAATCGGTATGAACCAGACAGCGAGGGAGACTATACTCTTTTTCGCATGGGTTCTTGTGGGTGCGAGCATTATATATAGATACACATATGTACATATATATATATATGGAGAGAGAGAGATAATCTGATCTCACTGATAAGATAAAGCAAAAAATCTTTGAAGCTGTAGCTTATCAGTGCTACTGTACGGCTGCACCACTTGGACTCTAACGAAGCCCTTAGAGAAAAAGATAGATGGGAGCTACACAAGGATTCTGCTGCATGTTGTCTTTCAACAAATCTTGGAAGCAGCACCCACCAAGAAAAAGAAGCTGTATGGCCACTTGCCCCCCATCACATAATCATCTGAGTGAGATGAACAAGACATATTGGAGAAACAAGGACGAACCTATAGTGACGTTCTCCTGTGGACATGAATACATAAACACACCAGTGTAAGCAGAACATTATGAAACTACATTGATCAGTTCTGTGCGATTCTGGATGCTGCACAGAGGACCCCCCAGGAGCAATGACCGATAGGATATGTTGGCAAGAGCGAGTCATAGATATCCGTGTTAGCCCATGACCTAATGATGATATATATATGTCTGTGGAGTGGCCTATTGACTGTATCAGCCAGACAGCGAGGAGTCTATCCCTTTTCACTTGCTCTAGACCAGGAGATTATTTTAGCGTCTGAGAAGAAAGATCACAAGAAAATGAAAGACTAAGAGAAGAAGAGAATAGTAAAACTAAGTAAGGTCAGTGGAGTGATCTATTGTCAGTATCAGCCAGACAGCGAGGGGAGTCTATCCCCTTTTCACTAATGCTAGACCAGGAGATTATTCTAGTGCCTGAGAAGAAAGAATAAAAGACTTAAGGAATAGAAGAATAGTAGAAGTAAGTAAAGTGGTCGGTATATCAGTCTATCCCCTTTTCACTAGGCAAGTCCGGAGGTTGTTTGTGTCTGAAGGGGGCCGGGTTAGCCTCAGTCGGGTAGGCGATCGGCTAGAAACACATGGTTTCTAGTTTGATCCGGTCCTCGCCAACTCAGCGTTGTGAGTAGCACAGGATCTGTGGCGGTAAAGTAAGGAGATGGATGGTAGGTGTGGCGCTCCACCTCAGATGCCAAAAAAACAATCTCCTGGTCTGGCGCTAGTGAAAAGGGGATAGACTCCCTCGCTGATTGGCTGATACACTTCAGGCCACCCCGACGACTTTACTTACTCACTTATATTCACGTTAAACATTTACTCCAAAGACACTGGCGGAAGTGAACACCACCTATGATTGTTATAATAAATATTAGTATTTAGCTGCCATTTTGTGGTTTACATGTGTTGGGTATTGGTAAGAATTAAGAAAATCTTCTGCTTAATTGAAATCTAGTTATTTATTTATGGGTAATACATTGCATTGTGTGTGTGTGTGTGTGTGTGTGTGTTGGTGTGGTGTGTTGTCTTGTGGGGAACGTATAAATATATAGTCTTTTTGAATTTATTTTTAACAACTCTCAATATATATATGTGAATGAATAAATGGGATAAATAATTTTTAAATCCTGGCTAAAAAAGGAATAAATTTCTGGCTCCAACTGAAAAAAAATGAATAAATTCTGGCTCCAAAATAAAAACTAAAAACTCTCCCAAAATTTTTGGCTCAAACTAAAAAAAACAAAAATAAATAAATTTCTGGATAGAACTAAAAAAAAAAAAAAAAAAAATTCTGACTAAATCTAACCCAACCAAATAAACAAAACATTTGAAGCGAATTATTGTAAAACAATACGTGTAAATATAACGCCATTCACAGACTCAGGATTAAAAGTTTAAATCTCTCAATTTACTATCAAGGCCAAACGAGAGAAAAAAAGAAAAAATCTTGAGTACTCTTGGGTACACCTGACAATGGATCTGTTCAATTGAATTGAAATTTTGGTATTAGATTTAAACTGTTATTGACACTGGTAATATATCATAATTACACACACACACACACACACACACGTGCTTGTGTGCTTAATTGAAGTCATACCTAATTTGTAAATTAATTAGTAATAATTAAATGAATTAGGCGTGCATATCGGTTTAAATGTAAGGCATAAACAAATCGAGAAAAAGTCAATCTCTGTATGTACATTTCAGTCTATTAGGCCTCATCAGCAGAGTTATAGACAGTCGGCTATCGCCATCTCAAACAGATTGTTTGTCCACTTCATATATATATATATATATATGTATTCTCAAAAAATGTTTTTTTTTAAATTGGGCGTTATTATGAAGCATTAAAAATGTATAAATGAATGAACTCGATATTATGGAGTATCGGATTCACTTATTTTTTTATTTTTTAATTATTTTTTATCATAAATTTTCAGGTTCGTTAGATACCCTTTGTCAAATGTTATTACTGTTTAACGGTTTCTTTGTCTCTGTTGTTATCGACAGTGGCAGCGTCTGTGAAATATTTGTAATAACGGAGAATTCTGCGTTTAATCAATATATATATATGTAAGTTGAAAATGGAAGCAAATTCGACAATATGTTAAAAGGAAAAATAAACATGATGTTCAAACAGAAATAGATACCTCTCTCGATTCAAAAATTTGACTAACTCAATACGCCCCCACTCACCAACAAAAATTTAAAAGAACAAAAGACTCCAGAACAGAACTTAAAGATGAAAATACGAAAGAAAGGTAGAAATTAAGAAAGAATGAATGAAAGAAGGGAAACAAGAAAAAGAGAGAAAGAATAATGGAAACGAAAGAAAGAAAGAAAGAAAGAAAGAAAGAAAGAATGAGTATAAGAAAGATGAAAAAAGAAAGAAAGGAAGAAAGAAAGGAAGAAATTAAGAAAGAATGAATGAAAGATGGGAAACAAGAAAAAGAGAAAAGAAAGAGAGAGAAAGAATAATGGAAACAAAAGAAGAAAGAAAGAAAGAATGAGAAAGAAAAAGAAAGAAAGGAAGAAAAGAAGAAGAAAGAAAGAAAGAAAGAAAGAATAAGAAAGAAAGAAGAAAGAAAGAATGAAAGAAAGAAAGAAGATGAGTATAAGAAAAATGAAAGAAAGGAAAGAAAGAAAGAAAGAATGAAAGAAAGAAAGAAGAAAGAAAGAAAGAAGTATAAGAAAAATGAAAGAAAAGAAAGAAGAAAGAAAGAATGAAAAAAAGAAAGAAAGAGAAAGAAGAATGAGTATAAGAAAAATGAAAGAAAGGAGAAGAATGAAAGAAGAATGAAAGAAAGAAAGAAAGAATGAGTATAAGAAAAATGAAAGAAAGGTAGAAAGAAAGGTAGAAATTAAGAAAGAATGAAATAAGGAAGGGAAAAAAGAAAAAGAGAGAAAGAATAATGGAAACGAAAGAAAGAAAGAAAGAAAGAAAAAGAAAGAAAGAAAGAAAGAAGTAAGAAAAATGAAAGAAAGGAAGAAAGAAAGGTAGAAATTAAGAAAGAATGAAATAAGGAAGGGAAACAAGAAAAAGAGAGAAAGAAAGAGAGAGAAAGAATAATGGAAAAGAAAGAAAGAAAGAAAGAAAGAAAGAAAGAAGAATGAGTATAAGAAAGATGAAAGAAAGGAAGAAAGAAAGGTAGAAATTAAGAAAGAATGAATGAAAGAAAAAGAGAGAAAGAAAGAAAGAAAGAATGAGTATAAGAAAGATGAAAGAAAGGAAGAAAGAAAGGTAGAAATTAAGAAAGAATGAATGAAAGAAGGGAAACAAGAAAAGAGAGAAAGAAAAAAGAGAGAAGGTATAATGGAAATGAAAGAAAGAAGAAAAAAGAAAGTAAAACGAATAGAAAAAGAGAAACGGAGGAAAGAAAGAAAATAAGAAAGAAAGGAAGAAATAAATAAAGAACGAGTATAAGAAAGATGAAAAAAGAAAGAAAGAAAGGAAGGAAAGTAGAAATTAAGAGGGCATAAAAGAAAGAAGGGAAACAAGAAAAAGAAAAAAGAAAAGAGAGAAGGTATAATGAAAAAAAGAAAGAAGAAAAAAAAAGAAATCAAAAGAAAGAAAAATGAATAGAACAAGATAAAGAGAGGAATGAAAGAAAATAAGGAAGAAATGTTAATGTTGACCCGACAGTAGCTTTAAACGAAATGAACAAAACAAGTTTTCTGCACATAGGCTCCACGCAAGCTTCTGGGTGAAAAAACAAATTTATAAACAATCAAAAATATCCCGTGTTTAATGTTTTTCAACCAATCATAACCCCCCTCCCCAAACCTTTCAAAGCGAATCTCAAGCCGATCTATAATTATAAAAGCGGCTGACTAAAAGTCAGTTGACTACCAGCATTGGTACACAGCATCACTCCTTCGGGCAAGATCAAGGGACTATTAAACCTACCGACCCACACTACATCCCCTGTATCACACAGAACCAAGTCATTGGCTAAGAACAGACTTTAACCCCCACACCTGCCCTCATTTTATTGAGTGAAAGAAAGACTTATATTCTCAATTTCCAGCTTTTGTCTATTTTTAAATAAATGAATTTGATCTAATTTTTCTTGGTCGTTTTTCTTTCGCTACCATATGCTTGCTTGTGATATTTCAATGAGGACAACAGTCCAAAAAATCAAAATGATACCCATCTCAAAAATTCAGACAAATTGTATGAACTCTCTTTATTAAATATCAAGTTTGATTTGTTTTGTTTTACGGCATATCAACCTCGGTGGGTCATTTAATGCCGACAAAGTTGTGAAATAAATTCATTCTTAATGCATAATACAATTTTGTTTATCAACATTTGTTCTATTTAACCCATAGATGGGACCCTAACAGGTACTACCACTCCGGGTCAGAGTGGACCAGGGAGCAATGGTGATGAAGGGTGCTCCACATTCCCCAAACCTCCAAAACTGGAACCTCACCATCAGATAGAGGTTAACGTCATTCCCATGACATGTAGACCCTCAGCCACCGCCTTCTAGCACCCATATGATAAAAAGGGGTTGGGGGTTGCCATAAGGGCAATAGGGTTGGGGCAATCATATAGGTGCTAGGGCTTGACGTGGCCAGCCAATTGATCAGAGGGGGCTTCTTCGACCGCCCGTCTAGCCCAAGATAGGGCCAAAGTGGAGTATTGCACGTCATGAACTGCTCATCCACCTGGGCTCTATCCTTAAGCATCACGGGTCGCCACCCACGGCCAACAGGTGGCCCCATTGGGGGAGTCTTACCGCTCTGTAGAGGTGCAGTCGGTGCATTCTAACCCCCCAGCCGACAGGGCAGATTAAATATCAAATTTATGAACAAGTGGCCATGAAAGTCGAGAACAGGTCACCCCCTCAGATATTTTTAGTAACATATTACAAACGTACACAGATTCTACCGAGACTACTAATTCCTTAAGTAGCCCTGATACTATTTACAAGTCATTAGTACGTTGTCGCCATTGACTTTGATTCGTTGAAATTAGTTCAACAGTGAGATAACGAGGGTAATCGGGGGGGGGGGAGGAGGGAAGATATGTTTACTTCACATTTTGCCTAAAGCCTGCGTCCGACACTATAAGCTCTTCAGCCTCCAAATGTACAATAATGCATATGCGTGTATGTATCTGCATAGAGAGGAAAAGCGTTATCCTGCCGGGTCACCTACCCCCCCTCCAATAGCGGTTCAATTTATTTCTTCTTCGTGTGTCATCGAAAGGTCAATTTTTGGTAAAACTTGCAAATCATACTCAAAATCCCATGATATTAAAGGGTGACCCAGAAAAAAATAGAACCCAAATTATTTATTTATTTTCCCATTAAACCTCCCTAGTTAAAATTAACAGTTTTATTACAAAATTTGTGGGTTCTGTTTTTTCTGGGTCACCCTGTATACTGGGTGACCCAGAAAAAACAGAACCCAAATTATTTATTTTCCCATTAAACTAACCCTAACCCCCAACCATAGTTAACTCTTAACATCCTGTTGAGAATCCAGAGCCTAATTCCTATAAAGATTTATCAAAAAATGGCCTTTTCATTTAAAGTTACACGAGTTATTTCCCTGAAATGAAAGACTTCTAAATATGTTTAATATTACATTTAAACAAAGGGTATCGTTTGGGGTAGATTAGGAAAACGAATATAACTTCTGGCCAGGCGGATTGAGGTGGTATAGGACATTAAGAGTTAAAATTATCAGTTTTATTACAAAATTTGTGGGTTCTGTAATCGGGGGGCTGGGGAGGAGGGAAGATATGTTTACTTCAGATTCGCTTAAAGCCTGCGTCCGGCGCTCTAAGCTCTTCAGCCTCCAAACGCACAATAATGCATTTGCATATGGGATATTTAAATGTGTCGACACTTAATTGTTCGCTTCAGAATGACAGCCGCTGACAGTAAGGCAAAATATATCTTCTACATAAATATATTTACCAACTCCTCCGCACGAGCAGGATACGACACAGGGTCAATTTCTTAAACAGAGTTTAACAGGTTTGAATTCAGAGTTTTCCTTCTCCTAGACCGGTTACCTAACCAAGGTTAAAGAGCCCAGTCTGCCCTACTATTTATTCATAGCTGGAGGGAGAGTAGGATTCATACCTTGAAAGTCAGGGTTCGAATCACACACAAAGCGGTCTTCCTGTCTGTAGCTCTGCTGATGAGGCCTAATAGGCCAAAATGTACATACAGAGATTGATTTTTCTCGATTTGTTTAGCCTTACATTTGAATAGGTATGCCCGTCTAATTCATTAATTATTAATTAATTAATTTTCAAAATTAGGTATGACTTCAATTAAGCACATATTCTCCCAAAAATTGTCGGCTAAAAAAGCCATATCAAACACATTGTTTGTTTACTTTTCATATATATATATATATATATATATATATATATTAAAAGAAAGTTTATAAAATATAATAAGTCCAACAGTACAATAGATGAAGATGGAAAATTTCAGGAATCTGTAATGATGACAAATTCGTAGTGTCGGGATCCTTATTATATTCGAAATTTGAGCCTCCGGTGATATAATTTAAATAATTCCAATTTTGTTTTTTCTGTGGACAGTATGAAAGGTAAAAATGGATATTAAATCCGACAATATGTGTAGAAAGTTGTAGAAAAAACAACAAGATGTTAAAAGTTTTGCTGACAGAAATCTGTTTTGACTTTCTTACATAGTATGTACATTTCATTATACATATATCAAATGAATAATACATAAATATATAAATAGATGAAAATAATAAAATTGAAATTGAATGAACGGCTAAATGGCTATCACAGCTCTCCGTGTGGCGTTTTAAAAAAAAGAACACCACAACGCGTGTTTATAACATAAAAAAAAATAACGACATAAAAAAAAAAAAAAACGCGTCCATTTCTGGAATTCGTCTCTGAAGATAAAGTTCTACTTTGAAATCGATAAGACAAAAATAACATCTTTTTGTTTTTATTTTTTATGTGCATTGTAATTGCTTTCAAATTATTAATATATTATAAAATTGGAATTATTTAAATCATATCACCAGAGGCTCATATATATATATATATATATATGGATCTGATCAAGGTTTAAAAGCCTTCAACACAAATGATACGCGCGCGGAATCATCATTTCCGTGTTGTTACGTAACATCTACAATCGTGTAATCAACTCAACGGCCGAAAACAAACGCGTTTTTAAAAACCCACTGATAACAAAACATCTCCGATGAACGAATCATATAATCTCTTCTCTGCTTTTTTTTTTTTAATACCCTGTCCGGTGGCAAAAGCTGCTTGGTAGCGCTAGGAAGTGGCAGTCCTGCCTTAGCTATCGAAACTGTGTTATCACTCCTAGTTGGCAGCTGATGAGGGCAGGGTATTGCACGTGGTATCACACGTTGTATGACGAAAATATTTATATATAAACAGTTGTTAAGTAGATGAAGAAGTATAAAATAATTAAGTGCCTTACCGATTGGCTTCCTCCAATTTGGCAAGTAACTCTAGATCCTCTGGTTTTAGTGGGTTTGCCACAGTGGGTGTGGTCACTGTGGGGGAACCGTCCTTAGAGTCACTTGCCATTGGTTGAAACAACTCTAGTGCTTGTCCCACATTGTTACCAAGCGGCTCACACACTGAAATGAGACAACAAAAAACAAACAAAATTTTTTAAATATTCAAAAGATTAAATTTGATTTAAAAAATACATACAATTACAGATACAAGTGTAATCTGAAAAGTAACGTCATCAAAGCGTTGGGGATACAGGTATGTGAGGGTTTTGGTGAATCTTCCATGTCAGGAGATGCTATTTTGGTCATGTGACACAGGAACGCAAGGAGAAAACGCTCTTCTTCCGATGCACTGAACAAGCCTGGGCGTGCTTGTCATCTCTCTCCAGCAGACACCTACAGTGCACCCCAGACGCTACAGCCTCTACTTACAGTAAGTGGTTACCACTTTGTCTATTAACACTATTGTGTATGTTTGGACACTTGTGACATTAAATAGCCTGGGGAACTTTGTTCCCCTAATATGTTATAATAAAGTTATATAAATGTAACTAACGCGTTTGTTGTTTTCCTAACTGAAGTATTCCGCATTGGGTACTTATCCTTTAAGTAACCCAATGTTTTATAAGAACCAGAGTTAACACTTTGTGGACCTCTTATAAAGGGATATAAAAAGTAAGGATGGTGGTTGTGTGGTTGGATTTAATGGCATATCAATCCTTGTTGGGTTATTTTATGCTGCATTCCTTTTGTTTTATTCATTCTTGATGGGTATTCAAATTTTTTAAACTAAATTTTTTTTAAACACATTTTTTAAAACACATTTTTTAATCTATTTAACCCTGCTCTGCTATTTTAGCATTGAGCACCTTCATTTGCTAATACTTTTCTCATTCATTCTATATATATGTAAAAATAAAATGGAAATTAATCCAACAGTATGAATATGATATAATGAAAAAACAAAAGATGTTTACAACTGAAATAGGCTCATCAGAAGAGAAGTGTGCAAAACCGTTTCAGGGCCAAATTTCTCGACAGTTTTAAAAAGCAACACCGGCCCATCCTCAACTAATATGAGGACCCTTTCGCATTATAATGCATCGACCGCACGTGGGTCGGTCATCAACAAAAATAAGATGGGAAAATGACCGTTATTAAAAATAGAACGCTGCTAGTCAAACGTTGGAATTAATCAAAAAAATGCGCTGTCTGTATTAAAAATAAAATGAATTTTATTTAAAAATAAAATGAATCTCATTTTTAATTTTAAAAATAATCAGAAGCATTCGGTTTTGCACACTTCTCTCCTGATGAGCCTATTTCAGTTGTAAACATCTTTTGTTTTTTCATTATATCATTCATATATATATATATATATATATATATATATATATGAATGAAAAATGAATGGAAGTGAATCCGACAGTGTGAAAATAAATATTTAGAAAAAACAAACACATGATGTTAAAATTCGCTGACAGAATTCTGTTTCGACCCTTTATTGAAGTGGTCTTCATTAAGAGCGAGTTGTGTATGATAGAGAGAACGGTGAAAGTGGACCGTTATGAGACGAAAGTGGTGCAGATGAAACATTCAATATTATAGCCGGAATTTTTTAAAAATTTAAATTTAAAAAATGCGTATTCTGTTTTGAAAATAAAATAAAAAAATTAAAAAAATACATATATATATATATGTGTGTGTGTGTGTGTGTGTGTGTGTGGAGAAAAGTAGCCAAACACAGGATGAAGTTTATTATTGTAATATACTTCCATCCAGTATAAAATTCCGTGTTGGTCTACTTTTCTCCATATACTGTTGGATTGATTTCCTCATTTTACTCCCATATATATATATATATATATATATAATATTTAACCTATAGATGAGACCCTAACAGGTACTACCACACCAGGTCACCTTCTAGCATTGACGGTTTGCCATAAGTGCAATAGGGTTGGGACAATCATATAAGATATATAAGCTAGGGCTTGCTTGACATGACCAGTCAATTGATCAGAGGGGGGCCTCTCTGACCACTTGTCTAGCCTAAGTGAGGGCCAAAGTAGAGTGTTGCATGTCATGGACTGCTCAGATACCAGGATTCCCTTGTTAAGATTATTTTATAAACCATAAGGAGTTGTTATGCCACTAAACAAATAAAAACAAACAAAGAAATAACAGGTCTATAAAGATTATTGGGGGTATTATCACATAAATGCATCCTGGCCTCCTACCCCCCCCAAAAAAAAACGCTAAGCGGTGCCTGCTTAAAATCCAACCTGCACTACTATTAAACTCCCTAGCTGTTTGAAGGTGTTTTTCATCAAAAGTTAATGTGATATGAAAGTGATATTTTAAGACCCCCCCCCATCTTTTCTCGACAAGTAAATATAAATATTTTACCGCCCCCCTCTTTAAAATATTTTTTTTTTAGCGGTTTGAAGGCATTAAAAGTAAGCCACCACCCAGGGGTTTTTTATCGACAAGTAAGTGTCAATATTTTACCTGTATTTTTCCGGTATTTTCATTTTATTTTAATTCAAAACAACTGTCACAAATTTTTAAATAAATACGACCGAATTTTTCGAAATTAAAAACAATCAATACATTATTTTATAAAAATATTTTAATGGGGGTGGGGGAGTAAAATATATACATTTACTTGTCGAGAAAAGACTTGGGGGGCATGTAAAATATCGCTTCCATATTGCATTAACTTTTTGGGAAAAACGCCTTCAAACAGCTAGGGAGTTCATAAGTAGCGCGGGTTGGATTTTCAGCAGGCACCGCTTAGCGGTTTTTTTTAGGGCAGGATGCATTCATGCGGTAAGCACCATTATCAGTTGAGAAAACATTCGGGTTAGACAATTTAAAGTTGGCCTTTAAAACCTATCTATTAATAATGGAGATTCGCTTCTGGTTTTTGTCAGTAACAAAAATTACGTCACTGCTTACGTCACATTACTCAAAATCATCATAACATAGAATAAATACACTCAAAATTTGAGCATTCAAAATTAGACAGTCCTCATTGTTTTTTTAAAACAAGTTTTAATAAATACATGACTGGTATTATATATCTATATATAGTTTGTTTTATTTTAATACATATTTAAAGTTTACATTTCAAATTGTTTCATTTTTTAATCCTTTAATGAATTTGATGATTTTACTTACTTAGGGTACAAACTCGCTGACACTGAAATTTTTACTCCCACATCTCAGGCAATATGTTTCAAAAATCTATTTTTACATCGCCCGGAGGGTGTTTTTATTTTGTACTAGTATTTATAAAATGGAAAAGAAATTCAGAAAAATGAATGAAGGAAAAACAGAGTTGCCTCCCCTGGTACGTATTTTCGTTTTTCAAATTTAATCTACAAAACTAAGAAATTCATAAAATCGTATCAAAATTTAAAAAAAAAACCTTTTAAGCTTTTTTTTTTTTTTAAAATATAGATTTTTAGTTATTTTGATTTTTTTGTCGTCCTGTGCCCCTGCCCTAATTTACGCTATGTTTTAGCGTGCCGGCGTCAGGCAAATTTAAGGCCCCAACTTAAATATTTTCCGAGTCATGTTTTTGTCGTTTTTTGTTTTTTTTTGTTGGTATATTAAAGTACATATTTTACACGGCCCCACCACCCGGAATTTTATCAGCAAATTAATATAAATATTTTACAAGGCGTGATGTCTTAAAAAAAAAAAAAATCAATTGAATTTTTACAAATTTCAGTTAAATTTTTACAAAACTTAAACTCAAATTTCAAAATAATTTTCATATCGTACGCCCTGTTTTGATTTTATAATGTATCACTCTAAAATACAAAGTAAGGCTCAAATGTCATCGTTTTAATACTTATTTAAGTTTTTACAATCAAAACGATCAATACATTAAACAAGAAACAAAATGTTTACAAAAAACAAAACAGCCGAAATACTATTATTTTTTACTATAAAAATACATTGGAAATGATTGTTACTATAAAAATGCATTGGACATTTATTTTACTATGAAAATGCATTGGACAATGATTTTTATTATAAAAATGCATTAATGATTTTTACTATAAAATGCATTTTGGACAATGATTTTTACTATAAAAATGAATTGGACAATGATTTTTTACTATAAAAATGAATTGGACAATGATTTTTACTATAAAAATGCATTGGACACTATGAAAATGCATTGGACAATGATTTTTACTATAAAAATGCATTGGACAATGATTTTTACTATGAAAATGCATTGGACAATGATTTTTACTATAAAAATGCATTGGACAATGATTTTTTACTATAAAAATGCCAATTTGTCGTCTGCTTTTCATTTCAAAAACGAATTAAAATTAATCAAATAGATTATTTAAGGTCAAATTTTTGTCTGTCGAAATTTAGCAACATAATGAGCATCAATAAGAAACCAAAATAATATTACTAGACATGTAATTTATTTTTTAATACATTTTAAACTATTTTTTCGGTCAATTTTTTTTATCAAATATGGCCGTAAACGCTGTCTAGAAATGACTTAAAATCCGTAACACGGATTTTAAGTCATTTATTTTGTAAACACTGTTTACAAAATAAATTTAAACACTAAAACATTTTTATTTAGGGCAGGAGACCGGGACGACAAAAGATAAGAATTGACATCTTATTATAATGGAGATTGTGGGTTTGTCAGTCTGTAACCGAAACTATATTACTATACAAGTCACAGTTCCCTTTAGTTATTTACATCACATTCTCCATGATTTTATTTTTATTTAAACTTCAATTATTAATAAAATTGTTTTACATCATTAAGACTGTTGATCATATCTACATACTAATAACATGTAATTGTATTTATATATACAACAAAATAGTGGATTACAGTGTGAATGGGAAGGCTAATTTGCATATTGATATTAGAAATTTGATTTTAATAAATATATGCTTAGTATTATTGATTTCAAATTGTTTAGTTTTATCTTATTGAATATGAGCAAAAATCTCGGGGATAAATCTTAAAAGAAATCCATTAACAAGAAGAAATGACTGTAATATTATTCTTTACTTCCTATTTTAACTAAATAGTTGAATTAGGAAAATTTATCAATGAAAGATGGGAGTAATGGAAAATGATGGAAGAGTTAGTTTCAAAGTTGTTCTATTTTTCAATCATAACCCCTCTGTTCCAAATCTTTTTATCTGCATACTTATTCAGTTTCATTAGCCTTTCTAATTTAATATGATATTTTATTATATTAAAACTTAAATACTTGCACCCAGAGGGTGCATATATTTGCTAGTATTTTTTAATAATTCAATATAAATGAATTAAATATTAATTTTTTCTAAAGACGCCTCATAAACTATTATGAAAATGGACACTTTTTGGAATTTTACATTTTTATAATTATAAAAAGATTACAGATTGCAAAGGGAGGTAATAAAACTTTCTTTTTTCATTTTCAAACTATTACCAAAAATCAAGGAATTGTCTGATGTTAATTAAATTTTCAAACTATTTTAACCAAATTTTCAAATTATCACCAAAAAAGTTACTTTACTTTTCTTTACACTTGCATTGTGATAGCCTTCAAAACCAACCACCAAACCAAAAATTTATTTAATTTTCAAACTACTACCAAAAATCAAGGAATAGTCCAATTTTAGTGAAATTTTTACCAAATTATTCGTTAATGACTTCATTTTATAATGAATAGCTTATTCTATTAAAAAAAAAAGAAAAACTTGAAAATTTTTTTATCAATTATATAAAGAAAATAACACCAGCGGCAGTACTCCAAGGTTTGTGTGGAGTTAACCGCGAATGTGGCAGACAGGTTAAGAGTCAAAGAAATAAAACGAACGACAGAATGTGAATAAAAGACTGTATTAGATATAAAGAACTTGCAAACTTTAGTTTCGTTTGCACAAATATATAATATGTATATAATTGTCACTTAGCTGTTTATCCTGGGATATGGTGTATTAACGGAGCCCCTTGCTACGGCCTTCTGATATAGTTCGGATATAGTTGGACTTCTGTTTGTGTCCGACTCCGGTTCTGTGGTTCTGTTGAAGAATAGTAGGAGCGACCTTTTGTTCGGTCCGTTCCCTTTCGATGCTGATTCAGAAGAGGCATGAGTCTGCATATTTGGCTTTGGCGCCAAAGTATGCTGGCTCATGATTGGTTGGTTTGAAACAGAGGCTCGCAGACAAGGGACGATAACCCCATACCCCAGAATTCTTAATAATTAGGGGAAATATTTTTTTACTAGGTGAACACCCCCTCATTTCATTTTATGAAATCTGAACAAAATACATTTTTTGTACAATTTTTAAATTCTTTAAAAGGTAAGAGTCTGAATAATTTTATCAGAAATTTTTAGAAACGCTTTGGAGGTCCCTACTGTCGTAAAACAAAACAAATAAATCAGTGGAAAGGGGAGAATATGATGCTTTTTAAGTAAGTAATTAGTTTTAGAAAAAAAATTAAATGTTTTATTCTATTTACTTAAATTTCCCATCCCCGTCAGATAATACCTTTCAAAAATTTATTTTTTACACTGTAAGATTCAAAGGTTATGACAAAGTCATAACTCGTTGAAACGCAAACAAACTCCGACACAGGTTGAGGGACAAAACATTTAATATGGTACAGCACATGAATACACAAAGGATACATAAATTACATAGAAGTGTACATGAAACATACATACGTATACAATAGTAATAGGAACATAAAAGCAACAGACATGAGACTGAAGTAGTCCATGCTGTATAAATCACTTACAGTAATGTAAGGGGGGCCCAAAGCCCCACCAAGAAAGTGGTAGGCATAAGACTACCTCATTGTGTCTTGTAGGTCGAGCAGCAGGCAAAGAGGAAGAGAAATTCAAAACAGCCGCTTAAATATACGAGGCCCCTAGCAGGAACCAGCGACACTAAACGGGCAGACAACTCCCCAGGCAAATACGAAAATAACCCCTACAACACCATTAGTTAATTTATGCATATGGAAGGCATGGTCGGCTAAAAACAGACTATCAGTTATATGGAAGTCAGATCTCACCAACTGGTTAGGGTGACTTCTTCAAGGCCCTGGTGGTATCAGTGCTACTGTATGGCTGCACCACTTGGATCTTGATGAGGCGGCTGGAAAATAGGCTTGATGGGAGCTGCACAAGAATGCTATATGCGATCGTGAACAAATTGTGGAAGCAACATCCCACAAGAAAGCAGCTATATGGCCACCTGACCCCTATCACACAAACCATCCGAGTGAGACGAACAAGATATGCCGGACACTGCTGGAGAAGTAAGGATGAACTCATAAGTGATATCCTTCTATGGAAACCAGCATATGTATATGCTAGTGCGGGTCGTCCAGCAAAAACCTACATAGACCAGCTCTGTGTAGATACTGCATGCTGTGTGGAGGACCTCGCAGGGTCAATGAATGATAGGGATGGTTGGCAAGGGATTGTCATGGATATCCATGCTGCTAGCGCGACATGATGATGGTGATGATTTTTACACTGCCCAGAGGGTGTTTTTTTTTTTTTAAGAAAAAACCCCAAGTAGAATCCACACAAATATATAAACACAAACATACCTACACACATATACATACACCCATTTATATATATATATGCACACACATGCACACACAGACATACACCCATTTATATATATATATATATGCGTACACACAAACACACATATATATATATGCACACACACATATATATATGCACACACACACACACTCACACACATATATATGCACACACACATACACTCACACACATATATATGCACACACACATATATATGCACATATGCACACACAGACACACATATATATGCACTGTCAGCGAGTTTGTACCCTAAGTAAGTAAAATCATCAAATTCATTAAAGGATTAAAAAATAAAACAATTTGAAATGTAAACTTTAAATATGTATTAAAATAAAACAAACTATATATAGATATATAATACCAGTCATGTATTTATTAAAACTTGTTTTAATAAAACAATGAGGACTGTCTAACGTTGCATGTTCATGATGATGGTGAGGGTGGGTTTTTTATTTTTATTTTTTAAAGAAAAAAACCCAAGTAGAATCCAGTTTACTCGTCTGAAGGAATTTTGGGTGCTCTTTGCATAAATGAGTCCTGGTCTCCTGCCCTAAAAAATGCTAAGCGGTGCCAGCTCAAAAAAACAACCTGCCCTTAAGGCGTTTTTCCCTCAATTATTTCCCAGCAAGTAAATGTAAATATTCTAACCCTTCCCCTATTAAGAATTTTTTTTTTAAGCAGCTTGAAGGCATTTTTAATGACAAATTTTTTTTTTTGTGGTTTGAAGGCATTAAAAGGAAGCCACCACTCAGGGTTTTTTTATCGACAAGTAAATGTAAATATCTAACCCCCTTTTAAAATATCTTCTTTTTTTTTTTTTTCAGTATTTTCATTTTATTTTAATTAAAAACAACTGTCACAAATTTTTAAATAGATACGACTGAGTTCGAAAATAATAACTTTATTAAACCAGACAACTGTCGCGTATTTTTAAAATAAATATGCCCCAGTTTCGAAAATTAAAAACCCTAACCCTAACCCCTAAAAACCGATAAAAAAAAATATTAAAAATAAAAATGCCTTCAAACAGCTAGGAACCTCAATTGTAGTGTGGATTGTTTTTTCAGCAGGCACTGCCTAGCGGATTTTGGGGCAGGAGGCCAGGACGCATTTGTGCAAAAATGCCCGAATTTTGGTGAGGAATTTCTTGTAAGAGATCTTGTCATTCA
>CM042177.1:34562419-34564394 GCA_023376005.1 Doryteuthis pealeii | reverse complement strand
AAAAAAAGAAGAGAGATGGCCCAGCACAACTGACCATCCAGTCAGTCAGTCAACAATTGGTTTGGACAATGTGACTGGCCAAGCACAACTAAAACCAGCCAGTCAATCAGTCTACTATTGGTTTGAACCACAGCAACTGGCCAAGCACAACTGAACCATCCAGTCAGTCAGTCAGTCAACAATTGGTTGGACAATGTGACTGGCCAAACACAACTAACCAGCCAGTCAATCAGTCTACTATTGGTTTGAACCACAGCAATTGGCCAAGCACAACTGAACCATCCAGTCAGTCAGTCAGTCAACAATTGGTTTGGACAATGTGACTGGCCAAGCACAACTGAACCAGCCAGTCAATCAGTCTACTATTGGTTTGAACCACAGCAATTGGCCAAGCACAACTGAACCATCCAGTCAGTCAGTCTACTATTGGTTTGAACAATGTGACTGGCCAAGCACAACTGAACCAGTGTCAAGACAACTGGTACTTATGGGAATTCAGAATAGTCCACTCATGAATTTGGGCGATTCCATTCCCTGAGTCCTGATTGGCTGCTTGGTTAGTAGGATCCTCTGAGGCTCCATAAATTCTGCCACTTTGCAGTGGTCTTTGCAGCATACCAGAATTGTATTGGGTTACGACTGCTTGCTGTCTTGTCAATTCGACGGTAATTGGACTTAGTATGATTATTCTACAATACTCACTGTAGAAGCAATATTCCGATTACCGTCGAATTGGCAGACAAGGCAACAAGCAAGCTGTAACTCAATACAGACCTTGCATTTTCAGGAATAACAGAAAAGAGAGAGAGAGAGAGAGAGAGAGAGAAAGAGAAAAAGAAAATTAAAAGTCAAAAGGAGGAAGAAGTAAAAAAAACTTCAACTCTTTGCCTACTTTAAGCAGCTCACAGTGGCTCTCCTCACACAGCCATGAGTATAAAAACTGATCTTGCATAGGGGCCAAAGTTGAGTTGTAGTAGTTGTCGTTAGTTCATAAACAACATACGAAAGTCGTATAGTCGAAACGAGGTTGTTTATTTCTTTCTAGGCTCGTGGGTTCTTTTTCAGATAGAAGGAGAGAAAGAGGGTAAGGTCAATCTGTTTTATCGTAAATCACATTCATGTGTGCTGTTCATTGCTACTCTAGATATGTCATGACGGAGCCCCAACAAACACGTCCGACCCTCCTTGGGTCCAGCGAAAGAGAGGCCGAATTTTCTTTACTTCCGCTTGTAGTCCCGGTGGTGGTGGGGGGGGGTAGAATAATTATACTAGTTCCAATTACCGTCGAATTGGCAAGACAAGACAGCAAGCAGTCGTAACCCAATACGATTCTGGTATGCTGTAAAGACCACTGCAAAATGGCAGGATATTTATGGAGCCTCAGAGGATCCTACAAACCAAGCAGCCAATCAGGACTCAGGGAATGGAATCACCCAAATGTATGAGTGGACTGTTCTGAATTCCCATAAGTACCAGTTGTCTTGACACTGGTTCAGTTGTGCTTGGCCAGTCACATTGTTCAAACTAATAGTAGACTGACTGACTGACTTCAATAGGGGGGTCCACTTCCAGTTCTGGGACTTCCATTTTTATTTTTAAATCTAGTTCCAGGGTCATTGGTCGGTCAATGGCAGTCCCCTTCCAAACTCTAACCTCCTTTTGTTTTTATTTCTTTTTCTTCTCTTTCGCCAGATTACCATTTTCTTTTCAATCCCCAAATTCCCCATAGACCATGATAATTATGCTATACTGATTGTTAGTTCATTATTGTAGAATAAAGATTATCATCATTATCATGAGGAAAGAGAGGTTTGGTTTTGGTTTGTTTTACGGCATATCAACTTTAGTGGGTAATTTAATGCGGACAAAGTTTTTAAATAAATTCATTCTTAATAGATACTCAATTATTTTTATAAATACATTCGGTAATTTATGAGGAAGTGCATCCCGGTCTCCTGCCTCAAAAATTGCTACC
>CM042177.1:34554919-34557419 GCA_023376005.1 Doryteuthis pealeii | reverse complement strand
CACATATAGAATCATCCCTTACTACCAAGTTTTGGATAAATTTCTTATATATATATATATATCTTATTATAATGAAGATTGTCTGCTTTTTTGTCTGTAACCGAAACTATATCACTACTCAAGTTACAATTCCCTTAGTTATTGACATCACATTCTCAATGATTTTATTTTTATTTTAACCTCAATTATTAATAAAATTGTTTAACATTATTAATACTGTTAACCATATCTACATACTAACAACATACAATTATGTTTATATATACAACAAAATAGCGGTTTACAGTGTGAACAGGAAGGCTAATTTGCATATTGATATAAAAAAAATCGAATTTAATAAATATGTGCTTAGTATTATTGGTTTCTAACTGTTTGGTTTTATTTTAATGAATCTAAGCAAAAATCTCTTCAATGAATCTTAAATGAAATCCATTAACAAGAAAAAATAAGTGTCATTTTATTATTTACTTCCTCTTTTAACTAAATACTTAAATTAGAAAAAATAATAACGAAAGACGAGAGTGATGGAAGAGTAAGTTCAGTTGTTCTATATTTCGATTATACCCCCCTCTGTTTCAAATATTTTTATCTGCATTCTTATTTAGTTTCATTAGCCTTTCTAATTTAATATGATATTTTATTGCATTAAAACTTAAATACTTGCACCCGGAGGGTGCATATATTTGCTAGTATATATATATACACACATATGTACACACACAAATGATGTCATATAGTTTTGGAATAGAATACTACTAATGACAATAGAATGCTAAGTTTAGTCTCTTTTTTCTTTCCATATTTACATTGAATATTATTCACAAGTTACAACATGGCACATTAACAATGACCTGATGATGGTTTAATATAAAAACTGAAATGTTTAACGTTGGCTGATACTTCTAACTATGATAAAAAACATCCTCTGAATACCTTGTTTTTTTTTTCATATTATAATATATATATATATATATATATATATATATATATATATATATATAGTATACAATTGGCACTTTAACCTTTCCGTTGGTGTTATTGTCTGAAAAGAAGTTTATTTCAGTCTAACTAAGGAATTACATCGACTTAGTTAAACGTAGATCAATAACACCAAGAAATTATCTATTAAACCCAGTTTTGTTAAAACCAGTATAGAAATTATTTACACCATATATTATTTTTGGAGGATATGTGCTTAATTGAAGTCGTACCTAATTTTGAAAATTAATTAGTTAATAATTAATGAATTTTTTTTTTTTTTTTTTTAGGCAGGCATATATGTTCAAATGTAAGGCTAAACGAATTGAGAAAATGTCAATCCCTGAATGTACATTTCGATCCTTGATTCGTTTAGCCTTACATTTGAACATATATGCCCGCCTAAAAAAAACAAACTAAAAATTGATTAATTATGATATTTTCCACGTACTCCACTTGTACGGGTCAGGCACAAGGCCCTATTTATGTGGGACCACCCACAAGCCAAGACTCATGGGTGGCAGGTGAAAAATTGCGTCGATCCCGTCGGCATTCCCCCTCAAGGGGGGCGCCTCAGGCGCTGGGCAATAAACCCAGCCCTGCCCCTTTAAATCAAGGGGGCAAGTGTTGCCTGGTGGGATGGCCCCCTGGGATCGACGCTATTATTATAACATAACCGGTCCAGCGGCCGAAGCTCACCGGACCCCCGGTCGAAACCGGGTGGGTTAGCATTTGATTAATTAATTGATTAATTATTAACTAATTAATTTTCAAAATTAGATACGACTTCAATTAAGCACATATCCTCCAAAAATTGTCGGCTTAAAGCCATATAAAAAAATAAACACATTTGTTTGTTTACTTAACCTCACACCATATATTATGTAAACCTTTATCTCTTAGTGATATATAAGACACATTGCAGGATTTTAAATGCATTAATAACATGGGCTGTTTTGAGGCACAACTAACTCAGATTTTCATAGCGATATGATTAATAATTTGTTTTGTTTTGTTTTACGGCATATCAACCTCAGTGGGTCATTTAATGCCGATAAAGTTTTGAAATAAATCAATTCTTAATGGATAATACAATTATTTTATAAACTCATGTTTTTCTATTTAACCCATTATGGGACCCTAACAGGTACTACTACTCCAGGTCAGAGTGGACCAGGGAGCAATGGTGATGAATGGGGTGCTCCACATTCCCCAAACCTCCAAAACTGGAACCTCACCATCAGATAGAGTTTAACGTCATTCCCAGGACATGTAGACCCTCAGTCACCGCCTTCTAGCACCCATATGATAAAAAGGGGTTGGGGCTTGCCATAAGGGCAACAGGGTTGGGAAAATCATATAGGTGCTAGGGCTTGACGTGGCCAGCCGATTGATCGGAGGGGGCCTCTCCGACTGCCCGTCTAGCACAAGATAGGGCCAAAGTGGAGTATTGCATGTCATGAACTGCTCATCCACCTGGGCTCTATCCTTAAGCATCACGGGTCGCCACCCACGGCCAACA
>CM042177.1:34544919-34547419 GCA_023376005.1 Doryteuthis pealeii | reverse complement strand
AAAAGTTAAAAGAATATTCTCTTGCCACCTGAAACATACATCGTTTCTCAATGGTAACCATGCTCATACACACACACACACACACACACACACACACACACAACCTTGAGGTGTGTTTCGCTGTCGTTTATCGCAAAAGATTTATACACACACGTGCAGCCACACACCTAAAAAATGCACAATGCTTTCTTTTCGATACACACACTTACACCGTCCCATACTCACACCGTAAAAGAGAATATTTGACGTCATATTTAAAACCGTCTCCTTTTTTCAAACTTCAAATTTTAAACAGACTGATAAACAAGGACTATTACTCGCTTTTCTCGTTATTCTGTGATAAAAAATTTCTTATTACCTTCATATACCAACAAATGCCCTGAAGATGATCTAATTAATAGATCGAAACACTGCAGCGTCGGCCAATAAACTCAACACTTAACCCATTTAAACCTGTGTTTTTTCAATCTTTCTTAATATACTACATACTGTCGGATTCACTTCCTTTTCTTCACATATATATGTGTGCGTGTATTTGGGCAGCATTTTTTTTATTTATAGATGTAGAATTAAAGAGACATATCTCCTCTTTAACAATTTTATCAGCTTTGAGGAAGAAATGAGTTTTACATGATATATAAGCTTTTTTCTACTTTTCAGGACATTTGCTATTATAATTAAGAGTACAGGAGTTTTTATATGGGTATGTTGTAAAAGTGTTATTGTTAGAGTCAATTAATACATCAAGGAATGGGAGTTGATTATTATTGTTTAGTTCATATGTAAAAAAATTGAGGACAGACTTTTTTTGGAATGCCTGTTGAAGTTTATATATATATATATATATAACTAGTTATTAAATAATTTTAACTTTTCACCTTTTACCTATTAATATGACCCATAACATATCTTTTATTAAATAATAATTGAAAAAATAATTCCCATAAATTAATCCAAATTTTTAATCCAATAAAACCGTTCCTGATCTACGAAAATATAAATAAGCGTTCCTCTACTAAAGTTAAGTCCCATTCCAACGGACATGTTTATAACACCTAAGATTAATCTAAAACTCGATTAATTTAACTAAAGTAACCCTGAAGAATCAATCGATGAAACTCGAGTAGGTTACTCCTTTCCATTGTTAAAATAAATTTATGCTCTACATTGTATTGAGCACTTTGTATTTGTTTTTTCTCAACCTTAGCCTCTGGATATTGTGCGCTTCCAACGATCGTACTTATACCCACCGGTAAGTTAATACTTATACATATGCAAATATATATATATATATATATATGAAGTGATCAAACAATGTGTTTGAGATGGCGATAGCCGATAATTTTTTGGGGAGATTATGTCTTAATTAAAGTCATACCTAATTTGAGAATTAATTAGTTATAATTAAATGAATTAGGCGTGCATATCGGTTTAAATGTAAGGCATAAACAAATTGAGAAAAGTCATTTCTGTATGTACATTTCAGCCTATTAGGCCTCATCAGCAGAGTTATAGACAGGACAGTGCTTTGTGCGTGATTCGAACCCTACCTGTCAGGCTAACAGGCGGGGACTCTAACCATTACACTAGCTGGCTTTCCCAGTTTTTACTGTGTTCAATGTTTGTAGTACCAATAAATTGCTTAAAAACTATGTATATAGGTAAGTAAAGTAAAGTCGTCAGGGTGGCTTAATGTCGGTATCAGCCAGACAGCGAGGGAGTCTATCCCCTTTTCACTTGCGCTAGACCAAGGAGATTATTTTTCGGCGTCTGAGATGGAGCGCCACACTTACCATCACTCTCACTTTACTGCAGAGATCCCTGTGCTACTCATACGCTGAGTTGGCGAAGGCCGGTATCGAACCAGGAACCTTGTGGTACCTAGCCAAACGTTCTACCGACTGAGCTAACCCGGCCCTTATATAGGTATATAGGTAAGGGGAGATAATCCACACAATCTATTAATAATGGAGATTTACTTCCGGTTTTTGCCTGTAACAAAAACTGCTTCACTGTTTACGTCACATTACCCAACACATAATCCAAAGTCATAACATAGAATAAATATACTCAAAATGTGAGCATGCAACGTTAGACAATCCTCATTGTTCCAATAAATAGATGCCCGGCGTTATATATTTATATATAGATTGTTTTAGTCTAATATAATATTTAAAGTTATCGGAACTGTTTCTATTTCAAATTGTCTTTCTTTCTTTTTTTTTTTTTTACTCCTTTAATAAATTTGACGATTTTACATACTTATGGTACACACACTATGACATTGAATTTTCAGCTCCATCCCCTCAGGCAATATCTTTCAAAAAATAATTTTTACATCGCCCAGAGGGTGTCTTTTTATTTTGCTAGTTTCTATAATTAGAATAATTTGTAATACATTTCTGTAGTAAAATAAGTTTGAGAGATTTTCTATATAAGCTTTTAGTATTTTCTGTAGCACTATATACTCTCCCATTCCCCCCCCCCTTTTTCACTTTTT
>CM042177.1:34540141-34544819 GCA_023376005.1 Doryteuthis pealeii | reverse complement strand
TCCACACTTCCAAATAAAGGATCCAGAGCAGAATTATTTAAAAACTACACCCATTAAATTGCACCGTTTAACGTCCCATTACCCAGGCATACTACTAAAGACTATCAGCACCACATTCTAGCATGTATATGGTAAAAAAAGGAGTGGTTTGGTTGTGTTTTACGGCATGTCAACCCCTTGGGTTATTTTATGCTGAATATTTCTATTGGTAATTTGGTGTTCAAAAATGTTTAATGCCAACAAAGTTTTGAAATAAATCATTCTTAATGCATAATACAATTTTGTTTATCAACTCATGTTTTTCTATTTAACCCATAGATGGGACCCTAACAGGTACTACCACTCCGGGTCAGAGTGGACCAGCGAGCAATGGTGATGAAGGGGTGCTTCACATTCCCCAAACCTCCAAAACTTGAACCTCACCATCAGATAGAGTTTAACGTCATTCCCAGGACATGTAGACCTGCAGCCACCGCCTTCTAGCACCCATATGATAAAAAGGGGTTGAGGCTTGCCATAAGGGCAATAGGGTTGGGGAAATCATATAGGTGCTAGGGCTTGACGTGACCAGCCAATTGATCGGAGGGGGCCTCTCCAACCGCCTGTCTAGCCCAAGATAGGGCAAAGTGGAGTATTGCAAGTCATGGACTGCTCAGCCACCTGGGTTCTATCCTTAAGCATCACAGGTCGCCACCCACAGCCAACAGGTGGCCCATTGGGGGAGTCTTACCCCTCTGCAGAGGTGCAGTCGGTGCATTCTAACACCCCAGCCAACAGGGTGGTAAACCAAATACTTTCAGAACCATCATATATTAGTAGGCTGTGCATGGTCCAGTAGAGAACAGAAGATAGACAAACAGTTAAACTCACATGATCATTGTGGGGGGGGGGGTCACTAGACGAGACAGTCTTAAGACAGTCATATGGATAAATATAATTTTATAAAAAAGGAAAAACAAGTTGCATTGAAGGGTTATATTTATTTAGTAGATACTACAGAGTTTCAGTTTACTTATCAAACCATCGTCGGGTCCATCATCAGTGTAAAAAAGAAATTATTGATCAACAGGAGTTTGTGAACCTTGTTAGTGTGTGTCAGCTTCTGTTGGTACTTAAATGTGAGAAAAAGACAATGTCAGCAAATTATTTTCCTAATTATATATATATATATATATATATATATATATATATATAATGTGAGAATGGGAAATGAATCCAACAATATGAGGAAAAATGAGTAAAGAAAAGAAATGTAGATGGATAAAAATGAATTTTATCGATCACTTTTTAATCGATATCACTTACACATGTGTTTCGGTCTGTTTATCAAAATTATACGGATTTACGTTATTCTTATTATTAAAATAATCAGATGGAGTTGAAATGATGATGATGATAATAATAATAGGAAAAATGCATAAAATGTTCCGTGCACAGATTTTGCCGACCTTCATCAGAGTGGTATTTTTATTTTTTGAGTTGGAGACGAGAATAGAATTTCAAAAAGTTCGAAAAAGAATATTTTTTAAAATGTTTATGAACGCAGACGCCGTTTAGGGACGGTTAATATATATATATATATATATATATATATATGTGAGAATGGGAAATGAATCCAACAATATGAGGAAAAAATGAGTAAAGAAAAGAAATGTAGATGGATAAAAATGAATTTTATCGATATCACTTTTAATCGATATCACTTACACATGTGTTTCGGTCTGTTTATCAAAATGTATACGGATTTACGTTATTCTTATTATTAAAATAATCAGATGGAGTTGAAATGATGATGATGATAATAATAATAGGAAAAATGCATAAAATGTTCCGTGCACAGATTTTGCCGACCTTCATCAGAGTGGTATTTTTATTTTTTGAGTTGGAGACGAGAATAGAATTTCAAAAAGTTCGAAAAAGAATATTTTTTAAAATGTTTATGAACGCAGACGCCGTTTAGGGACGGTTAATATATATATATATATATATATATATATATGTGAGAATGGGAAATGAATCCAACAATATGAGGAAAAAATGAGTAAAGAAAAGAAATGTAGATGGATAAAAATGAATTTTATCGATATCACTTTTAATCGATATCACTTACACATGTGTTTTCGGTCTGTTTATTCAAAATGTATACGGATTTACGTTATTCTTATTATTAAAAATCAGATGGAGTTGAAATGATGATGATGATAATAATAATAGGAAAAATGCATAAAATGTTCCGTGCACAGATTTGCCGACCTTCATCAGAGTGGTATTTTTTATTTTTTGAAGTTGGAGACGAGAATAGAATTTTCAAAAAGTTCGAAAAAGAATATTTTTTAAAATGTTTATGAACGCAGACGCCGTTTAGGGACGGTTAATATATAATATATATATATATATATATATAGTGTTGTTGGTTGATGTAGAGTCCACGTATGCTTCTTTATGTATAAATGTCTTCGGCATAAAATAACCCGGCAAGGGTTGGTAGGCCATAAAATTCAACTAAACATTAAAAAAAAAAAAATTTTCAGAATAGCATAAAAAAAATTCCTTTTTTCTCACTGATTCTATACCATGCAGAGGGTGTAAGATCTAAAGATCTGGGGAGTATGGAACACCCTTTTATTGCCATTACTCCCAGGTCGACTCAGCAATAGAAATTTGTCTATAGTTGGACACTACTTTCAACCACTTAGTCCGTACTAATATTCAGCTCATTTACTTCCCTGGCTTTGAAAATTTTAATGGCATACTTCAGATGATTTCATCATACACGTCGAATTGTATATTGGAATTGTTAACGTCCCAATTTATGTGGACATCAGTGGAATTTTGGTACAATTAAAAAAAAAAAACAACTTTCTTTTCGCATTTCCTTTTTGTATCAACTTGAAAATGTCGCTCAGGGGACATTTATTGAAATACGAATCTTTATTGCAAATTGTAGAGAGAATTTATTGATGAATTCCATTATGTATGTTATGTTCTTGTGAACGTTGTTTGTTTGGTCTTTTGAAGCATTGGAAAAAAGAACATGTCATGGCTTGCCCAGATTAGAATTCCCGTAGGAGTTGCGCCCCTTACACAATTTTTCCTCTTCTCACCTTGTTTACTTTTCTGTTACTACTTTGCTACCGGAAGGGCTTCTTGGGTTACCCAGAATCCACCACGAGCGAGCGGGCCCTTTAATTCTTTTCCACATTAGCTTGCCTATCGAACAGACGTGTTTCAGCCTTCCTCTTCATGTTCGTCTCTCAGAGAACAGTTTCTTACCCTTTCTTGTGGACGGAATAAACAAAAATACCCTACCCATGGTGTTTGTTATTCTTTGCTTGAAGGAGTTTAACTATGTGTAACGAAAAGCCGTATATACGCTTTGGACAAGATATATACGGTGAAGTAGAAGACACGATAGAACAAAAACAAGAATAACAGAACAAAAATCAAAATTTTAATATTCAATTGTTGTTCTGTTCCTGGCTTGATCAATTCTGATATGTCGGGTGAACATTCGCCCTTTTTCAAGGTATATGAGACGGTGTAGAAAAAAAAAAAAAATTTTCGAAAGAAAATTAATGGCTAAAAATGTCAAATCTGTTCACTTCATTTAATTACTTTTTTGCTCTCATATACAGCATTTCATTTTTTTTCTTTTCCGGGCCGTCTCATATACCTTGAAAAAGGGTGAAGGTTCACCCGAAATATCGGAATTGATCAAACCAGGAACAGAACAACATTTGAATATTAAAATTTTGATTTTTGTTCAACAATGACAAAGCACCTGAGATTATTATCATAATCATAATGATATATATATTTCACGACTGGTTTTTGACATCTCAACCACTTCTCATCTGATGATTGGATTACCAAGAAACTTTAAGTTATGAGTGTGAAACCATAATATCACCATTGATTATATATATATATATATATATATATATATATGATTATGTACACAAATGTTAGCATGTTATGAAAAAGACGAACAATTTTATTTAAATATTTTAGTTTGTACTAAAGGAAGAAAATTTTAAACCATTTCAGTACAATCTTCAGCAATGCATTTGTAGTCTCGTGTTAAAACCGGAAAAGATAATAAAGAAATGTGTGTGTGTGTTCATATATATATATATATACATATACACACACACAATATGAAAAATGAATGGAAGTGAATCCAACAGTGTGAAATAAATATTTAGAAAAAAAAACAAACACATGATGTTAAATTCGCTGACAGAATTTCTGTTTCGACCCTTTATTTTTAACATCATGTGTTTGTTTTTCTAAATATTTATTTCACACTGTCGGATTCACTTCCATTCATTTTTCATATTGTCTTTTTGAAAAAACAAAATACCAGGATTTCTACATCTTATCCGGTGAACATCGTGGGTCTACAGTGCTGGGATTTTGAACTTTTTGATACTTTCTTTTACATTTATACACATTTACATCAAACTCTTTTGAGTTTTCTTGTGGACTATAATGCTTCTGATTTAATAAATAAAATAAAATTTATTTTATTTTATTTTAAAACAGGAATGCGCAGTTTCTAAATTTAAATTTAAAAAAAAAAAAAAAATTTCCGGCTATAATATTGAACGTTTCATCTGCACCACTTTCATCTCATAACGGTCCACTTTTCGCCGTTCTCTCTATCATACACAACTCG